>CM053029.1:230453287-230870787 GCA_028564925.1 Lithobates sylvaticus | reverse complement strand
CTAGCGGCGCGCTCGCGACCCGGTCGGGAGCTCCGTGACCCCGGCCGCGGGACCAGCGGACCCGATCGCCGCTGGTATCCCGCGATCGGGTTACGGAGCGGAAGAACGGGGAGAGGTCTATGTAAACAAACCTCTCCCCGCGCTTCCTACACTGACTGTCAGTGATCGGCGGTTCCCTGTCATCGGGAACGCCGATCAATGACGTCAGACGTACAGCCACGCCCCCCTACTGTAAAAAAAAACACAACACGTCACACTGACTCCTCCCCGCCCCCTAGTGGTTAACCCCCTAACTACAACTGTCATTTACATAGTAATCAGTGCTATTTAAATAGCACTGATTGCTGTATAAATGACAAATGTCCCAAAAACCAATACCACCAAAAGAAAGCTCTATTTGTGGAAAAAAAAGGACGCCAATTTTGTTTTGGAGCCACGTCGCATGACCGCGCAATTGTTAGTTAAAGCGACGCAGTGCCGAATTGCAAAAAGGGGCCTGGTCCTTTGGCTGCCAATTGGTCCGGGGCTGAAGTGGTTAAACAAAGTTCTTGAAGTGACTTGAAACACAATCTTCCACCACACCACCTGTGTTGAGTGCTACCGCACCCTAAGGAAACGCACTCACTAGCAGTATATGCCTTGCACTTTCATGCTCGGCCAACTCGCTTAATAGCCCAACATGGGTCACAGATGGATCCAGACAGAATGTTAGATAGTTGCACTCCACATATAAGGAAAAAAAAGATGCTTCCAATAGTGAAGTAGAGTAAACCATTTATTTCAACAGCACACAAAATTCCTCAACCATTGTACTCACATCCTTCATCTAAAAATAAGGCACTTCAGCATAATCTTTTCAACAGGAAACAAGGACCCAACAGTGGTGACCCGATATATTATGGTCTCGGCGGACCCGGCGTTAATACCAATATGTCTCACCCTCCACGCTGTCTCCTTTCTCTTTCACTTCAAACGGCACAGCACACCCAGTAACTGGAACGTTGAATGTTAAATGCTCCTCACAGTTGCCATGTAACCATACCCAGACATGTTTCGTCAAAGTGACTTAATCACTTAATCACACCCCAATGATTAAGTCACCTCGACGAAACATGTCTGGGTGATTAATTGTGTTGTTGTCTTTTTAGCACTGTTTATACAGGGTGATTATTTTTTAGCATTGTCTACACAGGTTAAATATTTAGTTTATTGACAGACACTGTGATTATTAGCGCTGCTGTTTTATTCATTTAAAATCACTTTACATTATTTATTTATTTAAGTAGCTACTTAGTTTATTTTTATACACATAGGTGTTTTAATTCATTTTTCTTTGTGCACAGTGGTGGTGTGGAATAGTAGGAGGGCAAACAAATTTATCATACCAGTTTATAATGATGGTCACCTACCTTGAACAAGACATGGATCCAAGTTGAATCCATGGCTCTTAATGCAAACCCGAAACATACTCTGACGGCTGCCATGCTCACTTTGAAACCCCAATACCACTTTCTACAATCTGTAACAGCGGGTCTACGAGTGTGGTCTGCCACTACCCAACGACCCAAAGGAATACCCAAATCTATCCTCTCCAAACTCCACATCCAAGCACTGGAACTGATTTCACCGGACTTAACCCCCAAAACTTGGGTACAAAAAGGGCTTACCAACCTAGGGCAATTAATGTCCATTTCAGGGCCCCACCCATTCTCACAACTGCAACATTTATTCGACATCCCTACCACAACGTTTTTTTATACCTACGACTTCGATCCATCCTCTCCCCACTGGACATCG
This sequence comes from Lithobates sylvaticus, assembly GCA_028564925.1. NCBI lineage: Eukaryota > Metazoa > Chordata > Amphibia > Anura > Ranidae > Lithobates > Lithobates sylvaticus. The sequence goes on along the minus strand of CM053029.1, from coordinate 230,868,990 downwards.
TAGAAGACAACACTCCAATGGATGGCATTTTGAAATTCTATGATACCCCTACTGCAGCAGTAAAGGGAATCTCATGGATATATAAACTTTTGACAATGATCGCCGCAGACAAAACCTCTTCGTCCATTGACTTCTGGTCATCGTTAATGGACTCCCCAGCACAGCCTTCAATATGACACAAAGCCTTGACCCTTCCTCTTCAAACATCATGCTGTATCTCTCATTGGGAATCAACACAAAAATTGTTCCATAAGTGGTACTTCACCCCGGACAGATTGGCTAAGATCTACCCATCTACTTCGTCTCAATGTTGGAGGAATTGCATGGGAAGAGGTACCCTGCAGCACATATGGTGGGAATGACCTAACATTCAAAGACACTGGCAAGAAGTCTCTACCCTCATCTCTACGGTCTGCAAAAGTCCCCTCACCATTAACCCCACTTGATCTTCTTCTGGGCCTCAATATCCCCAATTGGCTGAAACGTGTCAGCATTTTGGCAACTTACATACTAATTGCAGCTCGTTTAGCACTAGCAAAAAAATGGAAATCACCACAGCTTCCCACCAGGTCAGATCTTATTACTCTGTTGAACAATCACTTCCAAATGTAGTTCTCCTTCGCCAAAGCTAACCTAACTACTGCATCGTTTCTCCTCAACTGGGAACCCTGGATCACTGATCCGAGAAGCACGGCACTACAATAAACATCACCTCATCAAAACTGGAATCCTTTGTACTACCAACTTTCAACTCGACATGCTGTTACATCCCCTTAAACCTAATACACACATACTGTATGCGCCCCGCAACTATATAACTGCTCCACATAGGCACCCTTCTGCCGGGATCTCATCAAGAAGGGATTCATCACCGCAAAATGTATACTTAATAAGCAGGTCTACAAGTTTTCTTTGATTATAAGTTCTAAGTTATGCAGGCATATGCTATTATTTGTTATACAAGTTACCTAAGTGTTGACAGTTGATGGTTGACGTGGCTGTCTCCTATCCCATGGCACAGTGAGTACCCAAATTGGGGTGCCAGAGACAGCACCAACTCCATCAGAGAATCACCTACGTTTTACCTAAGTCATTAAATTTCAACACAACGTGGATATGTAACATTTGTTACCCTTGATTCAGATTGTTAATGTATGCTATATTACTCAATAAGCAATGTTGACATACTACCTATTTAAACTTTCTGTACTGATACCTTGTGAAAACTTCAATAACATTTTTTGTTTAAAAGTGTGATTTCTCCACATCTCCATAAGCCCTGGAACCTCCCACCCTGTTTATGTAAGAAACTTAAGTGACACCTGTCCACAATCCTGTCAGCTGGTGCTTCACAATATATACAGTATATATACCCTGTATACGTACAAATAAATGTTATCTTTATACTACTATTGGCAATTTTATATTTACTTGCATTGTTGGTCAGGGGTACTTTAAGATTTTTTTTTGCCTTGACACTTGCCACCTTTACTCCTGATGATGTTAAGTAGTAACAAAGTGCTTAATTAAATGACTGGAAAAAATTCTACAATGTGAAGGCTTTATAATTTATAATTCATACAAAGGGACGTGTGATGGTTACAGTACATTGATGTTCTACAGACATGGATCAAAGGCTTTGCGTCTTGCAAGAAAATCAATGACCTTGACCAAAATGTAGAAAAAGGCATCTTGAAAATGAATTCTGAGTGATTTTGTTGAACCTCATAGGAAAACTATTCCATTAAGTTAAGGGAAGAAAATGCATATTAAATGAAGATAAAATTCTGTTTTAGAATTTTTTGCTAATTTTAGTACTTTGTGACTAGTCTTTTGTACAAGTGTCCAAACATTCACACTGTAATAATAATGACACTTTGAAAGGTGGTATGTAACATAAATGATATTGATTGAATTTTTTATTACCCTAGAAATTTGAGGTCTACAAACAAGTATATTGTAACAGAATGGTTACGTAGGTAGAGTTTCAGAAAAATTGAACGTTTCACAGTAGGAAAGTAAAATGTATTTTTTTTGAGAATCAAAAAGAAATGCCCAAGTCAAGTATATATAATACACATTGAAATTATTTTAACTAGCTGTTTTGTGAAGACTTTGAGCAAAACTGGTGCACTTGCTGATCTTTCAAACTGAGTGCTGGGTGGGGGTTTATGCTGCACATTACTATAATTACATGTCTTAAGCTGCCGTGCCCTGTTCACTTTAGGGTTTCCATGGAGCAAATCTTACTTTTAAAGTGTTTAAGTTCCTAAACTCAGAAGAGGGAAATGGGTGTGGTAGACACATTTTAGAATTCTGTCATGCTGTTATACCAAATTCAAGTACCTGTGAGAGAAATACAAATTGCCCAACTGTTCAGCTTAAAATACAAACAAAATCCCTAGCAAGAGAAAATAAAATATCCCCCCCCCCACCAAAAAATAAACCCTGAAACAAAAAATTAAATATTTTAGTAGTTTAACACAATAGAGGACAATAAAGCAACATACAGGCATACACCGCTTTACGTACACTCACTCTACATACACTCACGAGTACGGACACATTGGCGTCTATGGAAAATCTTGGTCAGCTTGACATGGTACTGTTCCTTGTTTTTAACAGTGGCGTCTATGGGAAATCTTGGCCAGCTTGACAATAGCGCTGCTCCCGGTTTATCTGATTTTGGGGTCGGCCAGCTTTCCTAGGTAATCAGTTATGCCTGTAAATTATTATTGCAATGCAGTACATGCATTGAGAAGTGAAAAATGGTATTGCTTCACTTTAAGTACATTTTCATTTTACATACATGCTCTGGTCCCATTGTGTACTTAAAAGTGTGGTATGTCTGTATAGCAACTAAACACGTTCAGATTTTTTTTTGTTCAACTAGCAAGCAGAATGAAAAAAAAACTGGCAGATCCCCACATCAACACAATTATGTACATGCAGGAGCTTTTGTATGAGATTGTAGGCCATACCCACTTAACCACTTCCCGACCGCCCCCTGTATATATACGTCGGCAGAATGGCACGTACAGGCAGAAGCACGTACCTGTACGTGCCATTCTTCAGGCGGTTGGGGGGTCCGATCGGACCCCCCTCCGCCGGCGGGGACGGTCGGGATCGCTTCAGAAGCGATGCGGGACGAGGTAACGGCCAGTCGTTTCTGGCCACCCCCTCCCGATCGCTCTGGCCAATGGGATTCGTCCGCTTCCTTCCCCTTCCTGTGTAATTGTAAACACAGGCAAGGGGAAGTGATGTCACGCTCCTCGTGTCGGTCTTTCTGACCGGGACGCGGAGCTGTGAAGACATCAGGTTAGTGCACCAACACTACACTGACACCAGGCACACATAGGCACATATTTCACCCCCCTGTCACCCCCTGATCACCCCCCAGATCACCCCCTGCCCCCCCTGTCACAGTGTCACTGATTGCAGTGATCATTTATTTACTGATCACTGCATTTAGTGTCAGTGTGACTGCAATAACTGTCAGGGCAGTTAGTTTTAGGCCCCTTTAGGTCCAAGGTAGCCCCCTACCCCCCCCCCCCCCCAATAATAAAGGTTTAACCCCTTGATTGCCCCCTAGGTAACCCTTTCACCCCCTTTTGCCAGTGTCACTAAGCGATCGTTTTTTTGATCGCTCTATTAGTGTCACTGGTGCCGCTAGGTAGCCAGTTTTTTTTTTTAGGTAACCGCCAGGTTTATATAGGATTATAAATAGGTTTATAGGTCAGGTACCCCCATATTACAACCTAAATAAAGGTTTTAACCCCTTGATTGCCCCTAGAGTTAACTCTTTCACCAGTGATCACAGTATAAGTGTCACTGGTGACGCTGGTTAGCCAGTTAGTTATTTAGTTATTTAGGTTCCCCGTCAGGTTTTTATATAGTGTCAGGTACCCCCATATATTACCTAATAAAGGTTTTAACCCCCTGATTGCCCCTAGTTAACCCTTTCACCAGTGATCACCGTATAACTGTTACGGGTGACGCTGGTTAGTTAGCTTGTTTTTTTATACTGTCAGGGCACCCGCCATTTATTACCCAACTATCGGTTTAACCCCCTGATCGCCCGGCGGGTGATATCAATTAGGTTTTAGGGTCAAATAAGGTCTGCGTCGCCCCAGGTTAGTGCCAGTACCGCAAACACCCACGCGCAAAGCATACACCTCCCTTAGTGGTATAGTATCTGAACAGATCAATATCTGATCTGATCAGATCTATACTAGCGTCCCAGCAGTTTAGGGTTCCAAAAAACGCATTGTTAGCGGGATCAGCCCAGATACCTGCTAGCACCTGCGTTTTCCCCCTCCGCCCAGCCCAGCCCAGCCCACCCAAGTGCAGTATCGATCGATCACTGTCACTTCCAAAACACTAAGCACACATAACTGCAGCGTTCGCAGAGTCAGGCCTGATCCCTGCGATCGCTAACAGTTTTTTTGGTAGCGTTTTGATTCATTCGCCAGCAGCCTAGGAGCTTTTTTTCCTGTGAATCTCACTAGTGTACTACTAAATTTAGAGCCCAAAATGGCAAATCGCAAGTACACTAGTGAACAGGCCTACTTGTTTCTGAGTATGTCAGATAGTGAAGAGGAGGTCACTCATCTGTCAGAATCAGGCTCAGAATACGATCCAGTAGACGACAGCGGCTCCATGACAGATAGCTCTGGCGACGAAGGTGTGGTCCCTGCTAAGGTCAGGCGTACCCGATCCCGATCTTCTGATGTTGTTGAGGTGCAGGAACCGCAGGTCTCTCGTATGGAGCAGAGAAGTACTAGCGCCGCTATTCCTTCTGGTGAACTGGCAAGCACCAGCGGCCTAGTACACCCTGGACGTAGTCAAACCAGCACTGCAGTAACACTTGGTGACGTGGCGAGTCCCATAAGTGCAGTTCAAGCTGGCGAGGTGGCAAGCACAAGTAGTGTCCCGCTGCCACCAAGAAGAAGACAAAGGCAGGTCCGTCGATCACATAGTGTCCTTCCTGCAGAATTCGCCAATCCTGATTGGGTGCCCACCACTTCTGCAGAACCCGTACTTCCCCCATTCACTGGCCAACCCGGTATTCAGGTGGAAACAGCTGATTTTAAGCCATCCGATTTTTATTCGCTGTTTTTCACGGAAGATCTCTATAGATCTATTGTGGACCAAAGTAATATATACGCTGGTCAACACATCGCCGCTAATCCCCAAGTGCCTTCCCTTGCCAGAGATTGGAAACCAATTACGGTTTCCGAATTTAAGACCTTTCTGGGCCTTTCCCTCAACATGGGCATACACAAATTCCCGACGCTGAGGTCTTATTGGTCCACCTCACCGCACCACCATATGCCCGTGTTCTCTGCCTCCATGTCCAGGGCACGATACGAGATGATTTTGCGCTTCATGCACTTCAGTGACAATGAACTTTGTCGTCCTCGTGGAGACCCTGAATTTGATCGGCTCTACAAAATTCGGCCCCTCATAAACCACTTCAACCAATGTTTTGCAGCCTTGTTTACGCCCAATCAAGTTGTCTGCGTTGACGAGTCCCTGATTAAGTTTTCTGGCCGCTTGTCTTTCAAACAGTTCCTTCCCAGCAAGCGTGCCAGATACGGGGTCAAGCTCTACAAGCTCTGTGACAGGGCAACAGGCTATACGTGGAGCTTTTCGGTTTATGAGGGAAAAGATAGTCACGTAGAGCCGGAGAACTGTCCAGATTACATAGGGAGCGCTGGCAAGATAGTGTGGAACTTGGTGTCACCCTTATTCGGAAAGGGGTACCACTTGTACGTGGACAATTATTACACGAGCGTGCCACTGTTTAGTCACTTGTTTGATCATCAGATTGGAGCATGTGGCACCGTGCGACCTAATCGCCGGGGCTTTCCCCAGCGGCTTGTAGATTCCCGTCTTAGGCTGGGGGAGAGAGCCTGCTTGAAGTGTAATAACTTGCTCGCTGTGAAGTGGAGGGATAATAGGAATGTTTTCGTTCTTACCTCCCTTCATGCAGACACGACAGTCCAAATTCGTACGGCGGCTGGTGTTGTGACGAAACCCCTCTGTATCCACGAATACAACCTTAATATGGGGGGGGTGGACCTCAACGACCAGTTGTTGGCGCCGTACCTAGTTGTCCGTAAGGCTAGACGCTGGTACAAAAAAGTGTCTATTTATTTATTCCAATTGGCTTTGCTGAATGCTCATGTGCTATACGGAGCTTCAGGCGGGACGTTACCCTTCCTTGAATTCCAGGGAGCGGTTGTCATGGAACTCCTGTATCCAGGCGATTCCACACCTCACCATCCCCTACCAAATGCAGTAAGCCGGCTGCATGAGAGGCATTATCCTCATGTCCTCCAGAGTACCCCTACCCAACGAGCCCCCCAAAGAAGATGTCGTGTCTGTACCAAGCGCGGATTTAGGCGTGACACCCGTTATTATTGTCCACGCTGTCCTGACAATCCTGGTCTCTGCGTTGGTGACTGCTTTGAACGCTACCACGAACTAGTGAGGTTTTAGCGTAGGGTACAGCATTTCACAGGCTAGGATACACTTTCACAGGGTCTCAAGAATGCCATCGCATTTTGAGACCCGACCGTTGCAGTTAAAATTATAGTTACAGGGTCTCAAGAATGCCATCGCATTTTGAGACCCGACCGTTACAGTTAAAATTATAGTTATAGTTTAAAAAAAAAAGTGTAAAAATAAAAATAAAAAAAAAAAAAAAACAAAAAAAAAAAACCCCAAAAAAAATATAAAATAAAAAACCAAAAATAGTTGTCGTTTTATTGTTCTCTCTCTATTGTTGCTCTTTTTTACTCTATTCTATTCTGCAATGTTTTATTATGTTTTATCATGCTTGCTTTTCAGGTATGTTTTATTGTTAACCATTTTTTTGTTTTCAGGTGCGCCATTCAGTTGCAGCGCGGATTTATTTATCTTGACAGCAACAGCGTTTGCTCCCACGATACATAAAGCCGCGACTCCAACACTGTAGGAGGTGATTTCACCACCACAGTTAAAAAAAAGAGCATATATGCCGAAGCATGGGGGCAGCAGAGGGCGGAGGAGCGATTTTGCTCCTAATGCCACGTACATACGGTCGAAAAAAGTCCGACCATGTGTACGTGGCATAACTTTTTTGCGGGAGGATGCCCCCATGCTTCGGCATATATATATTTTAGGCACCGGTTGCGTTAACAAAATGTTTTATTTTTTACTATGTTTTTTTTTTTGGTATTTGCTTTGCAGGTATGGTATGGTAAGGTCTTACTGTTATACTCTAATGTTACTTTGTTTTAATGTTAACCATTATTTGCTTAGCAGGTACGCCATTCAGTTGCAGCGTGGATTTATTTATCTTGACAGCAACAGCGTTTGCTCCCACGATACATAAAGCCGCGACTCCAACGCTGTAGGAGGTGATTTCACCACCACAGTTAAAAAAAAGAGCATATATGCCGAAGCATGGGGGCAGCAGAGGGCGGAGGAGCGATTTTGCTCCTAATGCCACGTACATACGGTCGAAAAAAGTCCGACCATGTGTACGTGGCATAACTTTTTTGCGGGAGGATGCCCCCATGCTTCGGCATATATATATTTTAGGCACCGGTTGCGTTAACAAAATGTTTTATTTTTTACTATGTTTTTTTTTTGGTATTTGCTTTGCAGGTATGGTATGGTAAGGTCTTACTGTTATACTCTAATGTTACTTTGTTTTAATGTTAACCATTATTTGCTTAGCAGGTACGCCATTCAGTTGCAGCGTGGATTTATTTATCTTGACAGCAACAGCGTTTGCTCCCACGATACATAAAGCCGCGACTCCAACGCTGTAGGAGGTGATTTCACCACCACAGTTAAAAAAAAGAGCATATATGCCGAAGCATGGGGGCAGCAGAGGGCGGAGGAGCGATTTTGCTCCTAATGCCACGTACATACGGTCGAAAAAAGTCCGACCATGTGTACGTGGCATAACTTTTTTTGCGGGAGGATGCCCCCATGCTTCGGCATATATAAATGGTGCATGTATGCCCATCATTAGAAGTGGGTGGATGAAGGGAGGTATTCTAATGGTGGGCATACCCACCGCGCCATTGGGAAATTGGGAAAGCATTTTATCACACCGATCTTGGTGTGGTCAGATGCTTTGAGGGCAGAGGAAAGATCTAGGGTCTAATAGACCCCAATTTTTTCTAAAAAAGAGTACCTGTCACTGCCTATTGCTATCATAGGGGATATTTACATTCCCTGCGATAACAATAAAAATGACAACTAAGAAAAAAAAAATGGAAGGAACAGTTTAAAAATAAAATAAAAAAGCTAAATAAAAAGAAAAACTAAAAAAAAAAAAAAAAAAAAAAAGCACCCCTGCCCCCCCTTCTTTTGCGCAAAGGCGAACACAAGCGTTGGTCTGGCGTCATATGTAAACAGCAATTGCACCATGCATGTGAGGTATCACCGCGAAGGTCAGATCGAGGGCAGTAATTTTAGCAGTAGACCTCCTCCGTGAATCTAATGTGGTAACCTGTAAAGGCTTTTAAAGGCTTTTAAAAATGTATGTAGTTTGTCGCCACTGCGTGTTTGTGCGCAATTTTAAAGCATGTCGTGTTTGGTATCCATGTACTCGGCCTAAGATCATATTTTTTATTTCATCAAAAATTTGAGCAATATAGTGTGTTTAAGTGCATTAAAATAAAAAAAAGTGTATTTTTTCCACAAAAAATGCGTTTGAAAAATCGCTGCGCAAATACTGTGTGGAAAAAAAAAATGCAACACCCACCATTTTAATCTGTAGGGCCTTTGCTTTAACAATATATATAGTGTTTGGGGGTTCAACGTAATTTTCTTGCAAAAAAAAAATATGTTTTCATGTAAACAAAAAGTGTCAGAAAGGGCTTTATCTTCAAGTGGTTAGAAGAGTGGGTGACGTGTGACATAGGCTTCTAAATGTTGTGCATAAAATGCCAGGACAGTTCAAACCCCCCCCAAATGACCCCATTTTGGAAAGTAGACACCCCAAGCTATTTGCTGAGAGCAATGTTGAGCCCATTAAATATTTTTTTTTTTTTTGGTCCCAAGAGATTGAATAATGACAAAAAAAAAAAAAATATTTTTTTTTTTTTACAAAAACTTGTCACTAAATGATATATTGCTCAAACATGCCATGGGCATATGTGGAGATACACCCCAAAATACATTCTGTTGCTTCTCCTGAGTACGGGGATACCACATGTGTGGGACTTTTTGGGAGCCTAGCCGCGTACGGGACCCCAAAATCCAAGCACCGCTTTCAGGCTTTCTAAGGGTGTAATTTTTTTATTTCACTCCTCACTGCCAATCACAGTTTCGGAGGCCATGGAATGCCCAGATGGCACAAACCACCCCCAAATGACCCCATTTTGGAAAGTAGACACCCCAAGCTATTTGCTGAGAGGTATGGTGAGTATTTTGCAGATCTCGCTTTTTGTCACAATGTTTTGAAAATTGAAAAAAGAAAAAAAAAAAAAAATTTTTTTTCTTTACTTTCTTCATTTTCAAAAACACATGAGAGCTGTAAAATACTCACCATGCCTCTCAACAAATAGCTTGGGGTGTCTACTTTCCAAAATGGGGTCATTTGGGGGGGTTTTGTGCTATTTTGGCATTTTATGGCCTTCGAAACTGTGATAGGTAGTGAGGAGTGAAATCAAAAATTTGCACCCTTAGAAATCCTGAAGGCGGTGCTTGGGTTTCGGGGCCCCGTACGCGGCTAGGCTCCCAAAAAGTCCCACACATGTGGTATCCCCATACTCAGGAGAAGCAGCAAAATGTATTTTGGGGTGCAATTCCACATATAACCATGGCATGTGTGAGCAATATATCATTTAGTGACAACTTTTTGAATAAATTTTTTTTTTATTTATTTTTTTTGTCTTTATTCAATCACTTGGGACTAAAAAAAAAAATATTCAACGGGCTTAACATGCCTCTCAGCAAATAGCTTGGGGTGTCTACTTTCCAAAATGGGGTCATTTGGGGGGGTTTTGTGCCATCTTGGCATTTTATGGTCTTCAAAACTGTGATAGGTAGTGATAGGTAGTGAGGAGTGAAATCAAAAATTTATGCCCTTAGAAATCCTGAAAGCGGTGCTTGGTTTTCGGGGTCCCGTATGCGGATAGGCTCCCAAAAAGTCCCACACATGTGGTATCCCCGTACTCAGGAGAAGCAGCAGAATGTATTTTGGGGTGTAATTCCACATATGCCCATGGCATGTGTGGGCAATATATCATTTAGTGACAACTTTGGGCAAAAAAAAAAAAAGTTTGTAATATTCCCGCAACTTGTGGCAAAATATAAAATATTCCATGTACTCAACATGCCTCTCAGCAAATAGCTTGGGGTGTCTACTTTCCAAAATGGGGTCATTTGGGGGGGTTTTGTGCAATTTTGGCATTTTATGGCCTTCGAAACTGTGATAGGTAGTGAGGAGTGAAATCAAAAATTTACACCCTTAGAAATGCTGAAGGTGGTGCTTGGGTTTCGGGGCCCCGTACGCGGCTAGGCTCCCAAAAAGTCCCACACATGTGGTATCCCCGTACTCAGGAGAAGTGGCAAAATGTATTTTGGGGTGCAATTCCACATATAACCATGGCATGTGTGAGCAATATATCATTTAGTGACAACTTTTTGAATACATTTTTTTTTTTTTTTTTTTGTCTTTATTCAATCACTTGGGACTAAAAAAAAAAAATATTCAATGGGCTCAACATGCCTCTCAGCAAATAGCTTGGGGTGTCTACTTTCCAAAATGGGGTCATTTGGGGGGGTTTTGTGCCATCTTGGCATTTTATGGCCTTCAAAACTGTGATAGGTAGTGATAGGTAGTGAGGAGTGAAATCAAAAATTTATGCCCTTAGAAATCCTGAAGGCGGTGCTTGGTTTTCGGGGTCCCGTATGCGGATAGGCTCCCAAAAAGTCCCACACATGTGGTATCCCCGTACTCAGGAGAAGCAGCAGAATGTATTTTGGGGTGTAATTCCACATATGCCCATGGCATGTGTGGGCAATATATCATTTAGTGACAACTTTGGGCAAAAAAAAAAAAGTTTGTAATATTCCCTCAACTTGTGGCAAAATATAAAATATTCCATGTACTCAACATGCCTCTCAGCAAATAGCTTGGGGTGTCTACTTTCCAAAATGGGGTCATTTGGGGGGGTTTTGTGCTATTTTGGCATTTTATGGCCTTCAAAACTGTGATAGGTAGTGAGGAGTGAAATCAAAAATTTGCACCCTTAGAAACCCTGAAGGCGTTGATTGGGTTTCGGGGCCCCGTGCGCGGCTAGGCTCCCAAAAAGTCCCACACATGTGGTATCCCCATACTCGGGAGAAGCAGCAAAATGTATTTTGGGGTGCATCTCCACATATAACCATGGCATGTGTGAGCAATATATCATTTAGTGACAACTTTATGAAAAAAAAATTTTTTTTTTTTTTTTTTTTTGTCTTTATTCAATCCCTTGGGACTAAAAAAAAAAATATTCAATGGGCTCAACATGCCTCTCAGCAAATAGCTTGGGGTGTCTACTTTGTAAAATGGGGTCATTTGGGGGGGTTTTGTACTTCCCTGCCATTTTAGCACCTCAAGAAATGAGATAGGTAGTCATAAATTAAAAGCCGTGTAAATTCCAGAAAATGTACTCTAGTTTGTAGACGCTATAACTTTTGCGCAAACCAATAAATATACGCTTATTGGCATTTTTTTTACTAAAGACATGTGGCTGAATACATTTTGGCCCAAATGTTTGACTAAAATTGAGTTTATTAGATTTTTTTTTATAACAAAAAGTAGAAAATCTCTTTTTTTTTTTCAAAATTTTCGCTCCTTTTCCGTTTATATCGCAAAAAATAAAAATCACAGAGGCAATCAAATACCATCAAAAGAAAGCTCTATTTGTGGGAAGAAAAGGACGCAAATTTCGTTTGGTTACAAAATTGCATGACCGCGCAATTACCAGTTAAAGTAGTGCAGTGCGAAATTGAAAAAAGACCTCTGGTCCTTAAGCTGACAATTGGTCCGGGGCTAAAGTGGTTAAAGGCACAACAACCTACAGGTACGTTGCTCTTTAAGAGCCCAGCCGTGGGTCACACGCGCGTCTGCGGCGGCACGCTCGAGACCCAGTCCTGAGCTCTGAGACCGCGGCCGCGGGACACGCTGACCTGATTGCCGCCGGTGTCCCGCGATCGGGTCACAGAGCTGAAGAACGGGGCAAGGTAAGTGTAAACAAACCTCTCCCCATGCTTCCTAGTGAGGCTGTCACTGAACGTCTGTTCCCTGTCATAGGGAAAGACGATCAGTGATGTCACACGCCAAGCCACGCCCCCTAAAGTAAAAAAAAAAACACACATAGGTCACACGTAACCCCTACACTGCCCCCTAGTGGTTAACCCCTTCACTGCCAGTGTCATTTACACAGGAATCAGTGCATTTAGCACTGATTGCTGTATAAATGACAATGGTCCCAAAAATGTGTCAAAAATTTCCGATGTGTCCGCCATAATGTCGCTGTCACAATAAAAAATCGCTGATCGCCGCCATTACTAGTAAAAAAAAAAATTATTAACAAAAAGGCTATAAAACTATCCCCTATTTTGTAAACGCTAGAACTTTTGCGCAAACCAATCGATAATTGCTTATTGCGATTTTCTTTACCAAAAATATGTAGAAAAAAATTTTTTTTTATATCTTTTTTGGGGATATTTATTATAGCAAAAAGTAAAAAATATTGAATTTTTTTCAAAATTTTCGCTCTTTTTTTGTTTATAGTGCAAAAAATAAAAACTGCAGAGGTGATGAAATACCACCAAAAGAAAGCTCTTTTTGTGGGAAAACGCCAATTTTGTTTGGGAGCCACGTCGCACGACCATGCAATTGTCAGTTAAATTGACGCAGTGCCGAATCGCATAAAGGGGCATGGTCCTTTAGCTGCAAATTGGTCCGGGGCTTAAGTGGTTAAATTTCAGTCCAGCGAATTTTTTTTTTTTTTTTAAAGATATTTTTATTGGGTTTAACACAAACCAACATACAGATAAAAAAACACAAATACAAAACAACAGATAACCATAGAATACACTCGGTTATACATTAGTGTACATCATTAAGTGATAAGCTCATATATTTAAGGCAGATGGTGGTACAATCGATCAATCGGTAATTACCGTAGTGCTTTTTTTTCAAGTTGTCTATCAATGTACAATAGCAATGGCAGTCTGAAAGTGGTGTATCATACTGTGGCACGGCCTATGTGTAACTTGTAGAATATACTCATTATTGGGAGAGGGTCAGGGGACTGACCAGCCACCTATCCTAAATTTTGTATGTATGTTTTTTTATGCTTCTGAAGCTCAAAGGTAAGTTTATATAGTGGTATAGCGTCGCTGATCAGTTTTAACCAAAGGTTTTTCAGAGAGGCCTGTTTACCCTTCCACGTTAACAGTATAGCCTTTCTGACATACAAATAGAGGATACGTAATAGTCTCTTGGCATGTGGGGATAATTGTAGGTCACCAAAAATTCCCAGTAGACCGTTCTTGGGATGAACAATATTGGGGAGGCCTAAAGCCGAGGAGATGAAAGAACCCACCTCCACCCAGAAGTCATTAACCATTGGGCATGTCCAGAAACAGTGTAGAATATCATCATCTTGGCCACAGCCGCAGAAGCATCTAGCTGTAGGCATCAAAACCATCTTATGCAACCTAATTGGGGTAAGGTGGGATTGATGGAAAATCTTTATTTGTATGATATGGTCTCTTGATGCTATAATTAAGGTTTTGTATGTGTCACTAAACTCTGTCCAGTCATCCTCTGTAAGTGATATGTCCATGGAGGCCCATCTGTCCTGAGCCTTGTTAAATCTGGGGTTGAAATCTGTCATTAGGGCAGCGTAGTAGGCAGAAATAAGTTTAGTGGAGTCAGTTTCTCTAGTGGGGATAGGTCAGTGGGGTCGTTCAGGGAGCCAAACTGTGTTCGAATAGCATGCCTAAGCTGGTAATAGTAGAACAAGTATGAACGTGGCAGGTCAAAGTCAAGTCTCAGCTGATGAAAGGATTTGAAGCCCTGTGCATTGTATAAATGGCACAGATACTTCACCCCCTTGGAGTACCAGCGGTTAGGGTCAGGTAAGGAGTATAGTTCCCGTAGAGTGGGGTTGAACCATAAAGGGTTATTTGGAGATGTTGACCATGCATGTCGGGAGATTTTTGTAGTGATGTGTCAGAAAATTGAGAGGGATGTAGCCAACATAAAGGTGCCTGGTCTAGATGGGACTTTGCCTCTGTAGATAATGTTGTGGAGAGTTTCCATTGAAGATGCAATGGCTCCCTCAGTGGTGGTACAAGCATTAGCCGAGACTGGGTGCAGCCAGTCATGAATATGCACCAACTGAGATGCTAAATAGTATAGAAAGAAATTTGGAAACGCCAAGCCTGCCAAATGTGTTGGCAGCTTTAGCGTCTCAAGTGCCACCCTAGAGAAACGCCATTCCACAGGACCCCTTGTTAAAGGGGGCTCCCGGATTCCGATAACCCCCCCGCCCACAGACCCCGACAACCAATGGCCAGGGTTGTCGGAAGAGGCCCTTGTCCTCATAAACATGGGGACAAGGTGCTTTGGGGTGGGGGGGCCTCAGGGCCCCCCTTTCCCCAGGGCACCCCCCATGTTGAGGGTACGCGGCCTGGTACGGCTCAGGAGGGGGGGCACTCGATCGTCCCCACCCCCTTTCCTGACCGGCCAGGCTGCGTGCTCGGATAAGGGTCTGAGGTGGATTTGGGGGGACCCCCACGCCGTTTTTTCGGTGTAGGGATTCCCCTTTAAATCCATGCCAGGTGACGGGGCGAGCGCGGCAGCATTCACTGCCTTCGCTAGCCCCGTCTACCTGGAGCCACATTCTAAATGAACGGACTTCCTCCATGTGTGAGGCAAGTCCGTTCATTTCAAAAGTCCCGCAGACTAGCACACAGACGGCGGGATTGTCCACCGGACTGCCGAGTCCAGCGGACAATTTTAAGTCTGAACTTAAAACTTAGTCCGCCGTGGGAAAGTCTGCTCGTGTGTACGCGGCCTTAAGCCCCATACACACGGTCAGATTTTCCGATGGATTCTGTCCTATCAGACAATGTTGTCGGAAATTCCGACCGTGTGTAGGCACCATCGGACTGTTTCCATCGGATTGTCTGACGGACAAAGTCCTATATCCTGCTGGATAGATTTTTTGACAACAAAGTCCGATCACACCAAATCCGATCGTGTGTAGCGAATTCCGACGGACAAAGTGCTACGCATGCTCAGATCACATTACAAGACCAAAGCTATTGGCTACTAGCCTCTACGTAGTCCCGTCGTAGGCAACAAACGTCACCACGTTCAGAATGATCGGATTTTCCGACAACTTTGTCCGACCATGTGTACGCAAAACCAACATCGGACAAAGTACGACGGACATGATCCGACGGACCTGGTCCTCGGATAATCCGCGCGTGTGTATGGGGCTTTAGTCTCATGATCACATAGATATACCCAGCTTTCATCCATGGGAACTAGTCTGTTTAAAAATCCTCCTCATCTTTGTGGTATAGGTCCAAAATGCTTTGTGCAAATTCCATTTACTTCTCGGTATTCAACTTTGTCCGGCATGACACCTACTCCATTTCTCTTGGCACTAACTATAATTCACCACAATCTACTAAAACAAAAAGCATACATAATACTAAGATATCCACCTATAAACCTGCAAAATTTCAGATCCCTAGCACATCTAGATCATAGAATAGGGGTTAGTTTTATGGCATTTTTATTAATATATTTTTTTACAAGTAATGGCGGCGATCTGCGATTTTTATCATGACTGCGACATTATGGCAAACATATCGTACAATTTTGACACATTTTTGGACCATTGTAATTTTTACAGCGATCAGTGCTATAAAATTGCACTGATTACTGTAAAAAATACACTGGCAGTGAAGAGGTTATCCACTAGCTGGCTAGGAAGGTGTTAAGTGTGTCCTAGGAGTGATTCTAACTGTTAGGGGGCACGGCTACATGTGACACATCACCGATCATAGCTCCCGATCACAGTGTCACTAGGCAGAACAGGGAGATGCTTGTTTACATTAGCATCTCTCCATTCTTCAGCTCCGTGAGACAATCGCAGGTATCCCAGCAGACATCGAGTCCGCGGGACCAGCGATCCTACTCGCAGAGCTCGCGGCAGGGTCGTGCGTGCCCCGCCAATGGTGCGCACGCGACCACGTGGCAGCAAATTCAAAGGGACATACCTGTACGCCCATTTGTCCAGCCGTGCCATCCATGCCATTCTGTCGACGTAAATGTACATGCGGCGGTTGGCAAATGGTTAAAATTTCCTCCTCAGGGGCCCATGCACGAGGCTCGACATGGAAGTCCGTACTCCCCGCTGCACAATCGGGACTCTGACGCGCACCTGAGCAGCCCTGCAAACCCACTACAACAGCTATCACCGCTCGGTACATCACAGCCTTTCCCGGGATGGTTCTGATGGGTCATTGCGGCAAGAACAAGCCAAAAACCATCAAGGAAGCTCTGGCCCGCGCCTCCTCCAAAATAGCAGCAAAGGCCTTAGCTAAACAGCACGCCGCTTCCCCGGCCAGATCAGGACATGCTGACAGTAACGATGAAGACAGAGCTGATTTTTACATCGGCAGTTCCCCTACCCTGCCGCCCTCAGGTATGTCCCAGTAGGACTTCCTCAAATATATGGAAGCTATGCTGCAGAGGGCCCTTAAAGCTACCTCGGATCAGATCACAAATAGACTGTCCCATGAGATTAGGGAGCTAGGCAAACGCACAGTGGACCTGGAGACCAGGGTGGACGATATTGAGCTCACTCTCCAGGAGCAGGCCCAAGAGCAGGCAGCTCTCTGTGACGAGAACGCCACACTTCTCTCACGATTTTAAGATGCAGAGAACCGCTCCTGCATATTCAATTGGTGCCTACGTGGCATACCTGAAATAATAGATGACCTGCAATCTTTTTCCTATGCCCTATTTCAAGAACTTTCACCCTCTATACCGATAAAACTTTTAGAATTCGATAGAATTCACAGGGCTCACACCCGCCGTCAGACGGGACATTATTATTAAACTGCACTAACTTCGCACAAAGGAACAACTGCTAGCTGCCGCTCGCAACAAAGACGCCATCCTGTTCCAGGGCCATACTCAGTGTTGGTCATCTTACTTTAAAAAAGTAATTAGTTAAGTTACAAATTACTTCTCCCAAAAAGTAATTGCGTTAGTAACTCAGTTACTACATTGGAAAAGTAATTAGTTACGCAGCAAAGTAACTGACTTTTTTTTTAAATATTCTATACGTGTAACTAAGGGGCGGGTCTAGTATTACTGTAACCAAGGGGCGCATTTATTATTATTGTTATATATCGTGTAACCAAGGGACTGCTCTATTCTTACTCTAACCAAGGGGCAGATCTGTTATAGCGTGTAAGCAAGTGGCGGGTCTATTATTATATCGTGTAAGGGGCAGATGGCTACAGAAGAGGGCGAATGTTAAATTAATGGGCAGAGCTCAATATATAACAATAATAATAAATGCGCCCCTTGGTTACAGTAATACTAGACCCGCCCCTTACTTACACGATAGACGCCCCTTGCAGAGCAGCACGAGCATCAGGAGCGTGCGGCATCGCCTCGTACAATTACATGTTAACTGCACCTGCGCGGTGTATAGTTCACTCAGAGCTGTTTAGGTTCGGCAATTTTCGGAAGCTCCGTAGTCCTTCGTACTGCGCAAGCCCTGCACCTGCGCAGTACAGGGGGTCCTTATCCGGCGGGCAAACTTTTTCGGCAGGACACCGGAATTACACTACTGCCATCTAGTGGCGGTAGATGTAATTGAGGTAACTAAGCCAAAGTAATGGGAACTGAGTTACCATGAGGGGAAAAGTAATCAGTTAGATTGCTCGTTACCCTCCAAAGTAACTGCGTTAGGTAACTCAGTTTATTTTAACTCAGTTACTTACATCACTGGCCATACTTACCACCTTTTCTCTGACCTGGCCCCCCTCACAATCGCCAAGCGTCATGCAATGAAGCCTCAACTCCAAATCCTAGTGCAGCACCAGCTGAAATACACATGGCGTTCTCCTTGAATCCCTTTGTCTGATCGCCCCAGCCCAGCAATCAGAGAATATGTTACCTCGTATGCCAGCCCTCACTACTGCTCATCCATATGCTGCCACTCCAAAACGGTCCCAACCAGGCCCTTGTTCAATCCAGAAGGGGACCCCTTCCCGTTCACCTTGGGATGGCACTAGTGACCCGCAGCTATATATACCCCGCTGAGTGTGCTCAAATAACTTGCTCTTTTGCATTTTCCCCTGTACCGACAGCTGACTCTTGATTGAAGTTCTAGAAATTTCACACGCCATCTGACTATGTTTCTTCAATCAAGACACAGGGGGACTGTACTGCAGTGGGATCCCCCTCACACTTGGGGGGGGGGTGACCTACACAGTTCCCCTCCACTCTGAGGGGGTTGCACAGGTTCAGATTTATTTGTTTTTTCTCCTAGTGTTGAATGTATGTTCCGTCTGAAAACTCATTGCTCTTTTTGGTTTACAAGGTTTAATTGTTCTATACCTCTGTTATGCTCATTTTTAAAGCTACTAGTTCTGATTATAATAGGTTATATTACTGTTTCTGTTGAAATATTAAAGTAAGCTGTTAACTCCCTAAGAGTATGCATTCACGATTGGGTTTGCTATCTCACGTTTGTAGTGGGGAGTTGTCACTGCTCCCCCCTCTTAAGGTGCACCCACCCTCCGGCTGGCTGGCCTGCTGGTGAGTCTGTGCACTATTTGGTCAGGCAACAAAGTCCAACCTCTCTGCTTTTCCATGACTATTTGTTTGCCCTACAATAATTCTCTCTTACCCTTTTATTTCTCTTGTTTCCTCCCTCAGCTTTGCTCTTGCTTCACTTTCTTTCCTCTATTTTCTAGTCGGTCGGATCGCACGGCCCTGGAGGCACCCCTAATAATTTTCCATACGCCCCCGGATGGCCCCTTTGAACATACTCTCTCTAAATTTTAAGGGCCTTAACTCCCCTAACAAAAGGGTTAAGGCCGTTCAATCATTTGCATCCCTGAAAGCTAGCATAGTAGCCCTACAGGAAACCCATTTTTCAGTCCGAGACACTCCAAAGTTTTTTAGCCCTTGATATCCCTAAGTATTCCCTGCCTCCGCCACTACAAAACAGTGAGGCGTATTAATAGCCCTTCACCACACGCTTCCCTTTACATTATTAACTGAGACAAAGGATCCCGAAAGCCGATATATTATACTGGTGGGTCTATTACAAGATGTAGAAACCACTATTGTTTCTTATTATGCCCCAAATTGCAACCCAAACCAGATGCTAACCTAGTGTTACACCCACACGTAGACAAACCTCCTTACGCCCCTGAGCAATACTCTCCCGCCATACGCTTTCGGAAACTACTCAAACAAGCCTCTTTGCTTGATACCTGGCGAGAATGCAACCCTTCTAATAACAACTATACATGTTATTCTTACCCTCACAAGTCCTTTTCCAGGATTGACCATAGTTTTGTTTCAGGCTGCATCCTCCCCGATCCTGCTCAACTCTACTATACAACCTATCACCACTGTGCAGTAATTACCTGAATCACCTCCCTGATCCCACAATCCAGAGACCGCACCTGGTGCATTAATGAGCCACACCTCACCAATTAGTCATACTGTCTAGATATTCAAATTGCCCTTAAAGATTATTTATTACATAACTCCACCCTAGGTATCTCTCCTGTCCTACTGTGGGAAGCACACAAACCAGTAATCTGGGGCAAGTGCATCTCGGTGTCCACTCATCTCAAACACGATAAAAAGTTACAACTAACCCAACTGGAAGTGGATTTTCACCATTGCTTTCTTCAATTCCAGTCCTCTCCTACTGATCCCCATAGAATAGCCTTAGAGAAGGCCAAAGTTCAATTGGATCTGCTGTTGGCCGAATCAGATCCATACGCAGATCCAATCACACCATTTACACTAAGGCCAACAAGCCAGATACTTTCCTGGCAATGCGCCTTCGTTGCCCAGAACAAGCTCAAGTTCCCATTAGGCTCCAACTCGATAAAAATATTCACACTAGCAACCCTGTTAAAGTCCTTTCCGAGTTCCGCAAGAGACTAGAGGAACTATATAAAGCAAAACCCTCCTTCCCTCTCTCTCAGGCTGAGGCATTATTTCGAGATATCTCAATACCCACATTATCGAACGCCAATCGTGAGTCCCTGGAGAGCCCCCCGTCACAGTCAAAGAGATCCTCTTAGCCATCAAAACACTTAAACCCCATAAACAACCTGGTCCTGATGGCCTCTCCAGCACTTACTTTAAAAAAATCACTACTACTTTAGCTCCACTTCTTTCTAATTCTTTTAATTCTTTACTCCAACATCATTCCTTTGGCCGAGACACGTTGACAGCTATAATAGCCATGATACCTAAGCCCAACACGGATAATTTCCTCTGGTCCAATTTCAGGCCTATTTCCCTACTTAACCTGGATATCAAGATTCTAGGCAAAATTAAGGCGCTATGTTTTAACCCGATTATTGGGGGGCTAATCCATAAAGACCAAGTTGGTTTTATACCTCGATGACAAGCCGGCGACAATATCCGATGGGTTATTCTACTCCAACATCTATCTCGATCCCGTAAAATAACAATGCACCTTTTATCATTGGCCATAAGGAAAGCGTTTTATATGGTTTCCTGGCCCTATTTGCACTTTATCCTACGTCGATGTGGCTTCGGCATGCATTTTCTACAATGGGTTAACTTCCTATATAATCAACCACAAGCTTATATTAAAGTGGTGTTTCCACCAAAAAAAAACAAAATAGCTTAAAATTCATAAAAAATAAAAAAATAAAATAATTGGAAAAAAAAAATGTACTCACCTCTAAATGCCTGTTGCTAGGGGGTCCCTCGTAGTCTGCCTCCTTCAGTGCCCGGGCACTGACATCACTTCCCCTTACAGCAGTAAGTCACCTGGGACACGTGACAGGTCCCAGATGACTGCGCGGCGTACCACGGCGCACAGCGCCGCTCGCGCCTGCGCAGTGGTGCCCAGCTGTGAAGCCACAGCCGGGTGCCCACAGTAAGAATGCCGGTGCCACGAGTGGAGCGGGAAAGGAGGTGGGGCTTTATTCCCCCGCATAGCTGGACCCTGGGACAGGTAGGTGTCCGATTATTAAAAGTCAGAAGCTGCAGTATTTGCAGCTGCTGACTTTAAAAAAAATTTTTGTAAGGGGAACCCCACTTTAACCACCTGATTACTTTGCACTTAAACCCCCCTCGTGACCAGACCAATTTTCAGCTTTCGGCGCTGACGCACTTGGAATGACAATTGCGCAGTCATACAACACTGTACCCAAATGAAATTTTTACCATTTTTTCCCCACAAATAGAGCTTTCTTTTGGTATTTAATCACAGCTGGGGTTTTTATTTTTTGCTAAACAAATAAAAAAAGATGGAAAATTAAAAAAAAAAAAAAAATCATGTTTAATAGTTTGTTATAAAATTTTGCAAACAGGTAATTTTTTTGCTTCATTGATATGCGCTGATGAGGCGGCACTGGTGGGCACCGATAGGTGGCACTGGTGGGCACTGATAGGCTGCACTGGTGGGCACTGATAGGCTGTACTGGTGGGCACTGATAGGCTGCACTGGTGGGGACAGATAAGTCGGTACTGATGGGCACAGCAAAGATGGCACTGATGGGCACGGATGGGTGGCACGGATGGGTGGCACAGATGGGCACTGATGGATGGCACTGAGAGATGGCACTGATGGGCACTGATAGATGGCACTGATAGGTGGCACTGATAGATGGCACTGATGGGCACTGATAGGTGGCACTGATGGGCACTGATAGGTGGCACTGGGCACTGGTAGGGGACACTGATGAGCACTGGTAGGGGACACTGATGAGCACTGGTAAGGGACACTGATGAGCACTGGTAAGGGACACTGATGTGCAGCACTGGCACTGGGGGCACTGACATATGGCACTGGGGGCACTGACAGATGGCACTGGGGGCACTGACAGATGGCACTGGGGGCACTTTTATTATGCAAAGGAGGGCACCATGGACCCTGGGCATATTGCGGTGAGAGGGACTGATGTCCCTCTCACTGCCGCCGGTGATCGCTTTTTTTTTTTCTCCTCATGCTGTCAGCGCGAGCAGGAAAAAAAGCCGATTAACGGCTCGGTTACTGTCACATGATCAGCTGTCATTGGCTGACAGCTGATCACGTGGTAAGGGGTCGGGATCGACCCCTTACTCGGATCTGTGATCCAGCGAGTCTCACAGACTCGCGGATCACAGATCGCGCCGCGCGCGCCCTTCAGGGGGCGCGCAGGCAGCTCGTTGCCGGGACGACGTCAATAGACGTCGTCCCGGCACAACAGATCCGCGCTGTAGCCGTCATTTGGCTATGGCGCGGATCTCAGGCGGTTAAGTACTCGGGATTTCACTCAGATAGCTTTAAAATACAAAGGGGGACTAAACAGGGATGCCCCCTCTCTCCCCTAATTTTTGCCCTAGTGATCGAGCCACTAGCTACGTTGATTAGAGCGAGCCCGGATATAAAAGGATTGGAAATTGTGTCTACTTCTCACACAATTTGACTATTCGCTGATGACGCACTCCCGTGTCTCTCACTCACCTACAGGGCCCCTTTCTCTGGTCCACATCATCAATACCATATCTTGTGATAAAACTAACTGGTAATCCCGCTTCTCTTTATCAGGCAAACTATCTCCCTATGCTGTCTCACTTGTCCTCCCTGCTGGACGCCTGGCGACCGCTTTGTGTCTCGTGGCTTGGATGGGTTGCGGCTGTTAAAATGTCTATACTCCCAAAACTTCTGTATCTTTATAGAGTCCTCCCGATCGCAATACCCTCCTATTTCCATCGAATAATTCAGACCCGGATATTTAAATACATTTGGGGCTCCATAAAACCTAGGGTGACTAGATCTGTTCTCCTCCGCAGCAAACTTAGTGGAGGCCTAGGACTTCCTAACTTTGCTCGCTATTACCATGCAGTCCAGCTGGCCCAAATAACCCTGCTGCATGCCACAATTGAAATACCACTATAGGTCAGTCTGGAAGTGATTGTGGTGTCTAACTTATTATGGCTGCTTTCTTCAACCCGTGGCCTTATAACCAACCCCGTCACACGCCACTCTCTCAGGCTATGGGACAGTTTATGTGGCCCTTTCAAATTAATTTCTCCTCACTCCCCATTACTCTCTTTCTTAGGCCACCCACTTTTCTATCCAGCCTTTACCAAAACAAGTTCTTTTCAGCTCTGGTCCCAAGCAGGGTTGAGTCGAATTTGTGATCTGGTTACTGATACCGCCCTTAGAACATTTCCTGCTCTTCAGTCTCAAGCCAAACTTCCTTCTAATGAATGATTTCTCTACCTCCAAATTGCCTACTTTGCCCAAACAGTAATAGGCTCTTGCTCCTCTCTGGACGGCCTATTAATCTATGAAGGTATTTGCAACTCAGACCCACATGCTCTGGGTATCATATCACATCTCTACAATCACCTCACCTCCACACCAGCTAACCTCCCTTCTTATGCTGCACAGTGGTCCAAGGACCTACAGATTGAGCTGGATGCTGAAGATTGGGCAAGCATATGGACCAACACAAATCTTCATCACATAACATTGTAGCGCTGGAGGCAAACTACAAGGTCCTCTTGTCCCAGCAAGAATTTCAAAATGTTTACCTAACTATCCACCCATAAGTTTCCAAGGCTGTGGAGAGAGGGGTACGCACCTCCATATTTGGTGGTCATTCCCTATTGTGCAACAGTTTTGGACAATAATATTTCACATGGCCCCCACATTACTTTGTGATACCATGGACCCTGAGCCATCCCTGGCACTGTTGAATCATGTGCAGGGGGACTTTACAAAATCCCAACTTCGTCTCCTTCTCCAACTTACTACAGCGGCTAAATAGACGATAGCCAGGGCATGGAAATCCCAGAAATTAAATATAGCAGAAGTGAAAAATAGAGTCACCCAAGCTATGATTCATAGCAAAATGGAAGCTACCATCCTAGATCGAATCCCCCAAAACCTGGACAGTAGTGCATACTGCTCAGTATGGCTGAGCAGACAGCTGGAATGTTCAACAACCTGAATTAGCTCTTTTGCCTTGCTCAGTTGAACTCTTTCACTGCTTTAGCCACTTAACTATCACTCATCTCTGCCTCTCTGCTTGCTGTGGTTATTGACAGTACTGTTTCAAAGGTAATCCTAGTTGGCTTCATTACCCCCATCTTTTCTGCCTCATGTTAAATTCTGCTGCACTGCAAGACAACACTTCTACTCTGGCAAGAAGACTACTGTGTGAGCTTGTAGCATAGTCTATCTAGAAACCAATCAGTTAGCAGTAATGATTTGCTGTAACCTCTAGCAACCAATCAGTTATGCCGCGTACACACGATCTGACTTTTCTGGCGGACTTAGTCCGGCGGATAATACGACGGACTTTGCAGCTAAGGTCCGCCGGACCTTCAAGCGAACGGACTTGGCCACACATGATCACTCCAAAAGTCCACCGAATTCGAACGTGATGACGTAGAATAAGGAAGTTCATAGCCAGTAGCCAATAGCTGCCCCAGCGTTGGTTTTAGTCTGTCGGACTAGCACATAGACAACCAGACTTTTCGACCGGACTCGAGTTCGGCGGACAATTTTGAAGCCAGTCTTATTTCTAGGTCCGCAGGACTTTTGGGAAGAAAAAGTCCGCTGGAGCCCCCACACAATCAAATTGTCTGGCGGACTCTGGTCCACCGGAAAGTCAGATCGTGTGTACGCGGCATTAGGAATAATGATGTGCAGTAACCTCCAGCAACCAATCAGCAAGCAGAAATTATGTGTGGTAACCTCTAGCAACCAATCAGCAAGCAGATATTATATGCTGTAAACTCTAGTAACCAGTCAGCAATCCATAATCATACAGTGTAACCTATAGCAACCATCAATTAGCAGTAGTGATATGCTGTAACTTCTGACAGCCATCAGTTAGCAGTAATGATGTTCTGTAACCTCTAGCAATTAATCAGTGAGCTGAAATGTGTGTTGTAACCTCTAGCAGCCAACCAGCAAGCAGAAATTATGTGCTGTGGTTGCCTCTAGCAACCAGTCAGTGCATGGTACTGATATGCTGCAACCTCTAGCAACCAGTTAGCAGGAATGATGTGATGTAACCTCTAGCAACTAATCAGGGACCCATAATGTATGCTGCAACCTCTAGCAACCAATCAGAAAGCAGAAATTATGTGCTATAACCTCTAGCAACCAGTTAGTGAGTGGTAATGATGTGTTGTAACCTCTAGCAACCAATAAATGAGCAGTAAAGATTTGCTGCAACCTCCAGCAACCAATTAGCAGTAATGATGTGCAGTAATCTCCAGCAACCAATTAGCAAGCAGAAATTATGTGCGGTAACCTCTAGCAACTAATCAGTGAGCCTTAATGTGTGCTGTAAACTCTAGCAACCAGTTATTGAGCGGTAATGATATACTGTAGCCTCTAGAAACCATCAGTTAGCAGTAATGATGTGCTTTAAAAACCCTTTGCAACTAATCAGTGAAATGTAATGTGTGCTGTAACCTCTACAAGCAAACCAGCAAGCAGAAATGATGTGCTGTATCTGCTAGAAACCAGTCAGTGTGAGGTAATGATATGCTGTAACCTCTAGCAACCAATCAGTTAGCAGTAATGATGTGCTGTAACCTCTAGCAATTAATCAGTGAGCTTAAATGTGTGTTGTAACCTATAGCAGCAAACCAGCAAGCAGACATTATGTGCTGTGACCTCTAGAAACCAGTCAGTGCATGGTACTGATATTCTGTAACCTCTAGCAACCAGTTAGCAGGAATGATGTGATGTAACCTCTAGCAACTAATACGTGACCCGTAATGTATGCTGCAACCTCTAGCAACCAGTTAGTAAGTGGTAATGACGTGTTCGAACCTCTAGCAACCAATCAATGAGCAGTAATGATTTGCTGCAACCTCCAGCAACGAATTAGCAGTAATGATGTGCAGTAATCTCCAGCAACCAATTAGCAAGCAGAAATTATGTGTGGCAACCTCTAGCAACTAATCAGTGAGCCTTAATGTGTGCTGTAATCTCTAGCAACCAGTTAGTGAGTGGTAATGATATACTGATGATACATCCGCTAGCAGTATCGGTGTTCTGTAACCTCTAGCAATGAATTTGTGAGCTGTAAAATTTGCTGTAACCTCTAGCAACCAATCAGAAAGCATAAATGATATGCTTTAACCTCTAGCAATCAGTCAGCAAGTGGCATTGATGTGCTGTAACCTCTAGCAACCAATCAGTGAGCAGTGATGATGTGCTGTAACCTCTAGCAACCAATAAGTGAGCATTAATTATGTGCTGTAACCTCTAGCAACCAATAAGCAAGCAGAAATTATGTGCTGTAACCTCTAGCAACCAGTCAGTGAGCGGTAATGATATGCTGTAACCTCTAGCAACTGGTCTGTTAGCGGTAATTATATGCTGTAACCTCTGGCAACCAATCGCAGTCACTTTTTATTTTGAGTCTATCTGCCATTCATTGTATGTCTCAGAGGTGGAGAGTGAAATTGCATGGTGGGGGGCCCAAGAAAATGTTTGTCCAGGGTCCAATCAATATTAAAGATGGCCCTGTCACGAGCGGTTGAACTTGTAAAAGAATTGCTATAATTCTTGTAATGCCGTGTACACACGAGCGGAATTTCCGTCTGAAAAATCTTACATGGTTTTTCCCACGAAATTCCGGTAAAGCTTGTCTTGCATACACACGGTCGCACAAAAGTACTCTGAACTTTTGACCGTCAAGAACACGGTGACATACAACACTACGTCGAGCCGAGAAAATTAAGTTCAATGCTTCCGAGCATGCATCGAATTGTTTCCGAGATTTTTTGCGCGTCCGAATTTCAGATATGAACTTTTCCCAACCGAAAAATAGAAAACACGCTCTCAATCTTTTGCTGGCTGGCTGGCTGGAATTCCGCCAGCAAAAGACCGATGGAGCATACAAACGGTCGCATTTTCCGAGTTTTGCTGGCGGCATTTCCGATCGTGTGGACATGGCATTAGGTTAAATTTTGCAGACTTTTTAAATTTCAGTCTAGATAACTATGTAACTACATCCCACTTGTATGAGAACATTGGGACAATTTCTTGCATGTTCAAAACCTGGTTTACAGAATACATAAAAATGCTATTTTAAGGAACAAGGTTTGTATTGCAGGGAATTATATAACTCCCTCTTCAATCTGTTTAGTTTTCTACTGCTACATAGATAATATCTGATTGCTCAATGCAAAAATGAACAAAATGAACTCAGGAGCAGACCAGTCTGCCTCATCAGAAACAAATTAAAAAGTTTAATCATTTATATTCGGTGATGTTCTTTATATCATCTTGCCACCAATAAAAGTATAGATAGCAAATTAATTCTGAATATTTTATGAGACCTAATTTTGAAGTTCATAATTTTACCTGTTAAATTCTAATTTACTCATAGTCACAAAGGAAAAGGCAGAGTTTGTCATTGCACAACACAAGCAATGTTCTTTGACATTACCGAAAGAGAAAACATTATAAACATTTTGATTAATTCCTGCAGGTGAAAGGGCCAAAGTATAGTGCACTTGACAATTGAATGTGCTTTATGTAATACAATTGCCCTGCTTTAGTTTGTAATTATGTAAAGTACACATCTACAATATGTGCAATAAATATTTCTCTTTTATTCAGCAGTTCCATTGTCTGAGCTGTAACATTTCTAGTCTTTGCTTTTTATTAAATAGGTCCTTTTTGTTTTCTCAAATAAAAAAGTTATGACACTGTTAACAATCAGGCTGATTGTAAGAAAGAGCCATTCTGTTGTCACCCTCCTCAAAGATTTAATCTCTCAGGTCATTTCAGCAGTAGATCTTTATCCCCCGTTGATCTAGTTTTTCAGTCATTATGATGCAAAGATGTCTTATGTACAGGATAACAGACATGCTTCTCTGCATGAAAATTCCAATTTATGGAGGCACATGCACGGAGGCTAGCAAGGCGGTAATGTCGGGCTAGAGCTCCGCTCTGTGAGGGGAACAAACCGCGATATAAAGACGACTCACGGACATGGAATCTTTCCACATCTACATCTTATCCTCCTGTGAGGGGAACATTTACACATCAAAATGGTGTTAGGTGGTGCCAGGAACAAATCTAAAATCAACCCCCATAACAGCGCTCAGCGGAAACGTATAGTGAAGAAGGCACCGCTCCCCTCAGGCAATTTCACCTCAGGTGCTTTTACCTCAGACCAGAAAACTAAACTAAAACAGACAAAAATTATCTCCTCAGGGGACTCTGAATCTGACTCTGAAACCGATTTAAACATGCAAAATACCTCACAAACAGACTCTACTATCCCATCCAGCATTTTGAAGCAATTTGAAAGAATGCTTCATAAAGCATTACAACAAACCTCAGAGCAAATTACTAACAATCTTACTAAAGAAATTAGAGAGCTGGGACGACGAACTGAAACATTAGAAATGAAAGTAGAAGATTTTGAAATAAATACACAAGAAGTTTTCACAGAATTGGAAAACCTCAAAGAGGAAAATATTACTCTGCAGAACAGACTTGAAGATTTTGAGAATCGTGCCAGAAGGTCTAATCTGCGCTTCAGAGGCTTACCTGAGTCAATCACAGACCTGCAATCAACTATAACAGCACTCTGTCAGGAGCTACAACCAGCAATACCCATTGAAAGGTTGGAGATGGATAGAATACATAGAGCTCTTACATCCAAAAAAGCTGATGGCCCCCCTAGAGACATTATTGCAAAATTTCACTTTTATCGAACGAAAGAACAACTTCTAGAAGCAGCAAGAGAAAAGAACAATTTATCCTTTCAAGGTCACACTTTTCAGCTTTTTGCAGACCTATCCCAATTAACAATATCCAAACGACGGGCAATGAAACCCCATTTATTGGAACTCCAAAATTATAACATCAAATACCAATGGGGCTTCTCATTCTCCCTTTGTTTCACCCATCAAGGGACCAGATTCTCTTGCAGAACCCCTGACGAACTTCATCAAGCACTCCAAGACCTCAACCTGATTGAAGGGACACCTTCAACCTCTACTTCAAGAAGAAGATCAGCATCTGCCTCTTCCCTCCGGAACACATCCCAATCTGAAACAGGAAACGGCAACCACCATACACACAATAGAGGAAGATTCGTACCCTCACACCAAGGACACGATGACGCCATGGACTAATGATGCATCCTTAAGAACTGTGCCTAATTGACTCCGACTGATGCTAAGCTATATGGAAACACAGTAATGAAAATGAATTACTGAATTTATTTTCTAAACTATTACTGGGAAAACTGTAATTTTAAAATGTAAAATTATTCCTTAGCACTAATTGTCCATATTAAAAGGACAAGTTTTCTTTCTATATTTTTGCATTTTATATATTTTTTTTTATTTTATTATTTTTTTTATATCTTTAATATTTTTTTTAAATCTAATTACTTCTTAGTGATGAAATAAAATTACTGAGAAGTAAATATTTTCACTTTATATTTTTTCTCATTTTTTATTTTTATTTTTTATCTTATCCCAATTATTTTTAACATGAATGGTTAAAATCCATAGTTGGGCTACATACTTTATGGGAAAACAGTAATGAAATTTAATTACTGGATTTATTCCCTAAAACACTGCAAATTATCTTTCTTGGTTAAACAGGTAACAGAAATTACTGAGATAACAGAAATAAAAAAAAAAAAAAAAAAAAAAAGATAAATTATACCCTATCATTAAATGTCCAAATTTAACGGATACGTTTATTTTCTATATTTTTGTATTTTATTCTTCAAATCTAATTACTTCTTAGCGATGAAATAAAATTACTAATAAGTGAATACTTTCATTTTTTTTATTTATTTTTTTTATCCTCTCCCACTCATTTTTAATCTGAATGGTTACCTTTAGTAGTTGGGCTGATTACTTTACTTTATTATTTTTTTTGTAGCACTTTTAGCTACAATTGTTGAGCAACCACCCTTGTTGAGAATCATTTCTAAAATGATACTTCAATGTATTACTCTATAATTTAAACATAATATTTTCTTTTCTGGACCGTGTTTGCCCCACAATTTAGTTTATTTTTCTCGTTATATCCTCACTATGGGTAGACTGGTCCTCTTGTTCCCTATTTTTAATTTATTCCTATGTTTATTTTTATTTTTTTTTTGTTTCTTCTTCAATATAAATAATCTCAACAACAAACAATTAATTATAATCCTTAGTCATTCCCCCCCCCTTTTTTCTTTATATATATATATATATATATATATATATATATATATATATATATATATATATATATATCCTAGGACGTATATCTCACAAAATAATATTAGTCCTCAACAAATCTCCTTTAAAAGGACACACTTCCCTATAATTTTATAATGACAAAACTTATTTTCTTGAAATGAACCACTGTTTTTTTTTATTTTTAAGGCGGATTCCCCATACACAGGTTTAACATGTGCCTCACCTGGCTTTCCTCAGTTCCCCATAAGAAATTGTGGGGATCTGACAAAGGTCTTCTGTCCCCTGTTGGGGGGTTTCTAACCCCAACACGGGTACTTCTCCAATCTTTTTATTCTTACATAATATTTAATTGCTTTATGACTTTTCTTCATGTCCGCGAAGGCTAGGCCGAATAGTCACTGCACCTTGACAACTAGTAAGTATAGATTGTTGTTTCAGCAGCCATGGCTCCTTTAAATATTTTATCCTTAAATGTACAGGGTCTCAATGTGCCACAAAAACGTATAAAAGCCTTTCGATCATTTAGAGCTAAAAAAGCGCACATAGTATGTCTACCAGAAACCCATTTTACCCCGACCTCAACTCCCAAATTTTTCAATACTTCATATCCACAAGTATACACAGCCTCAGCACTAACAAAAAAACGTGGTACTCTCATCGCATTCCACCATACCACTCCATTCACTAAACACTCAGAAATAAAAGATCCGGAAGGCCGTTACCTAATCCTAACAGGATATATTATGGACACAGAAGTAAATGTGGTCTCTTACTATGCTCCAAATTATCAACCTTTACCCTTTTTATCACATCTATTCCAAGTCATAAAAACCTATAAAATGGGATCAATCTTTGTATGTGGAGACTCCAATCAGGTTGTCTTCCCATTTCTGGACAAAACCCCCTACACTTCTTTACACTCTCAGAACAAAAAATCTTTATCCCAACTCTTCTCTAGACACAATTTGATTGACTCTTGGAGAGAATCTAACCCAACAAGAAGAAATTACACATATTTCTCAAACCCCCACCAATCGTTTAGTCGCATAGATCACATTTTTAGAAACAACAGGGATGGTACCTGAAATAATCGCATCCAACATTATCCCCATACCTTGGTCTGACCATAATGCTGTCTTTACCTCAGTGGCTTCTATTATGCCCAAGGGGCGTGACCCTACGTGGTATCTACCTGACATATTGCTTAAACATCCCTCTCACTGTCTCACGATCCAACAGGCTCTAAAAGAATACTTAACACATAACACTAGTACTGACATTTCTTCTCTTACACTATGGGAGGCCCACAAACCTGTCTTAAGAGGAGTTATCCAGCGACAGTCAGGAATACTTAAACGTGAACGAATATTGCTATTGCGACAACTAGAAACAGAGTTCAACTCATCATTTTTAGCTTTTCAAAATAATCCTACCCCTAAGGAAAAAACTCGTTTAGAAAAAGCACGATTGGAATTTGACCTTTTTCTAACCGAATCAGCTGATAAATCACTACGGAGAACCAAACATGCATTCAATAAGAATTCTAACAGACCAAGTTCATATTTATCAAGGGCATTAAATTCTATTAATAAATCCTTTAAACCTATTAGTCTTAAAATAGCAGACAATACGTACACCAACAATCCCCTTAAAATTGTACAAAAATTCAGCTCTTATCTGAAAACCCTATATATAAAATCTAATACATTTAATATTGATACAGCTGATTCCTTTTTCTCAAATATTAACTTACCCCAAATGACTGAGCCCCAAATGATGTCACTAGAAAAACCCATCACCGGAAACGAGGTAGCAGAAGCTATTAAATCACTAAAAATTAACAAAAGACCTGGTCCAGATGGTTTCTCAGCCCTCTATTATCGTACTTTTTCGGATTGTTTCTCCCCCTTACTCGCAGAAGCTTTCAATGACTTATTAAAAAACAAATCTTTTAGACCTGAATCTCTCTTAGCTATCATTTGTATGATACCTAAACCCCAATCAGATGATACTTTATACTCAAATTTTCGCCCCATTTCAATGTTAAATATAGACATTAAAATACTAGCAAAACTTCTAGCATCTCGTCTGAATAAAATCATTGGTACCCTTGTGCATAGAGACCAAGTAGGCTTCATACCCTCCCGACAGGCTAGTGATAACGTACG
This sequence comes from Lithobates sylvaticus, assembly GCA_028564925.1. NCBI lineage: Eukaryota > Metazoa > Chordata > Amphibia > Anura > Ranidae > Lithobates > Lithobates sylvaticus. The sequence goes on along the minus strand of CM053029.1, from coordinate 230,836,311 downwards.
TAGAGCGACTATTCTAGCACATATAGCCAAAAAACGCCATATTCCTGCTTGCTTTCTCTCACTTGACATCAAAAAAGCTTTTGACTCTATATCATGGCCATACTTGAATTATACACTACAGAAATGGGGGTTTGGCCCAAACTTTACAAATTGGATTATGGCATTATATAATGAACCAAAAGCTTACGTAAAATATGCTGGGTACAAATCCAATTTTTTCAACATAGAAAGAGGCACGAGACAAGGCTGTCCACTATCTCCTTTATTATTTGCCCTACTAATAGAGCCGCTTGCACAAGCAATAAGAAAAAAAAAAAAAAACAACATAACTGGAATTGAAATAGGAGGTTATTAACACAAACTTTGTCTTTTCGCAGATGATATCCTCTATTTCTTTCCTCTCCACAAGTATTAGGCCCAAACCTCATTCCTACTCTTGATGTATTTGCTAAAATCTCTGGATTATATATAAATCCCAAAAAATGCCAAAGCACTAAATGTATCTCTTTCCAACATAGAACTGAACTCAGCAAAAATTTGCCTCCCTTTTACTTGGTCAGACAGATCAATCCCATATTTAGGAGTTCATCTAACAGCATCTTTAGAGGACCTATTTAAAATTAACTATCCCCCACTGTTAAAAAAGCTCTTTAACTTAATGAATTCAAGAAGAATCAACTCTGTAAAAATGACGATATTACCAAAACTACTTTATTTATTTCGAGTACTACCAATACCGATCCCAGCTTATCATTTAAGAATAATACAAAGGAAAGTGTCGTCATTTATATGGGGAGCATCCAAACCAAGAATACAATTTCACACATTATATCTCCCCAAGCTTAACGGAGGCCTAGGCTGTCCCAATTTTGCATATTACTATAGAGCCGCACATATAGCGAGTCTTGCTAAATACCATGCATATCAAGAAACCCCATTATGGGTATCAATTGAAGCCATGGAATGTGATCCTATTAAAATATCCAATTTATTATGGATCTCATCTAAAGACCGAAAAGACCTAAAAAATTCTATTACCAAACACTATATATCCCTTTGGGATAGATTCAAAAAGAGCAATCAATTACAATCTTTGAAAAACCAGGGTGAACAATAACTGCGCTAATAAAAAAACAACAAACAATAAGCAGCCAACACAGTTTGTGATCAGCAAACAAAAATAATATATAAAACTAAAATGTGGCGCTGTGATAGTGAAACTTAATACAAAAAAGTCTATAAGTGTGGAGGCAATGATCCAGAAATAATGGTGACAGTCCATCAATCAGACATAAATGGTGCTGTGTGAAGAGAGTAATCTTCTACCAAAACAGTGGTGCATATATATATATATATCCCTCTTGAAATGAACAAGTAGTGCAAAAATCCCGCTTAAGGTGATAGTAATCTGCTTACCAGATAGAAGCAGAAAGAAGGCGATATTAATCACGTGGTGCCATGAAGAAGGTGGATAGAAGTCTGATGAACCCAAAGGTATGATTAAATCCGAAAAATCTTGATGGAATGTTGGTGACCAAGTCCACTCAGCCAAATCTGGTGTAAGCTAGAAAAAAACTATCCCACGGGTTGAAGGAAGAGAGTAATGACAATAGTGAAGCCCGCAAGGTGAAGTTTAACAGTTTTATTGCTGGTATTCTACGTACATCAAAGTAAAAACATCAGGGCATGGATAAAAAGACAATTCCGCATACTTGCATCAGCCCGCCTGACATGTTTCATCCTAGATTGGATATCATCAGAGGCGTGGCCAATGCAATGAGTAGGCGGATATATATAGCAAGTACCTTGGTTCAAAGTTCCTTGTGATAGGATGGCCGAACAAATGGTTAGATCAAAAACAGCTGTGGGTGCAGGTGATCCTGAGCATCAACTGACGTTAGTAGATCAGAGGGTGGAATCACACTAAGTGTTTTACTACCAAGTCATACACCTAAAATGCAGACGCCACCATCACTATCTGTTTGTGTGCGTCACTACACACAGGAGGAAGGAGGTCCGTCCGCGCATGCGCAGTACCCTTGATGGGAACGGTCCGCGCATGCGCAGTGTGCCGTGCGTTCCGGCGAGAAATGTGCCCCAACCGCGGCACACACAGTGGACCGCAACAGGCGCACAAGCGCCGTAGGACTTACGTTCCACGGTGGCCGCAAACGTCACGTCCGGCGGAGGAACACAAGAGAAAAGACGTCCGTCCGCTCATGCGCAGTCCCATTGACAAGAACGGTCCGCGCATGCGCAGTGTGGCGTGCGTTCCGGCAGCGAATGTGCCCGAACCACAGCACACACAGTGTTTTGCGTTCCTCGGCGGCCGTAAACGTCACATCCGGCGGAGGAGAAGGCCGGAAATGACGCACATAATAATAATGTTTGCGTTCCAAGTCCAGGAAACCAGGGCTAATCACTGGTTCTAATGGACGGAAGAAAAACACAAATATATTTAAAATGGCATATTTAGCCACAATATACAAGCAACCAATGATGGTACTGCATTAGTATGACATCTACAACCCTGATATGCAAACATCATAATAAAAACAAAACATTTATAAAAAGTATATAAAATATATAAAATTGACAAAACATAAAAGCCTTCCTGATTGACTCAAACCCAGGCAAAAATGCTGTGCATGCACATAGATTGTGCATACCACATACATTCGTAATTAATAAATCTAAAAAACATATGTAAATATGCATATACTAAATCAGACAACAAATGACAAAGAAAATACAGGAGGGGGTTTTCCTGTCAGTGAGCCTGATAAGCATGCATGCATATGTTGAGTAAAAAAGGTTGTATGAAAATGTTCATGCAAAGGCGGACTCAGCCCACAAGAGACCGCCAACAAATTAATATACAATATGGAGGATATATAAAAAAAAAACAAAAAAAAAACAAGTAATTAGCTGTTGTTAATGAAGCAGTTAACATCCCAATCAACATTCATGCCAAAAGGGGTGTAACATTTGAGGTCGTAAATCCACCGAGTTTCGAGTTTAGAAATCTCCCGTTTGGACATACTCCCCTGCCAGTGCGGGTTGAATCTGTCTATACCTATAAACATAGTCCCTTTAGGGTTCTTATCGTGGTGCTCCAAATAGTGTCTCGACACCGTGTGTTTTGGAAACCCTTTTTTAATATTAGCTATGTGTTCACCCACTCTAACATGCATAGCTCTTGTTGTGCGGCCTACATATTGGAGGCCGCAAGGACAAACCAAGAGATACACCACGTTTAGAGAGGTGCAGGTAATGAAAGTATCGATTTCGAAAGTCCTGCCCGTGGCATGAGATGTAAAATGGCAAATCCTTCTACTTTGGTCAATGTTGATCTTACAGACATTACAATAACGGCAAGGATGGTAGCCTTTAGACTTCTGAAAGAAGGACACCCTATTGGGGGCATCTAGAATGTTGGGTGCAATCTGAAGTTTCAGAGGGGGAACCCCTCTGAATATAACCTGCGGTCTCTCAGGTAGTGCTGGGCCAAGGATTTTATCATTTTTTAGAACCCCCCAATGTTTATTCATGATTTTTTTGATATCACGGTATTGATATACACGGTATCTTTACACAATCCATTATTGTCATTTTATAGAAACCCTGCCTTCTATCCAGCATTGGTGTCCCCTAAATCTTTTAACCACCTGAGATCCGTGCTATAGCCGATTGACAGCTACAGCGCTGATCTCATATGCCGGGACTACGTCTATTGACGTAGTCCCCTTTCCTGGCTCCCCACGCGCTCTCGTGAGCGCGCAGCGGGGAAAATCTGTTGGCCGTGTCCCCTGGACACAGCCAATCACAGATCGCTGTAAACGGCCAATCAGCGTTTACAGGGGGCGATCGCCGCCTCCAATGGGAGATGATCTCAAATGTACACATATGAGATCATCTCTCATTGCCGTCTTTCTCTCTCCTCACACCGAGACAGCGTGTGAGGAGAGAGAAGCGATCTCAGTGTAAGTGAGTTTTCAGCATTAAAAAAAAAAAAAAAAGTGTGCCCAAAAAGTGCCCAAATCAGTGCCCACAGCCACTATTAGTACACACAGCTAGTGCCATCTGTGCCCAGCTGTGTGCATCTTTGCCCAATTGTGCCCATCTGTGCCCGCCTTTGCCCGCCTGTGCCCGCCTGACCATCTGTGCCTTTCTGTGCAGTGTGAGATCAGTGCGCATCTGTGCCACATCAGTGCTCATCTGTGCCACTTCATCTGTGCCACCTCATCAGTGCCCATCGGTGCCACCTCATCAGTGCCACCTCATCAGTGCCCATCGGTGCTGCCTCATCAGTGCCCATCTGTGCTACATCGATCAGTGCCCATCTGTGCCACCTCAACAGTGCCCATCTGTGCCACATCAACTGTGCCCATCTGTGCCACCTCAACTGTGCCCATCTGTGCCACCTCAACAGTGCCCATCTGTGCCATATCTGTGCAATCAGTACATATCTGTGCAATCAATCAGTGCACATCTGTGCCAACTCATCAGAGCCCACCTGTGCCACCGCATCAGTGCATATCTGTGCCCACCTGTGCCGCCTCATTAGTGCATATCTGTGCCCACCTGTGCCGCCTCATTAGTGCATATCTGTGCCCACTTGTGCCGCCTCATCAGATCACATCTGCGCTGCTTCATCAGTGCACACAAGCAAAAAATATGTCTAAAATATGTTTTTCTGCCGAGGAGGCATAACAAATTCTTTCCACGCCCGACGAGAGCAACGGGGAGCTCTCTATGTCGGATTCCATTTCAAATTCCGGTTCCGAATCTGACCTGAATTATGAGCCAGTCCTCAGTAGTGAAACACTGAGTGACTACTCAGAGGATGAAGTTGTTCGGCCTGCCAAACGAAGGCGTTCTAGTGAGGCAGTGGCATCCACCAGCAGCGCAGTGGCATCCACCAGCAGTGCAGTGCCATCTACCAGCACCGCAGTGCCACCTACCAGCACCACAGTGCCATCTACCAGCACCGCAGTGCAAGAAAGTCCAAGTACCAGTGGGGTGTCACCTCAGCCCCAAAGGGTTAGGACCCGATCCAGCCTTCCCTATGCCCTTCAGTACCCTTTGTGGCTTCCTCCTAATTCAGGAGAAGCCAACATTCCCCCTTTCACTGCCCAGCCAGGAGTCCAGGTGGACACACAGAATTTTACCCCAATAGATTTTTTTAATAATTTTTTTATGGAGGACATGTTAGGATCAATTGTGGCCCAGTGCAATCTTTATGCCCAGCAATTTATTTTGCAAAACCCAACCTCATATTATGCCCGTTCCTATGAATGGAGAGACGTAACGGTGGATGAGTTCAAGGTTTTTTTAGGCCTCACATTCAATATGGGACTCGACAAAAAAAATCAAGTGCGTACCTATTGGTCAACCAACCCCCTCCACCACATGCCGCTCTACTCCGCTGTAATGCCCAGATCCAGATATCAGATGACCATGAGGTTCCTACATTTCAGTGACAATTCCCAGTGCCCTCCCCAAAATGACCCAAAATATGACAGACTTTACAAAATTCGGCCACTTCTAAATCAATTTTCTCAAGTATTCCCCCAGCTGTTTACCCCGGACCAACATATATGTGTGGATGAGTCCCTTATTAAATTTTGCGGCAGGCTTAAAATTAAGCAATATATCCCCAGCAAAAGGGCCCGCTACGGGGTGAAGTTGTACAAATTGTGTGACCGAGCCACAGGGTACACATATTCATTTATAGTGTACGAAGGGAAGGACACCCAGCTGCAGCCCTCTAATTGCCCGGATTACTTAGGATCCAGCGGGAAAGTTGTTTGGAACCTCGCATACCCCCTACTGGATAAAGGCTACCACCTGTATGTAGACAACTTCTACACATCCCTGCCCTTGTTCCACAACCTCCACCGGATGAAGACACCAGCATGTGGCACTGTAAAGAAGAATCAGAAGGGCTTTCCTCAAAGTCTTGTGAACAAGACGTTGAGAAAAGGAGAAGCGGCAAGTTTGCGAAATAAGGAGATTCTGGCAGTGAAGTGGAGGGACAGAAGGGATGTATATATGTTGTCTTCTATCCACAATGATACGTTTGTGGAAATCCCCAGAAGGAGTGGCCCCATAAAGAATCCCAAATGCATTTACGACTATAATTTGTTCATGGGGGGAGTCAACTATAATAATCAAATGATGGAACCGTACCTTGCCATAAGACAGACATGCTATTGGTACAAAAAAGTTGCAATCTATCTTTTTCAATTGGCCTTATACAATTCATTTGTACTTTACCGCAAATCCACCCAAAACCCCAAACGCTTCTATGGGGAAGTTTACACTGCCCTTATATTCCCGAACGGCCCACCAGAAAATATCAGATCAGATGTCCTTAGTCGACTCTCCGAGTGCCACTTTCCTGATAAAATCCCTCCCAAACCAACAGGACAAAGACGTCAAAAAAGATGTAAGGTGTGTACCAGAGCAGGAGTCAGAAGAGACACATCTTATCATTGTGCAGAATGTCCTTCCCAACCAGGCTACTGCATAAGTGACTGTTTTCGCCGTTACCATTCTTCAGTAAATTATTAGTTCCTGCCTTTACACACTGGACTGTTTTTCGACCATGCTTCTGCCTGCCGATTCTGTACATACCGCTGCCTGATCTGGAACTGACCCTGGACTGTTATTCGACCATGCTTCTGCCTGCCGATTCTGTACATGCCTCTGCCTGATCTGGAACTGACCTTGGACTGTTTGATCATGATATTTGCCTGCCTCCTGGACTGATCTTGTACCCTGTTACTGGACTAGTGGGATTCAACACAGGGGTCTCACATATGTGAGGGGCTCCGGAATAGTTTTTCTGGATGAAGAAAACGATTTTCTTTGTTTTCTCAATCCTAGATTAGGGTCTGGAGGCTCGGAGGCTTCAAAGAGATTTGGGTGGGAGAAGCCTCTACCCCTGTCCCCATTCTGTCCTGAACGAGGCCCTACTTGCACTGCCTGCTCCCTGTAGGACTTACTGCCGTCATGCCTCTGTCTGTCGCACTAACCACACCACATGGACCTGCCTACTACCAGGACCAATATTTTTGGCACTGCTGACAATATCTCAGCACTGACCCTGGACTGTATATGAACAGTATCCCTGCCTGCTGCCTGAAAAATTGTGTTCGCTGTTGCTGACCAAGTCCCTGCCTGCTGCCTGGACCAGTGCTATCCTCCTGTGGACAACTGCGCTACTACAACCACAGGTAAGCTTTTGTTTACCCTTTTCTCAGCATAATGTATTTTGGGGTGTAATTCTTGGTATGTGCATGCTATGTGTCCCTTGAACACCTGAAGGTGTTCCTTGCATGTTGGGGCTCTGTATGTGGCCAAGCTGTGTAAAAGTCTCACACATGTATTGCCATACTCAGGAGGAGTAGCAGAATGTATTTTGAGGTGTTATTTTTGCTGTGTAAATGCTATGTGTTGGAAATATCTTATAAACCAACAACTTTGCGGAAATAGGTGGTTGAGAAATGTTAAGCCTTTGTATGTGGTCAGGCTGTAAAAGTCTCACACATGTGGTATCGTTATACTCAGGAGGAGTAGCAGAATGTATTTTGGGGTGTTATTTTGGGGTGTTATTTTTGTTTTCATTTTTTTCCACATTTTCCAAAAACTTCTGGAAAAAAATGAACCGTTCAAAAGACTCATTATGCCTCATAGATATACGTTGGGGTGTTAGCTTTCCAAAATTGGGTAATTTTATGTGCGTTTCCATTATCCTGGTGCTCCAGGGCCTTCAAAATTGTAATATGTGTAATTTATGCTCCTAGAATGCCTGAAGGTGCTACTTCAATGTTAAGCCTTTGTATGTGGTCAGGCTGTAAAAAAGTCTCACACATGTAGTATCGTTAGACTCAGGAGGAGTAGCAGAATGTATTTTGGGGTGTTATTTTTGCTATGTAAATGCTATGTGTTGGAAATATCTTATAAACCAACAACTTTGTGTAAAAAAAATGTGTTTTAATTTTTTTCCACATTTTCCAAAAACTTCTGGAAAAAAATGAACCATTCAAAAGACTCATTATGCCCCATAGATTATACGTTGGGGTGTTATCTTTCCAAAATGGGGTCATTTTATGGGCGTTTCTAGCTTGGCTTGTTAGGGTCTCAAGAAATGAGATAAGCCTCAGTACATCAGACGTGATCTTTTTTTTATGATTTGCACCATAGCTCTCTATAACTACTTTTCACAGAAACAAAGAAAAATTCATTTTTTTTCACACAATTTTCGGTCTTTTTTCATTTATAGCGCAAAAAAAATAAAAAAAACCCAGAGGTGATCAAATACCACCAAAAGAAAGCTCTGTTTGTGGGAAAAAAAGGACAAAAAATCATTTGAGTACGGTGTTGCATGACTGAGTCCCCCACACCCTTAGTCAACACATCACTCCAATTAGCTTTGGTCTATTCCAATAAAAATAGCCCGTCTTATGTCCATAAATGGAAAGAAGACTTCCGAGGATGCTCAGATTTGGGTACATTTTTTCATATCTGGTGGACGTGTCCATTAGCACAAACATTTTGGAAGGAAATATTCATAATTGCAACTAAACTGCTTGGTAAAACAGTTCCTGTTGATCCAGCAAGGGCATTACTCAATTTGAAGCCTGAATTCATAACATATTCCCAATTTAAGTTGTTAGTGCAACTCTTCACAGCACCTAAACAAACTTTAGCAAAAGCTTTCTGAAACAAAAACCAAAATTAATTATTATATGACCCATGCCAAGATGATAGCTATCAAAATGGACACAATCACCAGTTTTGAAAAGATTTGTCAACCTTGGATTACATATACCACGCCAACCCTTGACAAAAATGTGCTGCTGCCATGGTAACTCAAATGATAACTAATAATCATTAACTTGGATTAATTCTGATTGTAGTGGTGACTCTCGACCTAGCCTTGCGGACTCCCCTATTCTTCTCTTCTAGCTTCTATACTCTCTTCTTCCCCCCTTTTCCTACTCACCTTCTTTCTCACTCTTTATAACTATTTCTTTGTACTACCCTCCCTTATGATTTTGAAGCTCTATATTTTATCTAAATAACAATCTCTTTGCTTGTCTAAGAAACAAAATGAGACAGCAGTCTATATAAATACATAATAATTTAAATGTTTTATTTTTGAACAAATATACTATTATATTCTTCCCTTTTTTCTCTCATCATTTCACATGCTTTATTGCTAATAGTTATTTATATTGTCCCATTTCACTGTATATGATTGTATATCTGAACACTAGCAAACGAGCTTCCCTATGCTGAATGTGTTGTAATCTTTCTATGTTACTTGTATACATTCCTTGTACTTAAATAAAATACTTTTTGACAAGAAAATTCCAATTTATACCAATCTTATTTAAAACAATACAAAAAGGGCAAAATGACTACATATTAGACACATGGTAGATTACATAGCAGACAATTTGTTATTGTAATCTGCTGGCTAAAATGTGTTTACTGTACTCTGTTCACCAGTTTAGTCACAATTTGACACTGCATCACTTTAACCACTTACCGACCGCCTCACGCAGATATACTGAATGGCAGGGGCAGGCAGAGTAACGTATAGGTACGTTACTCCTCTCCCAGGGCGCATCGTGCCCCCCAGTGCCCGAGGCGGTCGGCATCGTTCCAGGAGCGATCCATGCTGAGGGGGAAGCCACTGATTCATGGCCATCCCCTCACGATCGCTCCTGGCAAATGGAATGCTTCCTCTGCTTCTGTAATGTAAACAGAAGCAGAGGAAGTGATGTCATCTATCCTCGTGTCAGTCTTTTCGGTCCGAGAAGACATCAAGTAAGTGCACCAACACTACACTTACAGTAGAACACGTAGGCACACAAATCACCCCCCAATCACCCCTGATCACCCCGCACCCACATTTTTAACCCCCTGATTGCCCCCAGTTAACCCTTTAACCAGTGATCACTGTATAACTGTTACGGGTGACGCTGGTTAGTTTGTTTGTTTTTTATAGTGTCAGGGCACCCGCCTTTTATTACCTCATAGGAAATTCCCTATGGCTTTCCCCATGACGTCAGAGGGGGGCGGGGTCACCCGGTGCCCTCCGTTATAGTCAGACGGAGCGAAGCCTCACACAGCGGGAGCCTCCCATTGCGAGGAGCGGCCCGACAGAAGAACAGACGCCGACGCCATGGAAGAAGATGCCGGACGAGAAGGACGAGAAGACCAGCGCAAGAAGAAGCGGATCGGAGGAAGAAGAAGATGGAAGAAGAAGATGGAAGAAGATGCCGGAAGGAGAAGTTGAAGAAACCGAAGGATGAAGAAAGGAAGACCAGAAGAAATAAGAAAGAAGATTTTAATAAAGGAATTGACAAAGACCGTCTCCTGTCATTTTTACAATTTTTGACACTTTTTTGGTGAAATGGTAGGGGTACTTTTGTACCCCCTTACTATTTCACACAGGGGGGGGGGGGATCTGGGGGTCCCCTTGTTAAAGGGGGGCTTCCAGATTCCGATAAGCCCACCGCCCGCAGACCCCCACAACCAATGGTTGTGGGGAAGAGGCCCTTGTCCTCATCAACATGGGGACAAGGTGCTTTGGTGGTCTCAGACCCCCAAAGCACCCTCCCAATGTTGAGGGCATGTGGCCTGGTACGGTTCAGGAAGGAGGGGGGGCCGCTCTGGTCCCCCCTCTTTTCCTGCAGCCTGCTAGGTTGCGTGCTCGGATAAGGGTCTGGTATGAATTTTGAGGGGGACCCCACGCCATTTTTTTGGGCTGGGGTTCCCCTTAAAATCCATCCCAGACCTCAAGGGTTTGGTATGGATTTTGAGGGGGACCCCACTCCATTTTTTTTTTGCTGGGGTCTCCCTTTATATCCATAGCAGACCTAAAGGGCCTGGTTATTGAATTTGGGGGGACCCCCACGCTTTATATTTTTAATTTTTTTTATCAATGACTTTTTTTTTATGAATGGCTTTCAACGAATGACTGTTCTCTGTGTTACGGGGGCCGTCAATACATTAGCCGCGAGTCATTTTAAATAGCTTTTTTTCTGCAAAAATGACACTTTTTGCAGGGACAGTTCTAAGCACAGGAAACATGCGCCCTTCACAGGCATACTATAGACACCCCCCAGGTACGAAATTTAAAGGAATATTACACTTTTATTGTTTCAATTTAAGCATTATTAAAATAACTGCTCCTGAAAAAACGTCAGTTTTTAAAAAAAAAATTGCATTGATACATGTCCCCTAGGGCAGGACCCAGGTCCCCAAACACTTTTTATGACAATAACATGCATATTAGCCTTTAAAATTAGCACTTTTGATTTCGAACGTTCGCATCCATTGTAACTAAGAGGGTTCTAATGCTCGCACGGACTTTGGGTCCGTTCGCGGGTTCTGGTGCGAGCCGAATGGGGGGTTGTTCGGCTCATCCCTAGACCCAAACCTGGAACCGTTACAGTTACAACAGTTACAGTTAAAAAAAATAAGTGTAAAAAAATAAAAACCACAAAAAAATAAAAAATAAAAATAAAAAAAAAATAGTTGTTGTTTTATTGTTCTCTCACTCTCTCTCTATTCTCTCTCTATTGTTTTGCTCTTTTTTACTGTATTCTATTCTGCAATGTTTTATTTCTTTTCAAGTATGTAATTTTTTTTATAATACTGTTTACTGTGTTTTATTGTTAACTATTTTTTGTTTTCAGATGTGCCATTCAGCTGCAGCGCAGATTTATTTATCTTGACAGCAACAGCGTTTGCTCCCACGATACATAAAGCCATTACTCCAGCACTGTAGGAGGTGATTTCACCACCACAGTTAAGAAAACAAGCATATATGCCGAAGCATGGGGGCAGCAGGGGTGGAGGAGCGATTTTCTCCTAACTTTTGCGTGCGGATGCCCCCATGCTTTGTGCTTTGGCATATATATATTTTAGGCACAGATTGCATTAAAAAAAAAATTATTTTTTACTATGTTTTTTTTGTATTTGCTTTGCAGGTATGGTATGCAAAGCAAATACAAAAAAAACATAGTAAAAAAAAAAATTAATGCAATCTGTGCCTAAAATATATATATGCCAAAGCATGGGGGCATCCGCACGCAAAAGTTAGGAGAAAATCTTACTGTTATACTGTAATGTTACTTTGTTTTATTGTTAACCATCATTTGCTTAGCAGGTACGCCATTCAGTTGCAGCGCAGCTTTATTTATCTTGTCCCAACAGGGAACCCTAGAGCTGATCAGAGACCAGAATGGCTCCAATCATCTCTATGGTCTAAGAAACCGGAAGCTACGAGCATTTCATGACTTCGCCGGATGTAAACAGCGCCATTGGGAAATTGGAAAAGCATTTTATCACACCAATCTTGGTGTGGTCAGATGCTTTGAGGGTGGAGGAGAGATCTAGGGTACCTGTCACTACCTATTGCAATCATAGGGGTTTTTTACATTCCCTGAGATAACAATAAAAATGATAAAAAAATTAAAGGAACAGTATAAAAATAAGATAGAAATGCAAAAAAATTATAATAAAAAAAAAATCACCCCTGTCCCTCACGCGCAAAGGTGAATGCAAGCGTCGGTCTGTCATCAAAAGGCTTTTAAAAATGTATGTAATTTGTTGCCACTGCACGTTTGTGCTCAATTTTAAAGCATGTCGTGTTTGGTTTCCATGTACTCGGCCTAAGATCATATTTTTTATTTCGTCAAACATTTGGGCAATATAGTGTGTTTTAGTGCACTCAAATTAAAAAAAGTGTGTTTTTTCCCCGAAAAAAATGCGTTTGAAAAATCAGTGTGCAAATATTGTGCGAAAAAAAACCATTCTAACCGGTTCCCGACCAGCACACAACGATGTACGTCGGCAGAATGGCACAGACAGGCATAAGGGTGTACAGGTACGTCTCTTTAAGAATGCCGCCGTGCCATCGCGTGCGCGCCGGTCGGGACCCCCGTGAGTCAGGTCGCGGGTCCTGCGGACTCGATTGCCACAGGGATACTCGCGATCGTCTCACAGGAAGCCTGAATGGGGAGATGAGGAAGTAAACAGTATCTCCCCGTTCTGCCTAGCAACAAGGGACACTGATCTCTGCTCCCTGTGATTGGAGCAGAGATCAGTGTTCACTAAAACACAGCCACGCCCCCCACAGTTAGTAACACGCCCCTGGTTAACCCCTTCACTGCCAGTGCCATTTACACAGGAATCAGTGCATTTAAATAGCACTGATTGCTGTATAAATGACAATGGTCCCAAAAATGTCATAATGTCGCAGTCACAATAAAAATCGCTGATCACCGCCATTACTGGTAAAAAAAAAATAATTACTAAAAATGCTATAAACTATCCCCTATGTTGTAAACGCTATAACTTTTGCGCAAACCAATCAATAATCGCTTATTGCGATTTTTTTACCAAAAATATGTAGAAGAATATGTATCAGCCTAAACTGAGGGAAAACATTTTTTTTATATATTTTTGGAGGATATTTATTATAGCAAAATGTAAAAAATAATGCGTTTTTTTTTTTTTCAAAATTTTCGCTCTTTTTTTGTTTATAGCGCAAAAAAAAAAAATGCTGGGGCAATCAAATACCACCAAAAGAAAGCTCTATTTGAGGGAAAAAAAGGACGTCAATTTTGTTTGGGAGCCACGTTGCACAAGCCACGTTGCACGACAGCGCAATTGTCAGTTAAAGCGACGCAGTGCCGAATCGCAAAAAGTGGTCTGGTCTTAAGCCAGCAAAATGGTCCAGTCTGAAAGTGGTTAATCTGTAGGGCATTTGCTTTAAAAAAATATATAATGTTTGGGGGTTCAAAGTAATTTTCTTGCAAAACAAAGTGGGGGATGTGTGACATAAGCTTCTACAGTGGTGTGAAAAAGTGTTTGCCCCCTTCCTCATTTCCTGTTCCTTTGCATGTTTGTCACACTTAAGTGTTTCGGAACATCAAACCAATTTAAACAATAGTCAAGGACAACACAAGTAAACACAAAATGCAATTTGTAAATGAAGGTGTTTATTATTAAAGGTGAAAAAAAATCCAAACCATCATGGCCCTGTGTGAAAAAGTGATTGCCCCCCTTGTTAAAACATACTATAACTGTGGTTGTCCACACCTGAGTTCAATTTCTCTAGCCACACCCAGGCCTGATTATTGCCACACCTGTTCACAATCAAGGCATCACTTAAATAGGAGCTGCTTGACACAGTAAGGTCCACCAGAAGATCCTTAAAAGCTACACATCATGCCGAGACCCAAAGAAATTCAGGAACAATTGAGAAAGAAAGTAATTGAGATCTATCAGTCTGGAAAGGGTTATAAAGCCATTACCAAAGCTTTGGGAATCCAGCGAACCACAGTGAGAGCCATTATCCACAAATGGCGAAGACATGGAACAGTGGTGAACCTTCCCAGGAGTGGCCGGCCGCCACAAAATTACCCCAAGAGCGCAGCGACGACTCATCCAAGAGGTCACAAAAGACCCCACAACAACGTCCAAGGAACTGCAGGCCTCACTTGCCTCAGTTAAGGTCAGCGTTCATGCCTCCACCATCAGGAAAAGACTGGGCAAAAAATGGCCTGCATGGCAGAGTTCCAAGGAGAAAACCACTGCTGAGCAAAAAGAACATCAAAGCTCGTCTCAATTTCTCCACAACACATCTTGATGATCCCCAAGACTTTTGGGACAACATTCTGTGGACCGATGAGACAAAAGTGGAACTCTTTGGAAGGTGTGTGTCCAAGTATATCTGGCGTAGAAGAAACACTGCATTTCAGAAAAAGAACATTATACCAACAGTAAAATATGGTGGTGGTAGTGTGATGGTCTGGGGCTGTTTTGCTGCTTCAGGACCTGGAAGACTTGCCGTGATAAAAGGAACTATGAATTCTGCTGTCTACCAAGAGATCCTGAAGGAGAATGTCCGACCATCTGTTCGTGTACTCAAGCTGAAACGAACTTGGGTTCTGCAGCAGGACAATGATCCTAAACACACCAGCAAGTCCACCACCGAATGGCTGAAGAAAAACAAAATGAAGACTTTGGAGTGGCCTAGCCAAAGTCCTGACCTGAATCCTATTGAGATGTTGTGGTATGACCTTAAAAAGGCCGTTCATGCTCGAAAACCCTCTAATGTAACTGAATTAGGACAATTCTGCAAAGATGAGTGGGCCAAAATTCCTCCAGGACGCTGTAAAAGCCTCATTGCACGTTATCGCAAACGCTTGGTTGCAGTTGTTGCTGCTAAGGGTGGCCCAACCAGTTATTAGGTTTAGGGGGCAATCACTTTTTCACACAGGGCCATGATGGTTTGGATTTTTTTTCACCTTTAATAATAAACACCTTCATTTACAAATTGCATTTTGTGTTTACTTGTGTTGTCCTTGACTATTGTTTAAATTGGTTTGATGTTCCGAAAAACACTTAAGTGTGACAAACATGCAAAGGAACAGGAAATGAGGAAGGGGGCAAACACTTTTTCACACCACTGTAAATGTTGTTCATAAAATGCCAGGACAGTTCAAAACCCCCACTTGACCCCATTCTGGAAAGTAGACACCCCAAGCTATTTGCTGAGAGGCATGTCAAGTTCATGAAATATTTTATATTGTGACACAAGTTGCAGGAAAAAGCCAATTTTTATTTTTTTTTGCACAAAGTTGTCACTAAATGATATATTGCTCAAACACACCATGGGCATATGTGAAATTGCAACCCAAAATACATTCTGTTGCTTCTCCTGAGTACGGGGATACCCCATGTGTGAGACTTTTTGGGAGCCTAGTAGCATACGGGACCCCAAAAACCAAGAACCGCCTTCAGGCATTCTAAGGGTGTACATTTTTGATTTACTCCTCACTGCCTATCACAGTTTCGGAGGCCATGGAATGCCCAGATGGCACAACCCCCCCCCCCCCCCAAATGACCCCATTTTGGAAAGTAGACACACCAAGCTATTTGCTGAGAGGTATGGAGAATATTTTGCAGACCTCGCTTTTTGTCATAAAGTTTTTAAAATGAAAAAAATTAAATAAAAATGGATTTGTCTTTTCTTTCTTTATTTTCAAAAACAAATGAGAGCTGCAAACTCACCATGCCTCTCAGCAAATAGCTTGGGTGTCTACTTTACAAAATGGGGTCATTTGGGGGGGGGTTTGTGCTATCTTGGCATTGTATGGCCTTCGAAACTGTGATAGGTAGTGAGGAGTGAAATCAAAAATTTACGCCCTTAGAAATCCTGAAGGCGTGATTGGTTTCCGGGGGCCCTGTACATGGCTAGGCTCCCAAAAAGTCCCACACAAGTGGTATCCCCGTACTCAGGAGAAGCAGAATAATGTATTTTGGGGGTGTAATTCCACATATGCCCATGGCATGTGTGAGCAATATATCATTTAGTGACAACTTTGTGCAAAAAAATTTAAGTTTGTAATTTTTACGGCAACTTGTGGCAAAATATTAAATATTCCATAGACTCAATATGCCCCCCAGCAAATAGCTTTGGGTGTTTACTTTCCAAAATGGGGTCATTTGGAGGGGGGGGGGGGGGGGTGTGCCATCTTGGCATTTTATGGCCTTCAAAACTGTGATCGGTAGTGAGGAGTGAAATCAAAAATGTACGCCCTTAAAAAATCCTGAAGGCAGTGATTGGCTTTCGGGGCCCCTGTATGTGGCTAGGCTCCCAAAAAGTCCAACACATGTGGTATCCCAGTACTCAGGAGAAGCAGAAGAATGTATTTTGGGGTGAAATTCCACATATGCCCATGGCATGTGTGAGCAATATAACATTTAGTGACAACTTTGTGCAAAAAATAAAAGTTTGTAATTTCCGGCAACTTGTGGCAAAATATAAAATATTCCATAGACTCAATATGCCTCCCAGCAAAAAAAGCTTTGGGTGTCTACTTTCCAAAATTGGGTCATTTGGGGGGGGGGGGGGGGGGGGGGGGGGGTTGTGCCATCTTGGCATTTTATGGCCATTTAAACCTGTAATAGGTAGTGAGGAGTGAAATCAAAAATGTACGCCCTTAGAAATCCTGAAGGCAGTGATTGGTTTTCTGGGCCCCGTATATGGCTAGGCTCCCAAAAAGTCCCACACATGTGGTATCCCGTACTCAGGAGAAGCAGCAAAATGTATTTTGGGGTGTAATTCTACATATGTCCATGGCATGTGTAAGCAATATATCATTTAGTGACAACTTTGTGCAAAAAAAATAAAAGTTTGTAAATTTCCCGCAACTTGTGGCAAAATATAAAATATTCCATAGACTCAACATGCCTCTCAGCAAATAGCTTGGGGTGTCTACTTTCCAAAATTGGGTCATTTGGGGGGGGGGGGGGGTTTTGCCATCTTGGCATTTTATGGCCATTTAAACCCATGATAGGTAGTGAGGAGTGAAATCAAAAATTTACGCCCTTAGAAATCCTGAAGGCGGTGCTTGATTTTCAGGGCCCTGTATGCGGCTAGGCTCCTAAAAAGTCCCACGAATGTGGTATCCACGTACTCAAGAGAAGCAGCAAAATGTATTTTGGGGTGTAATTTCACATATGCCCATGGCATGTGTGATCAATATATAATTTAGTGACAACTTTGTGCAAAAAAAAAAACACTGCGACGAGCCGAGAAAAAATTAAGTTTAATGCTTCCGAGCATGCGTCCAATTTTTTCCGAGCATGCATAGGAATTTTGCGCATTGGAATTGCTACAGATGATCGGAATTTCCGATAGAAACCTTTTCCGTCTGAAAAATTGAGAACATGCTAGCGGGAATTCAGCCAGCAAAATCCCGATGGAGCCTACACATGGTGGCATTTTCCAATGAAAAGCTCTCATCGCTCTTTTGCTGGCCGAAATTCTGATCGCGTGTACGTGGCATTAGAAATCCTGAAGGCGGTGCTTATTTTGGGGTGTAATTCCACATAGGACCACAGATATCAGGGTGCCTTGATGAGGCTCTGTGGCTTACGCATGCGTTTGCAATTGCGTGCGGACTAAACCCCTGTTTTTAACGCATACTGTTAGACAGGTTAATTTGGTTGTCTGCAAGCTGGTGGTAAGTAGGCTTGGTTGTTTCCTGGGCATTCCCCAGGCTTTGTTGTTATCTGCTTTAGCCTTCCAATGCCTATTACTGCGATAGCCAGCTGTAGATGGGGGCGGTGGCAAGTTTTTGTTATCACGTAGTGTTTGTATTGGTCCAGCAACGCACCAACACCTTTGCAGCCATTGTGCAATCTGCTGGGGGTTTGGTGTGCTCCAGTACCTTTAAGAAGGGGTGGCTCCCCTTCAGTCCACCTGCCCTTATCTACCCATTAGAATGTATGTGCCTCCACTGTGGGGACACAATTAGTTTAGTGTTAGGACCACAGATATCAGGGTGCCTTGACGAGGCTCTGTGGCTTACGCATGCGTTTGCAAATGCGTGCGGACTAAACCCCTGATTTTAACGCATACTTTTAGACAGGTAATTTGGTTGTCTGCAAGCTGGTGGTAAGTAGGCTTGGTTTTTTCCTGGGCATTCCCCAGGCTTTGTTGTTATCTGCTTTAGCCTTCCAATGCCTCTTACTGCGATAGCCAGCTGTAGATGGGGGCGGTGGCAAGTTTTTGTTATCACGTAGTGTTTGTATTGGTCCAGCAACGCACGTTTTGTACGTGATAACTGAAGGCAGTGATTGGCTTTCGGGGTCCCTGTATGTGGCTAGGCTCCCAAAAAGTCCAACACATGTGGTATCCCAGTACTCAGGAGAAGCAGAAGAATGTATTTTGGGGTGTAATTCCACATATGCCCATGGCATGTGTGAGCAATATATCATTTAGTGACAACTTTGTCCAAAAAAAAAAAAAAGTTTGTCATATTGCCGCAACTTGTGGCAAAATATAAACTATTCCATGGACTCAACGTGCCTCTCAGCAAATAGCTTGGAGTGTCTACTTGAGTCATTTGGAGGGGGGGGGGGGGGGGGTTGTGCCATCTATGCATTTTATGGCCTTCAAAACTGTGATAGGTAGTGAGGAGTGAAATCAAAAATTTATAAATCCTGTAGGCGGTGATTGGTTTCAGGGCCCCGTACGCGGCAAGGCTCCCAAAAAGTCCCACACATGTGGTATCCCCATACCCAGGAGAAGCAAAATGTATTTTGGGGTGTGATTCCACATATAACCATGGCATGTGTGAGCAATATATCATTTAGTGACAACTTTTTTTTTTTGTCATTTGTCAGTTTGTCAATCAAAAAAAAAAAAAATTCAATGGGCTCAACATGCCTCTTAGCAATTTCCTTAGGGTGTCTACTTTCCAAAATGGGGTCATATGGGGGGGGGGGTTGTACTGCCCTGAAATTTTAGCACCTCAAGAAATGAGAGTCATAATCTAAAAGCTGCGTAAATTACAGAAAATGTACCCTAGTTTGTAGACGCTATAACTTTTGCGCAAACCAATAAATATACGCTTATTGACATTTTTTTACCAAAGACTGGGGCTGAATACATTTTGGCCTAAATGTATGAATAAAATTGAGTTTATTGGATTTTTCTTATAACAAAAAGTAGAAAATATCTTTTTATTTTTAAATTTTCGGTATTTTTCCGTTTATATAGCAAAAAAAAAAATGTAGAGGCAATAAAATACCATCAAAAGAAATCTCTATTTGTGGAAAAGAAAGGATGCAAATTTTGTATGGATACAACATTGCATGACCAGTTAAATCAGCGCAGTGCCAAATTGTAAAAAGTCTGGGGCTTAAGTGGTTAAGGGAGGTCATCGCTTGCAAATGGCCATAAAACCTTTACATTAGTTTACCTACTTTTAATTACTACTCGACATGCACATGTCTACTCAACAGATGTTTGTGGAATTTTGTAGGGGAATAATAGAAAAACATTGGTGCAAATGTACCTATAATTTATGTAGCAAGGTCTCTGGCCTTGTCCAGTCTAATGAGAACTTTCCAGGCCAAAGATAGCTGACTTCCTTCTGTTTGTGGTGGGTTGTGACGCCAGACACTTCTTGGATGTAAAAGAGGTTTTATTTCTCTTTACTGTCTTTTTTGTATTTTTGGGGGGAAGAGGGTAAGGGCAAGGACACCCTTAATTAGCTTCAAACTTCAATAGGAGGACATGACACACGTCCACCCAGACAGCTGTTCAGATGGCACAGAACATAGATCACCTGACTCAACCGGAATATATAGGTTCTCCCAGCAGGCCAAGGGATTCAAGAACCGCTGCCCATTGGCTGAGATACCCCACATACCCATAACTTGACCTTGGGTTGCCCTTCTCATGTCTAGTACCACCAAGTACCCGGCCACCTAGTGGTAGAAGAGAAAAGTGCAACAAGGCCAAACTTAGGGAGAAATCAATAGATCTCTATCAATGAACCAGAATATCTACTCCTGGCAAGTACATTTGTGATGAGCTCCCTGCCTAAACTACAGGGTTCTACAATTAGGTGCTGAATATTTTTTTTTTTTTAAGGGAGGTCATGACTTGCAAATGGCCATGAAACATTTACATTTAATTACTAGTAGGATATTTAATGAATTAAAACACCAGATGTAAAAAGGAAAGCTGTACTATAGCTTCCACAACTGGAGGAGGTGAACCATTCATCCATCTGTCTGTCCTCAATTTATAGTTTTTCATTCATAGAAGCTATAGTATACCTTCTGTGAATGGAGGAGGTGGGCAGAAAGGGCAGGCATAGTCTTCATGAGTGCTTACGACAGGTTACCCTGCTCTATTAACTCCCAATGCACCAGAATATTAGGGGTGGAGGGTGATTGGAGGAGGATGTTTATAGGTAAACCAGAAGCCAGCAGCATAGGGGACACATCAGATTGATGTATTGTCCTTTGTCTCTCTACATTTATATCTACAAATCATTAAAAAGGCTATATGTTCCCTTTAAGACATGTAACACTATTTTAACTTGCATTGTTTATATGAAATAATCCCCATAGGTTTAGAAAGAGTGAATGGAGCATTCTTTTTCAGCCAATGGTCAGTGGATTACAACACATTCTTCTGCATGGGACCACCATATGCCCAGATATACATTCTGAAAAAGTCTGAGCTTCCTTCATCTGTACAAAAGCATGACAATGATTGATAGCAAGAAATGGACACTGTGCATATTAGACCATACTACAGTCAGTTCTAATGAAAAACACTTTGTAATATTAGTCTACAGGATATTTCACAAATCAGCACATACTGTATGGCTTTCTGTCACCAAAACTAATTCTTTTGGACAGCAAATGACAGGCAAAGTGTAATGGTTAAATGCTTCGATGACATTTGCTATAGAAACTCTTCGATGGCGCGTCAAAACTCATCCTTGTTATCTTGTTATCTCTGTGATTTCTATGTTACACATCACAGCCAATGTGTTAACAAGATGAGTTTGTGCTAGTTTCAGCAACATTTCTACTTGTGCTTCACTGACAACTTTTATAAGGTGTTAAATTGATTATGTGCATGTTTTTCTTTGAAACAACAGATTTCAATTTAAAGCGAACCTTCAGGGAGCCCTATAAGACACAATAAATAACCTAATATCAGCCTCTTGCAATGGTTTAGCACAGGGCAGCCTCAAACCTCTTTTTTATGAGGTCCCCAATAGGACTTCTGGCTCCACCTATTTGGAGAGTGCCTCCACAGGAATTGGGCCACTTAGGTGGACTCAAGCCCGAGCCTCGCTGCTTGCATCTGTAGACACAGACAGAGCAGCTCTGCCCCATCCCTCACTCCCTTATCACAGAATTTGATTGACAGAAGCAGGATCCAATGGCTCCCACTGCTATCAATCTACCCTGTAAGGAGAGAGAGATCCGAGAGAGCCCCTACTCTCGTGTACAACTCTGGGTTGAGATCGACCTCAGGTAAGTATAAGGGAGGCTGGGGGGGGGGGGTGATCCTGTGGCACAGAAGGCTTTAATTCTCTTAATTCAGAGAATGCATTAAAGTAAAAAAAATAAACTTTAAAGCTTTAGAACCACTTTAGATAGATGAAATTAAAGAAAAATAACATGATTACATTTTGCTATATAGTTAAATGCAAGAAATAATCTCCCCGTTGTTACTAAGTAGCTCAAGGATGATAGTTTATGTTTTTAAAGTGGACATTTCAGAAAGTTTACAGACTTGTATAAACAAATTGCAGACATGTCACATTATAAAGCAATAGTATTTTTCTCCTGAAAAAAAGCTGTATTTTAATTATTAAAAATCTTTTTAAAGTGGTTGTAAGCCCCCATTCATGAAATTTGACCTAAGCACATATTGTTGTAGTGTTTACTTGTCTCTCTCCAAAGCTCTAAGTGTTGTTTCTCTCTGGTGTTTCATTCCTCTGTTATCCGCATGAGTCACTTCCAACAAGTTCTGTGACACATGAAATAACATGAGCTAAAAATTTGTGTCAGGAAGGGTGCTTAGAGCACTGAGGTTGTCTATTCAGAATACAGCTCTGCATGTTCCTTTGTTCCTCTGCCTACGTGGGTTGGGGTGTGTCCCTTCCCTCCAATCAACTCTCACACAGTGTAAGTGCAGTCTCTTCACCCTTCCCTATGTGCTGCTTGAAGATGAAGAAAGATTTTTAACATGATCTGCACTTTTCAAAGGGTGTAGAAAGGGGAAGACAGCAGATATACAAGTAAAACTTATGTTGGAGGATTTGTTTTTATCTCTGTGTATCACCTGAAGCTATTTATTCACTTCACTGGGAATATGTGAGGGTTTAAAACCACTTTAAGCTTCAGACCTTTCCCCCAGTGACCACACTGTACCATTGTAGCAAATCACAAGATGCAAGGCTGTTTTACTCATTTGTGAACACAGCCAAGAATTGCTCAAGCATCAGGATTTGTGTAATTTTGGGACATTTGGGACAGTTGGGCTGATTTACTAAATATGTTGAGAATCTTTACAAAATAGATTATGTAAATATTAGTTTAAATTATCCAATCTTATGAAGATGAAGAAAACAGATAGGAATTAAATCGAATTTGACAATTAAAGTGACTACACAATTTAGCCTCTGAAGATTCTTAACTCCTTTAGTAAATAAGTCTCAGTCTCTCATCCAGGAAGTAGATTCTGCCAATGAATAATACCTGAAAAAAGAGGACTCTGTCCTTCTGTAAAGAAAAGTAAATTAAGGAATTGACAGAAGGTCTAATGTGATATCTGTAACAGAGATTTTTTTTTTTTTTAATTAAATTCTTTATTTAAAGATGAGACACAGATATAAACCATAGGATAACTTCACATTACATATAAACATTGCACACAGATCGTGGTAAGCACAACAGGTACTTCAACTATACAAAATAAGTGCACGTAGGTGATGGGAGCCATTCAATCTGGCCCGTTCTACTAATTGAAGTCTAATACAGGGAAAGTATAAGCTTCTATGCCCATCGGTTTTTATTTTTTAATTGAAGAGGAGAGAGGAAATAAAGAGGAGATGAGTGAGGGAGAGAGAGAGAGCAAGAAGGAAGAAGAGGGAAAGAAAAAATAAATAAAAAAATAAAATAAAAAAAAAAAAGGGGGGGGGGGGGGGCAAGCGGGGGCGGGAGACACCCCCCGGGAGTCGTGATCGATAGTACGGAACAGGCGGTGGGGATCCTAAGTGGTGGATCCCAGTGTGTATTGGTGGAACTCGTCAGAGAAGCGAAAGAGATCCCAATAGAACCATCTGGACTTATGTTCCTCTGACTTATCCCGCAAGGCAGAGGTCAGATCTTCCATTTGCTCAATGTCCTGCACTCTCGCGAACCATTGGGCCACTGTTGGTGCAGACTGTTGCTTCCAAAGGGGTGGGATGCTGGCCCGTGCAGCATTCAGGAGATGTTTGAGAAGAGATTTGTGGTAACGTTTCCTTGATAGGGGGGTAAGATTGAGGAGGACCGCAGCTGGGTTATCGTGCAGGGAGATGTCTGTGAATTTCTGTATAAGCTTGAGCACCGGCTGCCAAAAAGTTTGGAGCACAGGGCATTCCCAGAAAATATGTAAGAGGGTGCCAGATTGTAGGCCGCAGCACCAGCAGAGGTCAGTTTGCTGAGGGAATATCTTAGCCAGCACGGAGGGGGTTCTGTACCAGCGCGTTACTATTTTATACGTGGTCTCTTGGTATTTGCTACATAGAGAAGATTTCTGCGCGAAAAAAAGTATACGGTCCTTTTGGGGTTCTGTGAAGGTGATTTGCAAGTCTCTCTCCCATTTTGCCAAAAATGGGGGGTCTTCAGTGGCGTGAAGGTCTAGCAAGAATTTGTAGGAGGTTGACAAGGACCTTCGGATCGGTCCTTCACCTGAGCATAGTTCCTCAAAAGAGTGGAGCTTTCTGATAAAATGGGTTGGTTTGGGCAGTGAGCTGAGGAAGTGAGATAGTTGGTTAATCCTCCAACGATCTAGTGATAGAGGGGCCTGATCGCTGAGCAAGTTCTCCGTGGAAAACCAACCGGAAGAACATAATAACGAAGAGGCTCTCATGAGTCCCTGTGGAGCTTGCGCGAGAAAGATTGGGTCTGTAAGGCCCGGTGTAAAATCCGGGTGACCAACAAGTGGTGTCATTGGGGATGGGAAGTTTCTTAGGGAGGATAAACGAAAGAACCTTTTCAGCTCTGTGAGAGTTGGTCCAATCAATGGGTGGGTATTCAAGTGGGTGGCAAGAGTTTTCCCTGCCCAGGGTAGACCCGCAAGTGGGGCCTGGGCAGCGTCCTGTTCCAGCGACACCCAGAGTTTCAGGTCGCTATGACGGCACCAGTCCATTACCCTGGTCATATGTGCTGCAGTGTAGTATAGGGCAGGATCTGGAAACCCGAGGCCGCCCCTGGTCTTTGGTCGTAGTAGTAGTGCTCTGCCGAGACGAGGGTGTTTACCGCGCCAGATGAATCTAATGAATATTGAGCGTACAGCGTGAAAGAACGTCTGAGGTATCTTTATAGGCAAAGCCTGCAGTAAGTACAGTAGTCTGGGCATTGTATTCATTTTCAGTACATTACAGCGGCCGAACCAGGAGAGGGCCAGCGAGTCCCACCTTTTGAGATCTGCAGAGAGCGTGGATAAGAGGGGCTGGTAGTTGAGGGTAAAAATGTCGTGCAGGTTTGCAGGAATTTTTGTTCCCAGGTATTGAATTGAGCGGGTAGCCCATTTGAATGGGAAGAAGGGGCGTAGGTTAGAGATAATAGATTCTGATAAAGAAATATTCAGGGCCTCTGATTTTTGTAGATTGACCTTAAAGTTAGACAGGGTGCCGTAGCGCTTCAGCTCCTGCAGCAGGGAGGGTAAGGAGGTAAGGGGCTCGGTAATATAGAATAGGAGGTCGTCCGCGTAGGCTGCGACTTTGTGTTGGGATTTCCCTGATTGAATGCCTCTAATGGACTGGTTGCCTCTGATGTGGTGTAAAAAAGGTTCCAAGGAAAGGACGAATAGTATTGGGGACAGGGGGCAGCCCTGTCTGGTACCATTTGCGATGGGGAAAGGGCTGGAGTCGTAGCCATTTACCCGTACTGTTGCTGTGGGATTATCATAGATGGCCGATACCCACGACAGGATGGGATCTGGCATTCCTACGAATTTAAGTGTCTCCTGGAGAAAAGACCAGTCCACCCTGTCGAAGGCCTTCTCAGCATCCGTAGATAGGAGCAGCATGGGCACCCGGGATTGTTTTGCTTTTTCTATAATGTTTATTGTCCGAATGGTATTGTCTCTCGCCTCTCTAGTCTGGATAAATCCGACTTGGTCAGTTGCAATTAGGCGTGGTATTAAGGCATTCATCCTAGAGGCAAGGATTTTAGTAAATAGCTTCACATCACAATTCAGAAGTGAAATGGGCCTGTAACTGGCACATAGTAGTGGGTCTTTGCCCGGTTTAGGGATTACAGATATAGAGGCACGCAGCATGTCCGCAGGGAGGCTGTGTCCTTTGATCACAGCATTGAAGGCCGCAAGAAAGGAAGGTGCCAGAGAGTCCTGATACATTTTGTAATAAGGGAGGGTGAATCCGTCGGGTCCGGGAGCTTTACCGGACTGGGTGTCTGCTATGGCCGATGTGAATTCCTCTATAGTAATGGGCTTAGACAGTTCTTCTCGCTCTTCCATCGTCAGCGTGGGGAGGTTGGTTTCCTGAAGGTAATTGCGGGCATCTAGGGCTTTTTGGGGCATTGACCGGGAGGTGGACAGTGGGTCTAGATTGTATAGGTTGGAGTAGAAGGCGCGGAAAGTCTCCGCAAGTTCTGGGGATGAATGGACTTTGGCGCCCGATGACAAGAGAAGGGTGGGAATGTACGTCTGGGAACACTTGGCGCGTAAAGCGTTGGCCAATATCCGTCCACATTTGTCCCCGTATTCGTAGAATGAGCGACGGGCTTTCAATAGTACGTGTTTCGCTTCGTACATGGAATGACCTCGAATGGCCTCCCGAAGATGGACCAGTTCCGTTTCAGTGGCCCTATCTGGTTGAGTCTTGTGTTTACGTTCTAAAGTGTGAAGTTGTGCCAGGAGATCGGACAGGGTTTTTACCCGACGTTGTTTGGTCGCGTGACCGTGTTTGATTAGAATGCCTCTGATAAAGCACTTGTGTGCTGACCACACTGAGGCTGGATTGTCTACAGAGTCAACATTGATAGAGAGGTAGGACTTAAGTTCTTTAAGGATGTCTGCGGCAATCTCGGGGTCTTTTAGAAGCGCCTCATTAAGTCGCCACGTAGAGGTCCTGGGGGACGCTTGCGAGATTGCTAATTCCAGTAAGATTGGGGCATGGTCGGAGAGTGCTATGTGGCCTATGTCTGTCTTGGTGACCAGGGGAATTGCAGAATGTTTTAAGAGAAAAAGATCGATTCTGGAGTAAGACCCATGGACGGCGGAGTAGAAGGTGTAGTCTCGCTCTTGTGGGTGGACTATTCTCCAGATGTCGACTAGTTGGTGGGAGTGCAAAAGATCTTTAAGGAGAAGTCTGGTTCTCCGTGTAAGGGGAGACAAGTTCGAAGAGGAGTCTCTGTGGGGGTCCAAAGTCAAGTTAAAGTCCCCTCCTATGACAAGGGTTCCCTCAAGGAAGGAGTCGAGGGTGGCCAAAAAAGCCTTGAGGGTGGGGAGGGGGTTGGAATTCGGCAGGTATATGTTCGCTAGAGTGAAGGTCTGGGAATAAATTTTCCCCTTTAGAAGCAGGAATCTGCCCTCTTGGTCGCGGTACTCATCAAGAAATTGCTAGTGGAGGGATTTGGAGATGAGTATGCTTGTCCCTCTAGACTTAGAGGATGAGGACGGACTGTGGTAGACCATCGGGAAGTGTTTGTTCGTTAGTCTGGGGATCTTGTCTGCCCTAAAGTGAGTCTCTTGGAGAAATGCAATATGCGCCCTCTGTCTCCATAACTCGGCGAGACAACTGGTGCGCTTCTCCGGGGAGTTCAACCCTTTAATGTTCCAAGAGAGGATCTTGACAGTCATGTTGTCAGACTTTATGTCGATTTGCTACGACTCCCGGGATGTGAGGGGGGGGGGAGGGGGGGGAGAAGGGGAGAGGAGAAGGAAAAAGGAGGAGGAGAGAGGAAGAAGGGGAAGAAAAAGAGAGGTAAGATAGAGTGAGGATAAGAAAGGCAAGAAGAGATCTAATCAAGGATGTAGGCTCCGCAGAGAGAGACTACTGCCACCAGGGCAGAGTGTTTCTAGTGCGGGGAGTGGTAAGGCACAGCTAAGTACTGGGCCCCGGCCGCCGGGGCCCCCGCAGCCATCGCAATCATGTATTTAAAAGGCGCTAAAGTTATACGGGACGAAGGGGAAACAAAAATGACACTCCTATATATCCACATATCTATACATATATATATATATATATATATATATACACACACACTACACACACACATACACATACATACATACATATATACACATGCATACACATACGCACACACACACATGTATGCACATATATTTACACGTACATACATTTCCATGCATACCCCCATACACACCCACACACACATATATATACATGTACATACGCACATACACACATATGCATACATACACATGTACATGTAAGCAATTACACATATACATACCCACACATACATACCCACCTACATGCATCTACACATATACACACCTACAAACACCTACGCATCCCCCCCCTCCCCCCTAGAAGTGGTGAAAACGGACCGACAGGCCGAGATCACAAGGTGGTTATAACAGTAATAAACCGGGGTCTCCCTTGGGTATGATTGGGATCAACATTGGTTCAGCGCGCCAGTCCCGAGGTGGCCCGGCACCCGAATTAAGGTGTCACGGGTCACTAGACCCCCTCGGGTGGCAACACTGCATCCAGGTGGCACCTGGCAAAACTAGACATCGCATAGCATCTACCAGTGTTAACTCTAAGGAAAGGCAGTGGTCAAGAGAACAGGTGCTAGAACACGCATGTTCCCCCACACACATGTACACACATGTACGCGCATGCATGCACATACATACATATACATACAGGCACATGTCCCCCAGCACACACACTCGTAAGAACTTTATAAACAATATAGTAACCTTAGGTGTTTGAGGTCAATAGTCTACTGGTAGGTCGTGGTTAAGTGAGCCAACCACTGCTACTCCCTTGCAGGTACAATACCCCGAGCCCGGGGGGAGAGCGTCAACAAAATGTCCTGGATGTGGGGTTGCACGTTAGCTAAGCCCAACCCCAGATATGGCCACTGCTCTCAGGCATAGTCTGGAAGCAGTTTCTCCCACGGGGCTTTCGGAGCGTGTCATCGTGGAGGTGACCGTCTAGCAATGAGGATGGCAGGCATATCACTGAGTCTTGTCAGTGGGGGGAGATAAAAAAAAAAAAGAAAAAAAAAAAAAAAGAGAAAAACAAAACCTCCAGGATACAAACCAACACTCGTGCGGTACATTCGCAGCGTAAGGGAGGACTCCAGTCCTCGTTGCGTACCACCCGTGGATAGCACTCAAGGTTTGGCTCTAAGATCAATATAAGGAAAAATACAATACAACAAAATAAAATAGAACCGTTGAGCTGGGTGTGTTGGTAGTCTGCGCGTGAAGGATCAGCCAGCCATTTCTTCATTCGGTGGTTGTGGACGGGGGTTGCTCGCTCGCCTAGCTCGTGAGTAATTCCCGCGACCACGGTTGCTATAACGAGCCCTCTGTGGTCTACCCGGAGGGGCTTGACGTTGCGGGTCCTTGGCGACAACAGTCATCAGCCAGTTAGGTATTGGGATTGGATCCATGTCGGCAAAGGCGAACAGGTCTGGAAGCTCCGAGGGGTGGCGCAAAGGGAAGGTGTCTGGGCCTTTACGGACAATGAGGTGAAATGGATGACCCCACTTATAAGTGAGTCCTTTCTCTCCCAGGCTGTCTAGGAGAGGTTTGAGTGATCGTCGCATTAGGAGGGTCTTTCTGGAAACATCCGGTAGGAGGTGGATAGCTGCGCCGTCAAATTCCAGTACTCCCACTCGCCAGGCGCGCTGTAGAATATCCTCCTTAAGGGTGAATCAGTGTAAGCAGCATAGGACGTCTCTGGGCCTGTCAGATGGGTTTGTTCGCGGGCCCAGGGTTCTATGGACCCTGTCAATGGTGATCTCGGAGTCCGGCGGGCGGTCTAGGTAACGGTTAAAGACGTTAACCACTGTTTGGCGTAATTCTGATTGTGGGACAGTTTCAGGCATTCCTCGCAAACGGATGTTCTGCCTGCGGCTGCGATTCTCCAGGTCGTCCTGAAGAAGATGCAGCTGTATAATTTGCTCAGTGAGTTCAGAGTGTGAAGATTGCAGGGTTTGCACAGATTGGGACACTATACTCTGTTCCTGTGCTATTACAGTAATCTGGGAGTCCAACACTGACACTTCCTGCCTAATCGTGTGTATCTCACTTTTCATGGCTGTTTCCATTCTCTGAACAAGGGATTCCATGTCAGACCTTGTAGGTAGCTGTTGCAAAAAAGTCCACAGCCTTTGTTCAGAGGAGGCACTGAGAGGGAGTCCCTGTGTTTGTAGTGGATTGCAGAGTGTACTCACTGTGGTCGGATGGGTAGATGTCATCCTCTGTCCCTCCATTTCTGTCAGGCTGAAGCATAGAGCGCTGGATGATATGGGAGCTGAGGGAGAGGCTGAGAGCCCTGGGCTGAGCAGAGCGTCATCCATGCCTGGGGAGGCTGTCAGCGATCTGGGGAGACAAGGAGAGAGGTCGCTGGGGGGTGAGAAGGGCGGCAATGTGTGGTCCTCTGTTGCCTGTTGAGGAGGGTAAGGCGCGCTGGAGACCTCAGCGTTGTGTGTGTGGCGGGCCGGCGCCATCTTGGCGGTTGCTGGTGTGGAGGCCGCCGGCTGGAGTGGCTTTAAAAAGCGGTCCATGTCGACCTTGTGAGCGGGTGGATGGCGATCGGGTTTCCCCAGGGTCCGAGGAGGCCGGTAAGTGCAGAAAATGCGCTGTATATTGTCAGGTTTAGGCTGCGGGAGAGCCGACGGCCGGGAGCCCTGTGAAAGTGCGTCCTCACGCTGCCCTAGGCCACGTGCAAAGCAGATACAGGTAGGAAAGGAATCTGCAAAAACATTTCTCAACAAAAGTGGAATTACTCTTTAGGCATTCCATAACCAAAATTCTCCATCTTATATAATCAAACCTCTAAAGTCACCAGTAAAGATGAAGATAAAATTGTATTTTTAATTATTTATTATTAAAACATTCTCATTTAAAATATATCAGTATTGTAATAATAGAGATTATTGTAAACAATATGTTATATTCTCCACGATAAGGAAACTTCCTTTGGGTGAACTGGTGGTAGACTAAAGAATTTATCCCCTTTGGGCCGGGGCCTCCCAGCCCTTTAAGGAATGTCATATGCCAGGAGGCGGGACGGGACGGGGTTTATGAACATGTGACCGCTGTGATTGGCTGTCACGGCAGTGACATGATCGCAAAGAAGTGATTGGGAGCTTCCCGTTAGTCACCAGTAACTGTACTGGGAGCGAGCAGGGTGTGCAGTCTTGGCACAACTGTGTCTGATAATTGGTATGCAAATATGCGGCCTCTTGGCACCAAGGCCCACATGCCGAGAGGCCGCATATTTGTGTGTCCTCGGTGCCTAGGGGTTAATAAAGATGTCCAGTTTGGGGAGACAGATGGAAACTACCCCAAACAAGACAAAGAACTGCAATCAGTCCAAACACTTGCTCATCCAGAATCAGGAAAGGAAAGCAACATTGAAAGCCCTAATAGTGCTAAGAGCCAAATTCCAACCTAGGACTGGCTGCAGGAGAGGACTTGTTTCACAAAGAAATTGTGAAGGAGGAAGTCCTGAGGCTTACACCAAGATAAGCATGCATCACATACATGTCCAGCAATAGAGTAACCAAGATGTAGATATCCCAGCTTAGCATCAAGGGATTCCTAGACTCCATGATGCCCTGTCTCTCAGAACTTGAGCTTCAATCATTAAGCTGTTAAAGGCAGCCTGAAGCTTGATTACAAAACATTCCTTGAGAACAGATGATCATGATCCAGTAGATCCCTCTGAGCAACTATCAGGTGTCCCCTTAGTTTTGCATACCACATCTGCCTGGGTCAGCTTTGGAACAGTGAGGAACTTTGGAATGCTCTCCATCCCAAACATGCGAGACAATCAAGAGAAGGAATAGGTCAGAAAGTATTGATTCCATGGAGTGACCAGAGCATCTTCTGCATTCACCAGAGGACCACTACACCTGAAACAACACTGCCTAGCCTTTAGTTTGAGGGTAAGGTTCTCAACTTGTAAAGTTGCCTACCTGTGACACACCTATAGGAATAGCTTTGGGGGTAGGAATCACTCTCACAGGTTTAGGCGCTGCTGTCTGGCTGCAGCCTGCTTTCCACTATGCATACCAGAAATGCTTATTCCTCACAAGGCTGGAGCCTGACATTGTTCCAAGGATACCAATCTATCTTTGTTGCTAGAGAAAAAGGTTTACTTAAATTTGGATTGTATAATCTTCCACCAAGGAGCTCAGGGACAGTCAAATCACCCAGAACTTCTGGATGTTACTTTGGGAAATGATACACCAAAGACAACCAACCCCCTTGTAATTAAGCATGTCCTCTCTAGACTGTCTGACTTGTATCCTCATGGGGATTTCTTTGGGAAACCATAGGAAGAGAAGATTCCCTCGCTCTAGAGCCCTTTTTAATATTTTTTTAAACCTAAAATTAGCAATCCCCTGTGGGATTAAATTATAAAATTATGGTCCTCCTAAGTATTAAAAAGGGCTGATTAGATAATAAATATTCAATAAACAAGCAGAAGTAGCATCATGTAGGCTATAAACAAGCAGTCTTAAAAATATGCAGACTAAAAACAGATGGTCGGGATAATGCAGGGGCAACAAATGGGTAATCATTACAATATGTGGGCAAAAAACAAGTGATTATGATGGAAACTGGCAAAAAAATGAAAATTGTGCTAATATGCAGCAAGGTAAGGGCAATCATGAAAATATGTAGCAAAAAACAGCAAATGCTACAATATAAGGGCAACAAATTGACAATTGTGACTATATGTGGGTAGCAATATGTTGTGTTTGTTACAATATCTAATATTATGTTCCAAGTCAAAAAAGGTACCATTTTGTCTCAAGAACTGGTTCAGGATAATAGATCAGAACTTCTCCAATTCTTGGGAATTGTGCATCCCCATGTTATATTAAAGATATATGTGTGTGTATATTCAGTATATATAATATTTTTATTAAAAATAAAACACCTTCCTTATGAGATACAGGATGTCATGTCACTGCATTGAATGTTTTTATCTTCCATAGTCTTTATGTCCACCTGGCCAGCCTTTTGCAGTACACACAAACAGGTAACTTACTTCCCTGAAGTGTTTGACATAATAGACTGACCACCTGCTTGCTCTGAAGATGTGTCCTCTACTGTGAGGAAAAAGAATGCGAGGGAGGCAAAATAAAGAATTAAGAATTCTCTGTTCACAAATACTTTAATGTTATGCTACCAATTTATGCTAATAATGTATACAAAGCATTGGAAGGGGATAAAAGCACTCCTAAAGTAAAAATTTTATGTTTTACTATTTAGCTATATTACATAAAAATCACTTTTGTGACATTATTTTAATTGACAGACTTTGAGTCTTGTGTAAACACCAAGGGGGGATGCAAATTGCATAAAAGTTGTGTTTGGAAAATTACACAAGCATCTTTTTCTAATCTTCCACCATTTCTTATAAAAACATAGGAGATAAAAATATATGTATGAGATCTACTACCAAGTTATATGCATAATTTTTACATCAGGAGGAAAAAAGATTTAACTTCACATACAGAAAGGGTAAGAGCTGTGAAAATGTGGAAAAGACTCCCTCAAGAACTTGTTCTGGCCAGCTCAGAAGATTGTTTTAAATCCGAACTGGAAATATTCCTAAATACATAAAATATAACCAGATACTAACATTTATAGGTAATAACACCAGAGGTAGTTGATCCAGGGAATATGCTTCCTGGGGGACCAGGAAGGGATTTTTTTCCCCACTAGAGCTAGTTGAATCAAGCTTTATTGTTTTTTTATTTGGTCCAACTGAGTAAAGGATTGCAATTTTTTTTTTTTTTTCTATTAGTTTGCCATGTTTTATATTGGTTGCATTAGATGTTTTTTTTTTTTCAACTTGACTAACTTGATGTAACTATGTATAAGATCTACTATCCCCCCAAAGTAAAAAAAAAAAAAGCTAAAACACTAGGGTAGACTACAAATGCTAAAAGGTATAAGGTACAGTATAAGACGCAGAAATTAGGCATCCATGAAACAAAAAACAAAATAACACTCTGGGTCTCAGGGAGATTTAGAGGGAAATGTGCTCCAGGATTCAAATGGTTAATAAGGGCAGCAGACAGCAAAAATGTGATGGGCACTAGAAATTATACTTAATGTTAAACAACATAGTACATGTGTCTTCATATATCATATACAGCCGTGGCCAAACGTTTTGAGAATGACACAAATATTGTTTTTACAAAGTCTGCTGCTTCAGTGTTTTCAGATCTTTTTGTCAGATGTTACTATGGTATACTGAAGTATAATTACAAGCATTTCATAAGTGTCTAAGACTTTTATTGACAATTACATTAAGTTTATGCAAAGAGTCAATATTTGCATTGTTGACCCTTCTTTTTCAAGACCTCTGCAATTCACCCTGGCATGCTGTCAATCAAATTCTGGACCACATCTTGATGGATGGCAGCCCATTCTTGCATAATTAATGCTTAGAGTTTGTCAGAATTTGTGGGGTTCTTTTTGTTTACCCGCCTCTTGAGGATTGACCACAAGTTCTCAAGGTATAAGGTCTGGTGATTTTCCTGGCCATGGACCCAAAATTAGGATATTTTGTTCCCCAAGCCACTTAGTTATCACTTTTGCCTTATGCCAAGGTGCTTCATCATGCTTGAAAAGGCATTGTTAGTCAGTCGACATGCTCTCGGAGGATGTTTTTGTACCATTCTTTTATGGTTGTGTTTTTAGGTTTTATTGTGAGTGAGCCCACTCCCTTGGCTAAGAAGCAACACACATGAATGGTCTCATGATGCTTTACTGTTGGCATGATGCATGACTGATGGTAGCGCTCACCTTTTCTTCTCCGAACAAGGTTTTCTCTGGATGCCCCAAACAATCGCAAAGGGGAGTCATCAGAGAAAATTACTTTACCCCAGCCCTCAGCAGTCCAATCCCTGTACCTTTAGCAGAATATCAGTCTATCCCTGCTGTTTTTCCTGGAGAAAAGTGGCTTCTTTGCTGCCCTTCTTGACACCAGGCCATCCTCCAAAAGTCTTCATCTCACTGTGCATGCAGATGCACTCACACCGGCCTGCTGCCATTCCTGAGCAAGTTCTGCACTGGTGGTTCCCTGATCCCATAGCTGAATCAACTGTAGGAGATGGTCCTCGTGCTTGCTGCACTTTCTTGGGTGGCCTGAAGCCTTCTTCACAAATGAAGTGGACATTTTTTTTATAGAATAAAGCTAATTTTTATGGCAAAGATGGACTTTGCAATTCCTCTTATCACTCATCTTAACATTCTGGAGCATATGCAAATTGCCATCATAGGCAGGTCAGCACAGTGGTGTAGTGGTTAGAACTTTCATCTAGCATCAATAGGGTCACTGGTTCAAATACTGACCATGACACTATCTGCCTGGAATTTGCATGTTCTCCCTGTGCCTGCGTGGGTTTCCTCCCCCACTCCAAAGACATGCTGGTAGGTTAATTAGTCCCTGTTTAAAAAAAAAAAAAATGGCCAAAATAATATGTGTATGTGTCGGTAAGCATGTCAAGACCCTATGTGGTAAAGGACCGTGCTATACCGCAGATGAACACCGGCAGCAAAAGCACCCTGAGGTGATTCAGTTCACATAGGTAGCACTATACAAGTCACTCATTCATTCAGGCAGTAGACTTTGTAAAAAATTATATTTGTGTCATTCTCAAAACTTTTGGCCATGACTATATAGTCCATTATGTACCATTCCCCAAATACAGTGCCTTGAAAAAGTATTCATACCCCTTGAAAGTTTCCACATTTGTCATGTTACAATCAAAAAAACGTAAATGTATTTTATTGGGATTTTATGTGATAGACCAACACAAAGTGGCACATTGAGTGTTGTAAGTAAAAAAAGGAGGTGCTTAATAAAATATACCCAATTATCTGATAATTGTGACAAATAAAGTGCACTAGTGCTTAATGATGAAACATTGACATTTCAACACATCTTAAACATAATACCGTACAAACACCAAATACATTAAAGAAGATAATCCAATATTTAAATTAAATTAATATCAACAAAAAAATGTAACTCGAATAAAAAAGTCCATAATATTGAAGAAAATGGCTGGAAAAAGTGAATGGAGTCTATGCACCGTCACCACTTGGACATAATAGGAACACAAATGCGTCACCCGGTGGATATATAGTAAGTAGGCTACTCACCAACTCACCATTACCCCTTTAATTAAAAAGACAGGACAGATGAAGCCTTGACAGATTGAGGAACTGTCGCCTTTGATGGTGAAATCCTACTTGGATAAGCCTGGAGTGTTACTTCAATCCGCAGTTACTCAGGAAAAATACAGAGAGAGCGGGACCATGGCATATTATCGTTTTATTTAAAAATATAATAATAACAAAAACAGCCAAATGGCCTCTTACTTTAAAAAGTAACTGTCACTGGAGGGAACGAGCGTATCAGACCGGGTGGGTTGTGAACTAGCCATGCCTTCATAATACAATACTTCAGCCATTTTCTTCAATATTATGGACTTTTTTGTTCAAGTAAAATTTTTTGGTTGATATTAATTTCATTTAAATATTGCACTTTATATGTCACAATTATCAGGTAATTGGGTATATTCTATTAAGCGCCTCCTTTATCACTTACAACCCACAATTTTACAAAGGTAGCATATTGCACTTTGAGGGGAGCAGCTTTTTCATATTCACTATAAACAGTTCAAGCACGGGGTTCCCCCATTCTTTTGGTTTATTCACAAATTGGCACATAATTGTGAAGTGGAAGGAAAATGATAAATGATTTTCAAAATGTTTTACAAATGTGTGAAAAGTGTGGCGTGCATTTGTATTCAGTCCCCCGAGTCAGGGGCGGCACAGTGGTTAGCACTCTCACCTAGCAGTAAGAAGGGTCACTGGTTCGAATCCCAACCACAACACTACCTGCCTGGATTTTGCATGTTCTCCCTGTGCCTGCATGGGTTTCCTCTTGGTACTCCAGTTTCCTCCCACAATCCAAAGACATGCAGGTAGGTTAATTGGCTTCTGTCCAAAAATTGGCCCTAGTATATGAATGGGGACCTTGGATTGTGGGCTCCTTGAGGGTAGGGACCGATGTGAGTGCGTGATGTACAGGGATAGGAACAATTGTAGACACTCACTCAGGTTGAACTGGATGGACTGGTGTCTTTATTCAATCTTACTAACTATGAAACTGAGTCAATACTTTGTAGAACCACCTTTTGCTGTGATTACAGCTGCAAGTTATTTTGATTATGTCTCTACCAATTTTGCACATCTAGAGAGTGACATTTTTGTCCATTCTTCTTTGCAAAATAGCTCAAGCTCTGTCAGATTGGATAGAGAGCCTTTGTGAAAAGCAATATTCAAGTCTTGCCATAGATTCTCAATTGGATTTAGGTCTGGACTTTGACTGGGCTATTCTAACACATGAACATGCTTTGCTATAAACCATTCCATTGTAGCTCTGGCTGTATGTTTAGGGTTGTTGTCCTGCTGGAAGGTGAACCTCCACCGCAGTCTCAAGTCTTTTGCTAACAGGCTTTCTTCTAAGATTGCCCTGTATTTGGCACCATCCATCTTCCAATCAACTCTGACCAGCTTCCCTGGCCCTGCTGAAAAAAAGCATTTCCACAACATGATGCTGCCACCACCATGTTTTACAGTGGGGATGGTGTGTTCAGGGTGATGTACAGTGTTGGTTTTCCGCCACACATATCGTTTTGTTTATCTCATCTGACTATAGCGCCTTCTTCCACATGTTTGCTGTGTCCCCCACATGGCTTCTCACAAACTGCAAACAGGACTTCTTATGGCTTTCATTTAAACAACGACTTTCTTCTCACCACTCTTCCATAAAGGCCAGATTTGTGGAGTTCACGGCTAATAGTTGTCCTGTGGACAGATTCTCCCACCTGAGCTGTGGATCTCTGCAGCTCCTCCAGAGTTACCATTGGTCTCTTGGCTGCTTCTCTGATTAATGCTCTCCTTGCCCAACCTGTCAGTTTAGGTGGATGGCCATGTGCAGTTGTGCCATACTTTTTCCATTTTCAGGTGATGGATTGAACAGTGCTCTGTGAGATGTTCAAAGCTTGGAATATTTTTTTATAACCTAACCCTGCTTTACACTTCTTCACAACTTGTATCCCTGACCTGCCTGGTGTGTTCCTTGGTCTTTATGATGCTGTTTTTTCACAAAGGTTCTCTAACAAACCTCTGAGGGTGTCACAGAACAGATGTATTTATACATAGATTAAATTACGCACAGGTGGACTCTATTCTATAATCTGGCTAATTATGTCATATTAATTAGATATTATTTTACTAATTAGGTAGATATTTATTTGTAAAAATAATTTCCCTTCCACTTTGTGTTGGTCTATCACATAAAATCCCAATAAAATACATTTACTTTTTTGGTTGTAACATGACAAAATGGAAAAAAATTCAAAGGGTATGTACAATTAATACTTTTTTAAGGCAATGTATACTGTGCATACTGCTGAAGCAATACATAATATATATTTTCAAGCATGCACTCCTTATATGAAAAATATGTGTGAAGATGTGAGAGAATGATCAAATACTGTCCTATTTATGATTTATTTTGAGATTTTTTTCAGAATGACACATTCTGAGATTCATCTCTGTGTTACATTTTTGGCTACTTTGGACTATGAATACAAGTATGGATTATTTATAATATCTTAGACTATAAAGTGTAATTGAGTATTCAATACAGCTACCATTAGTTCCTTCTTTGCATGGCTTTCTGCTAATATTCTTAAGATTGGGCAGAGGTCAGATCAATGTTCTGTATCAGCAGACATTCCAGATGGCATCTTGTGACAGAATTGGATCCCTTACATTGCAGCATGAAAGTGCTTGTCTAGCAGTAAAAGTGAACCACATTGAACCTCATAGATCAGTGCTCTAGGGATCACAGTTCAGAATCAGGACACAGCCTGTCATTCCCTCAGATATCTTGGTAGTTTTCCCTGTGTTGACAATGACCAAATCCTCCCTGTCAGGCTTGCTATAGATCTACATTACCCTTTGTTCAAAGTCAGCAAGCATGTAACATGTAATGTCTTATAAAAATCCCAAAGCTACCATATCATTCAAACTTATAATATGATAAAACACAGTAATGTCTCTAGAATCTGCCATGGGCAGGCAAAAGGGCATACCTGTACGTCCCTTTGAATTTGCAGCTTAGGGTGCCGCAGGTCCCCCAAACTTGATGTTCGCCGGCGATCCGCGATTGTGGCGAGGAGAGGCAGAATGGAGAGATGCCAATGTAAACAAGGCATTTCCCTGTTCTTCCTAGTAACATGACAGGGATCTACAGGGATCTACTGCTCCCTGTCATTGGGAGCAGTGATCTCTGTCATGTTGTAGTCAGCCCATCACCCCTACAGTTATAACACATCCAGGGAACACACTTAACCCCTTGATCACCCTCTAGTGTTTTTTTTTTTTTTTAAAGGGTACATTTAAATTTTTTTATAACATATACAAAGATAGTAACATACATCTATGTACAACATGTTTATAACTGTACAACTGCATTTGGTCAAAATAACATATGCATAGATATTTCCGTCTTGTGATATCTTAGGCAATACATTTTTACTTTACATTACTCTGTTTGGGTGTGAGTTTATTACATATTCATACTACACCTTAGATTGTATGTATGGAGCATAACATTGCATCGTATGTATACTGGGTTATAAGCATTAATATTTCACATATTCATCAGAATTTGTAATTTCCCCATCCTCCCACCTCAATTGGGTAGTCCATCACATGAGGCATATTCCAGCCACCCCGCCCATACTTTGTCAAATTTTTTTGCAGTCCCCCTGGCTGTATACGTAAGTTTATACATTGGTTAAGAACCATTCACTAGGTCAATCCAGTTCTGTAAAGAGGGTGGATTTGCGTCCTTCCACCTGAGGGCAATTGCTTTTTTGGCATAGAAGAAAAGTATTCTAAGAAGAGTCTTCTGAGACGTGGATATGCTTTCTTCTTCTAGGTCACCCAGTAAACATCTAGCTGTTGAGTAAATATTGGACAGAGTCAGAGCATCTTCCAGATATTGGAGGATAGCTCTCCAGAATTTTGCTATCTATAGACACTGCCAAACCATACGAAAGAAGTCGCCTACTTCCCTTTTGCATCTGTCACAGTTAGGGGAATCACTCCTGCCCATTTTGTGGAGCCTCTGTGGGGTATAGTATATTCTGTGGAGGTAGTGAAATTGTATTTGTTTGTCCCTGGCTAAGATCATTGAGGGCAGCATGGTCTCCAAGATCTCACCCCATGTTTCTTCTGTGATGGAGGGAATGTCCGCCTTCCACTGCGCAAACACTCTGTCCATCCTGAGAGAGGATCTAGATATAAGTTTAGTGTGATCCCCCTCTGCTATTAATTGTTCCATTTTCAATGGGGTCAGTGCTACACTCTGAGTACCGTATTGCGCATGAGCAGCATGCCTCAGCTGTATATATCTAAAAAATAATGTGTTAGGTAGCTGGTATTCCGTCTTCATGTCTGCAAATGTACGAAAGGCACCATCTCTGAAGAGTTGGCGTGCGTGTGTAATCCCATATGTTGCCACACTCCCCATCAGGGATTTTAAATATTTCTGGTAGTTGGGGATTGCGCCATAGTGGAGCATTAGGCGACACAGATAGGCTGGTGCCCTTAGTTTTGGTGTTGCACAGGTGAAATATTTTGTAGGAGAGCTTCAGTATTTTGGCGCCCTGTACAGGGTAGGGACCATTCCTGTACTAGATGTTGGTAAGAGCTTCGTGTGAGTGGACCTGGGCTGCCTGAGTGGCCACTGAGGCCATATCCATCTCCGGGAAACCCCACAAGTGCACATGCGTCAGTTGTGCGGCCAGGTAATAACATTGTAAGTCAGGTAATGCCATTCCACCCGAGCGTATCGGTAGGTATAGCATATCTAAGGATACTCTAGCTGGTTTGGGACCACATAGATAGGAAAATATTTGCTTATTAATTCCCTGAAATACTTTTTTGGGTATATATATCGGGGCGTGCCATAACAAATATAAGAACCTGGGGAGGTAAATCATCTTATATATATTTTTCTTACCTAGGAGGTTAACTACTTCCCACCCGGCCACTGTACATATACGGCCGGATGGGAGCCGTCTACTTCTGGTAGGACATTCCGGAATGTCCTTCAGAAGTAGCGGGATTGTGCGCGCGCCTGCCCGCCCAGCGGCGCGATCCTGATGCGCTCGTGTCACCCGGACACGGCGCATCTCGGATCGGCAGGAGGGCTGATTGGCCCTCCTGATCACATGACGGCCGTGTCGAATCACAGCCGTCATGTGATGTAAGCAAACAGACGGTTGCTAGGCAATCGGCTCTCCTCTCCTCACACGGAAGTCGTCGGTGAGGAGAGGAGAGCGGATCGCTGCAGCCGGCTGGTGATCAGTGAGTATTAGCTGTTTTTTTTACAGCTTTTTACTCACTGATCACCAGTGTAGTGTCCCCACAGTGTAAAAACACATGTCCCCACAGTGTAAACACACATGTCCCCACACATGCCCCCAAAACACACATGTAGCAGAATACATTTTGGCTTAAATTTATGAAAGGAGAAAATGAAAAGAAAGGAGAAAATATTGTTTTTTTTCAAAATTTCCGCTATGTTTTCGCTTATATCGCAAAAAATCAAAAACGGAGTCGCGAATAAATACCACCAAACTAAAGCTCTATTTGTGCAAACAAAATGATAAAAAATTAATTTGGGTACAGCATTGCATGACCGCGCAACTGTCACTGAAAGTGCGAGAGCGCTGAAAGCTGAAAATTGGTCTGGGAAGGAAGGGGGCAAAAGTGCACAGTATTGTAGTGGTTAAGGGGCAAATTTTGCAGGTTATCTTTTAATCTGGTAACCAGTGGGGTTATAATGTTCCCTGAGTACTTGTTCAGTGGTAACTGGATCTCAAACCCTAAATATCGGAATTGGAATACTATTTTTAGTGGTATGTCCGGTGGTAGGACCGGATCATACCCAGGGCAGAACGGGAGGATCACGGATTTGCTCCAGTTTACCTTGAAACCTGAATATGCTCCAAACCCAGAAATTATGTCCAATGCCCTCCTCAGTGAGCTTGTCGGTTCTGCTAGGTAAAGGAGCATATCATCAGCGTATAATGAAGTTTTTTCCTCTCTGTCATTTATTTTGCACCCCCTAACCCCCGAATCAATCCTTAAACTGGCTGCTAGGGGTTCTATAGCTAGGGCAAGCAGCAGGGGTGACAATGGGCACCCCTGCAGAGTGCC
This sequence comes from Lithobates sylvaticus, assembly GCA_028564925.1. Lineage (NCBI taxonomy): Eukaryota > Metazoa > Chordata > Amphibia > Anura > Ranidae > Lithobates > Lithobates sylvaticus. The sequence goes on along the minus strand of CM053029.1, from coordinate 230,794,169 downwards.
TCTCGTGATCTCAAATGAGTCAGTAATGATATTGTTCACTTTAAGTCTTGCTGTCGGGTTAGTGTACAGGAGTCTCACCCATGCCACAAATCTAGGGCTAAAGCCCATCCGCACAAGGACCGTGAGCAGATATGGCCATTTAATTGAATCAAACACTTTGTGCGTATCTAAAGACACAACTACACGTGTGTCCGGGTCCTGGCCTTCTGATTGCAGAATTGTAAAGAGACGCCTAAGGTTGATTGCCGTTGATCTCCCGGGTATAAAGCCTGTTTGGTCGGGATGTATAATGAATGCGATAAGATTGTTAAGTCTCATGGCAAGAATTTTTGCTATAATTTTGGCATCCACATTGATCAATGAGATAGGTCTATAGGATTCACATAGCTCATGGTCCTTGTGCGGCTTTGGTATCAGTACAATAAGTGCTCCTCTTAGTGATTCAGGAAGTACACCCCTGTTCTAGGACACTTGCATACATTTTCAAAAGTCTAGGGGCCAGGCTGTCTGCATATTTGTCATACCACTCAGCCGGGAAGCCATCCAGGCCTGGTGTCTTATTCGGGTTGAGTGCACGTATTGCAGACAGTATTTCCTCCATTTCAATGGGTGATTCTAGTTCGCCAGCCGCCTCCCTGCTTAGTCCCAAAAGTGGAATGGGGGCTAAGTATTCAGAGACCTCCTTTTCCCCATAATCCACCTTGGAAGAGTATAGCTCGGAGTAAAATTGCACAAAAGCATTGGCTATCTCCGTTTGTGTGGTGCATAGATCTCGCTGCTTGTTATATACTCATGGGATGGATGCCGGGGGCTGTTGTGAGTGGGCCAGGTAAGCTAGCAATCTGCTGTTCTTGTTGCTGAATTCAAAAATACGTTGGGCTTGGTACATACGTTTTTTTTGTTTTTTTTCTACTAAAACCAGATCAAGTTGGCGCACCCCCTCCCTCCATATGCTATGGGTATGTGGGTTGGGGTTCTTAATGTATTCCACTTCTGCATTTGACGCTACACTCTCTAAATCTTGGAGTTTCCATTCCCTGTCTGATCTAAGTTGTTTGATGACTCCAGCAATGGAGCCTCTAAGTGTGGCTTTAAATGCTTCCAACAGGAACCTCACCTCTATTCTCAAGCCAGAAGTTCTGTATAGACGTCTGCGTGGACATCTCAAAAACCTCCTCTTTGAGCCATAGTGGGCTCAGTCTCCACACCTTGTACCCTCTCGGTCTCTCCATGTCAATAGTGATCGACAGTGGAGAGTGATTCAAGACAGCACGAGGTAAATATCGAGCTTCCAGCACTCTTGGTAGCAGTTCAGTGGACATTAAGCATAGGTCTATCCTGGATAAGGTATTAAAGGTAGTAGAATGACAAGAATACGCTCTAACTTCTGTATTCTTCCACCTCCAGGCTTCCACTAGGTTATATGACTTAATACATTGTGCCAGCGGGGAGCTGTTCCTGGGTGTCATTTCAAATCTGTCTAAACTGGGTGAGAGCACCATATTCATATCTCCTGCAAGGATAATAGGACCTTCTGCAACCTGGAGGACCTTTTCCATAATCATTTCCCATATGTCTACAGTGAATGGGGGTGGGATATATACGGCTATGAAAGTATACAGTGGTGTGAAAAAGTGTTTGCCCCCTTCCTCATTTCCTGTTCCTTTGCATGTTTGTCACACTTAAGTGTTTCGGAACATCAAACCAATTTAAACAATAGTCAAGGACAACACAAGTAAACACAAAATGCAATTTGTAAATGAAGGTGTTTATTATTAAAGGTGAAAAAAAATCCAAACCATCATGGCCCTGTGTGAAAAAGTGATTGCCCCCCTTGTTAAAACATACTATAACTGTGGTTGTCCACACCTGAGTTCAATTTCTCTAGCCACACCCAGGCCTGATTATTGCCACACCTGTTCACAATCAAGGCATCACTTAAATAGGAGCTGCTTGACACAGTAAGGTCCACCAGAAGATCCTTAAAAGCTACACATCATGCCGAGACCCAAAGAAATTCAGGAACAATTGAGAAAGAAAGTAATTGAGATCTATCAGTCTGGAAAGGGTTATAAAGCCATTTCCAAAGCTTTGGGAATCCAGCGAACCACAGTGAGAGCCGTTATCCACAAATGGCGAAGACATGGAACAGTGGTGAACCTTCCCAGGAGTGGCCGGCCGCCCAAAATTACCCCAAGAGCGCAGCGACGACTCATCCAAGAGGTCACAAAAGACCCCACAACAACGTCCAAGGAACTGCAGGCCTCACTTGCCTCAGTTAAGGTCAGCGTTTATGCCTCCACCATCAGGAAAAGACTGGCCAAAATGGCCTGCATGGCAGAGTTCCAAGGAGAAAACCACTGCTGAGCAAAAAGAACATCAAAGCTCGTCTCAATTTCTCCACAACACATCTTGATGATCCCCAAGACTTTTGGGACAACATTCTGTGGACCGATGAGACAAAAGTGGAACTCTTTGGAAGGTGTGTGTCCAAGTATATCTGGCGTAGAAGGAACACTGCATTTCAGAAAAAGAACATTATACCAACAGTAAAATATGGTGGTGGTAGTGTGATGGTCTGGGGCTGTTTTGCTGCTTCAGGACCTGGAAGACTTGCCGTGATAAAAGGAACTATGAATTCTGCTGTCTACCAAGAGATCCTGAAGGAGAATGTCCGACCATCTGTTCGTGTACTCAAGCTGAAACGAACTTGGGTTCTGCAGCAGGACAATGATCCTAAACACACCAGCAAGTCCACCACCGAATGGCTGAAGAAAAACAAAATGAAGACTTTGGAGTGGCCTAGCCAAAGTCCTGACCTGAATCCTATTGAGATGTTGTGGTATGACCTTAAAAAGGCCGTTCATGCTCGAAAACCCTCTAATGTAACTGAATTAGGACAATTCTGCAAAGATGAGTGGGCCAAAATTCCTCCAGGATGCTGTAAAAGCCTCATTGCACGTTATCGCAAACGCTTGGTTGCAGTTGTTGCTGCTAAGGGTGGCCCAACCAGTTATTAGGTTTAGGGGGCAATCACTTTTTCACACAGGGCCATGATGGTTTGGATTTTTTTTCACCTTTAATAATAAACACCTTCATTTACAAATTGCATTATGTGTTTACTTGTGTTGTCCTTGACTATTGTTTAAATTGGTTTGATGTTCCGAAACACTTAAGTGTGACAAACATGCAAAGGAACAGGAAATGAGGAAGGGGGCAAACACTTTTTCACACCACTGTATGGGCTGTTGTCTATTATTAGTACTAGAGCTACAAATCTACCCATTGGGTCGGTCTTGATTGTCTTGGCATGATATAGCAGCCCCCCTGGCATAGTTGGAATACGTGGAATGAAATGCTCTGCCCACAAATGCCCTGTGAAGGGCCAGTGTTTTAGATCCCGTCAGGTGCGTTTCCTGGAGAAAAATTATACTTGGATTGCGTTTTTGAATATATTTAAACACCAGGGCTCGTTTACTCTTGGAATTGAGGCCTCTCACATTCCATGATATAAGATTACGAGACTGAATGGTAGATAACATCTATAAGCGATACTGAAGGATCACCTTTGTGACTGGTAAAGATGCAGCTATCTGGTTCTAAGAGCCCCCAGAGCATTCCATTCCACCCCCCATTTCATATAGTATACAGTAAAACATAAAGTGTACCCCTCTCAGCTTTTGTAGATGGGATAATATGCATGACATTAGAAATATGTTAAAGGAATTTGTGCAAAAGTCAAATGCACTATCTTCAGTGAACTTTGATCCAAAACATAGGATCAAAACTTCCCTCCCCCCCTCCCTGCTCGTAGCCCCAAACAATCCACAAGCTTGTGCCCCAAACTGCAAATCAATAGACATGTTCACCCTTGTGGGGGGTACCTTTCCCAGTCCAGCCGGACTGGGCAAACAAGGGTGGGTATGTGTTTCCAGAAGAGCAGGTTGTGGACCGCATTGCTTGTAGCACGATTCATAGCCTGGCATTCACAATGTGTACGTTGGTCATGTGAGTCCAGCAAATTTTGTATCTTGTAGCATCATTTCTTTTTTATTCATCTGATGGAGAGTCGTGGTCTGAATTATGAGCAGGAAGGCTAAACCCGGCTCGAAGAACGTTTTCAGATGTCAGCGAGTCATGTGGCCACCTGAACCTAAGGGAGTCTTAGACAGACCCCAAGGATTCTGAGCCTTGCGGATGTCAGCAGTCATGTTGGGGAGTCTTAGACAGACCCCAAGGATTCAATCCAGTTGTTAGCCTCCCTGGGAGGGGAAAAATTGGGTTTTGCCTCCACGCACCACCCGCAATCTTGCCGGGTATAGCATACTGTAGGGGAGTGTCATGAAAAGCGTTCAGTACCTTTTTCTGCCAGCAGGAGAATCGGCTATGGTTTGTCCAGCAAAAGAGCCGCTCAGCGCGCACGGGAGCGCGCACGCGCGCACGGGAGCGCGCGCGCGCGCACGGGAGCGCGCACGCACGCCGTTTGAGTCCGTTTTGGCGCCAGAAGCGCTATTTAAGGAAGTGCCTGTCCATGCTGTCTTGCTGTCCGGTCTACAGCGTTCCCGTGACCCCCAGCTACCAGCTACCTGTGAATTACCTGACTTCTGATACCTGACTACCCGGCTTGTTCCTGATACCCCGTGCCTGCTGCCTGTCCTCGATCCCGGCTTGTCCTGACATCTCTTCTGCCTGCTCCTTGGTACTCTGCTGTCCGCCTGTTAAACGACCCGGCCTGCTTCACGACTACGCCTTGCCTGCTGATTTGGTACCGCACCTGCCTGCCCGTGTTTGACCCGGCCTGTCTGTGACCTACTTCAGCTTCGGACTCCAGTCTCTCCCGGCTATCCGCAAGTTCCACCTGCCTGTCTTCTACGACTGGGTTCCTGCTCTAGTCCTCTACTGGTCGTCCTACAGTACTCCAGACGTCGGGACCAGCCCTACACCTGTAACCCGCCAGGCACTTGTGCCCCTTTGTGCTTCCGAGCCCCTGTCTATTCTACCAGGGGTTCCCGAGCCGGAGGTATACGAGACGCCGCTCCCTGCATTCGTGGGCTCAACCACCAGGTACGTGACAGTACCGGACAGCCATGTCCGAGCCCACGCAGGGAGCTGCTCCAGTGGATGATCTGTGTCGCCACCTGGCTGGCCTAACCCAGGCAGTGAAGAGTCTTCAGGAAGGCTATACCCGGCTCGAAGAACGTGTTCAGATCCTATCCACAGTTACGTCACCTTCACCTGCGATTCCTGCTGCTCCTTCAGTAGTGATGATGCCACCTGAACCTAAGGTTCCCACTCCTGAGCGGTTTTCTGGGGACCGTAGCAAATTTCGAGCTTTCCACAATGCTTGTGAACTTTTCTTTGCTCTGCAGCCCAGGACTTTTTCGCTTGACGCCACCAAAGTAGGCTTTGTCATTTCCCTGTTGTCAGGAGATCCACAAGCTTGGGCCCATCGGCTTTTGGAACAGAAGGATGCCGCCCTTGACAATTTGAACTCTTTCTTTCATGCTATGTCCCAGCTCTACGAGGACCCGCAACTAACAGCTACTGCAGAAACAGCCCTGCATTCCCTACAGCAAGGTCGCAGACCAGCGGAGGATTATGCGTCCGAATTCAGGCGCTGGAGTTCCGATACTAACTGGAATGACTCCACTCTGCGGTACCAGTTCCGCATGGGTCTCTCTGAATCATTGAAGGACGAACTGGCCAGAGTGGATACACCTGAGACTCTAGACGCACTCATTAACCTGTCCATACAGATTGACAGGCGACTACGACAACGGAGGTCTGAACGTGCCGCCGGTCCCTCCAGACCAATCTGGATGCTTCCCCGGGTACCCAGTCAGCCTCCACCGAATCCCAGAACTCCCGTGGCCTATACCTCTGATGCTCCGGAACCTATGCAGCTAGGATTACTGCGGCCATCTCTGACACCTGAAGAGCGACAACGCAGGCGATCCAATAATCTGTGCCTCTACTGTGGCGAATCGGGACATTATGTGAGATCCTGTCCTGCTAAACTCCGTAAGTCCTGCACTACCTCTTTTGCTCTTACTCCCACTCTGCCGAATAAAACGTCTCACCTGGCTGTCTCCGTTCTTTTTCAGCTCCCCAGAGGGAATATCCGGGTAACCGCTATCATTGACTCCGGAGCCTGCAGCGGTTTCATGGACTCAGCTTTCGCCACCCGGCATCATGTTCCTCTTCGACCAAAAGCAAAGGGCCTCTCTATACACCTGGCAGACGGCTCGGCTCTTAAATCTGGACCTGTCACACAAGAGACTGTGCCAATATTTACCACTATGGCCGGTAACCACCAAGAACTATTATGCCTGAACATCATCCAATCCCCTCTGTTTCCGGTTATTCTAGGCATGCCCTGGTTGAGGGCTCATAACCCATTCATTGATTGGACCACTGGGGAGATCAGCTTTCCCTCCTCCTATTGTCACCAATATTGCTTACCTGAGACGGCTCAAGCACTTTCACCCCTACTCTGCATGGAAGCTGATGAAGAGACCCGTCAAGCCGTGCCTGAAGTCTACCATGAGTTTTTAGACGTCTTCAGCAAGAAGGGCGCAGATACTCTTCCTCCTCACAGGCCTTATGACTGCCCAATTGAAATCCTTCCTGGCGCAGAAGTTCCATTCGGGAGAATCTTCCCCTTAACTGAACTTGAACTTGGCACTTTGAAGGCCTATATTGACGATAATCTGGAGAAGGGGTTCATTCGGCCCTCCACTTCCCCAGCAGGGGCAGGAATTTTCTTCGTAGAGAAAAAAGACCATTCCCTACGCCCCTGCGTAGACTACAGGGAACTTAACAAAGTTACCATCAAAAACCGGTACCCTCTCCCCTTGGTACCTGAATTATTTCAAAGACTGGGATCTGCAGCGACGTTCACAAAGCTGGACCTCCGCGGGGCATACAACCTTATTCGCATCCGGAGCGGTGATGAGTGGAAGACTGCCTTTCGCACCCGATTCGGGCATTTTGAATATTTGGTTATGCCATTCGGACTCTGCAACGCCCCTGCTACGTTCCAACATTTTGTGAACGATATCTTCAGAGACTACCTTGACCTGTTCGTCATAGTATATTTGGACGACATCCTGATCTTCTCGCCTTCCCTGACAGAGCATCGCCAACATGTTAAAAAGGTGCTAACCAGACTTCGACGCCACGGCTTGTATGCGAAACCGGAAAAATGTGTATTCGAGCAACAGAGCATCCAGTTTCTAGGATTGATTATTTCCGTGGAAGGTATCAAAATGGACCCACAGAAGGTCTCTGCCATCCTGGACTGGCCAGCTCCTACCGACAGGAAGGGTGTTCAACGCTTTGTGGGATTCGCAAATTTCTACCGGAAATTCATCAAAGGGTTCTCCACTATCATTTCACCCATCACGAATCTAACCAAGCAGAGCACTAAGTTTTCTTGGTCTCCCAGAGCGCAGGCAGCCTTTGCAACCTTGAAGGATCGATTCACGTCGGCATCAGTTCTGAAGCATCCTGACCCAGCGTTACCGTACATACTTGAGGTTGATGCCTCGGAAATTGCAGTTGGGGCAGTGTTATCCCAGAGACAAGGGCCTAAAGCTCTGTTGCATCCAGTTGCGTTCTTCTCCCGCAAACTATCTGAGGCGGAACGAAATTACGACGTGGGAGATCGAGAACTATTGGCCATCAAAGCGGCTCTTGAAGAGTGGCGATATCTTTTGGAAGGAGCGACACATCCGATTCTTGTGTATACGGATCACAAGAATCTCGAATATTTAAAAACCGCTAAGAGACTGAGACCACGCCAGGCCAGGTGGGCACTTTTCTTTACGCGATTTTCTCTCCACATAACTTACAGGCCCGGGTCGAAGAACACCAAACCAGACGCCCTCTCTAGGATGTTTAGTGAACCTGAAACTTCTTCTCCTCCGGACACCATCTTGTCTTCTGGAAGTTTTCTTTTACTCCAAGAAGATTTGCTGGTTCAGATAAAACAGGCTTCCGCAGGAATTTCTTCTCCACCTGATACCACTCTACAAACCAGAGAGACCATGGAGAATGATCTCTATGGATTTTATTGTTGAGCTGCCTCCCTCGGAAGATCATTCAACCATCTTCGTAGTGGTGGACAGACTCTCTAAAATGGCTCACTTCCTTCCCATGAAGGGTACTCCTTCTGCGGCCGAAACCGCGAGAATTTTCATTAAGGAAATCGTAAGACTTCATGGATTTGGTACCGCACCTGCCTGCCCGTGTTTGACCCGGCCTGTCTGTGACCTACTTCAGCTTCGGACTCCAGTCTCTCCCGGCTATCCGCAAGTTCCACCTGCCTGTCTTCTACGACTGGTTCCTGCTCTAGTCCTCTACTGGTCGTCCTACAGTTGTAACCCGCCAGGCACTTGTGCCCCTTTGTGCTTCCGAGCCCCTGTCTATTCTACCAGGGGTTCCCGAGCCGGAGGTATACGAGACGCCGCTCCCTGCATTCGTGGGCTCAACCACCAGGTACGTGACAGGGAGACTGCATTCTCTCAGGCGTTGTTTCACGCTTTGGAAGGCTGCCCTTTGCTTCTGTGTTGCAAAATCTGGGAAGATGGTTATGCGGTTATTATTATAGATCACTTCAGGCATATTGCGGGCTTTGCGCAGGATGGTTTCCTTATCTCTGAAATAGAGGAATCTAGCCAGCATGGGCCTGGGGTACTGGATTTAGCAAAAACTGACCTGCAGGGAACTATGTCCCACAACACATCGCGTTCCCCATTCACAAATTAGAGTTGCGCATGCGCAGTAGGCCGCGCGCCGACTTGCGCATGCGCAGTAGGCCGCGCGCCGACTCGCGCATGCGCAGTCGGGCGCGCGCCGACTCGCGCATGCGCAGTAGGAAACGTGAAGCCGTTTCCCTTACCGAGGATGGCGGCGCTGGATTCTCTTTAAAAAAAATGCATCGATACATGTCCCCTGGGGCAGGACCCAGGTCCCCAAACACTTTAATGTATAATCTTTGAAGCATAGATGCTATTTAACCACTTAATCCCCTACCCCTCTTAATCACAAAAAAAATCGCAGATTGCACGCTTATTGCGATGTCTATTTTCTCATCACCTTTAAATATTTGCTAATGCACAAAATATATCAAAAATGTATAATCTTTGAAGCATAGATGCTATTTAACCACCACCTCTTATCCTTGCACATGTCTATTTTCACCATTTGTCAAGAAGATAACTCAGATTGGCATTGTGCCCAGCTTTGTTAGGATGCCTCTGCAGAATTGAAAGCATTTATATTTATTTTTCAGAATAAATCAAGATCATGAAGCATGTACTGGTCCCATTTTACATGTGCTAAATGACAGGTTTTTAGATGTTGCCTTTGGAGGTTTTATTGGGTGGTCACTAGGGATGAGTTAACCTGGCAAAGTTTGGTTCCTAGGGGGTTCAACAAACCCACTGGGAAGTTTGGGTATCCCGAACATCATGCTAAAACTTATTTAAGCCTATTGGAGATCAATCTTGCTATTTTTCTGGCCCTTTTCAGGGCTAGTTTGTGATTTTTTGTTTAAAAAAAAATGGCACGGGTAGCTGAGCAATGTCATAGGGGGACATATACAAATGCAAAAAAAAACACGGAATGATTTCACACAGGATCCATGAACAGTATGTTTAGAAACATCAGCCACTCATAGATGTGTCATTTTGAAGCAGTAGTGTGGCTAGTGAGATTGTCAAGTGGTGGGTTGATGTGGTATTGTGTTATTGTGATTGATGCTGTATCTACATTGCTGGGTGACTTGATTAATGATGGCTTTACATTGTTTACAAATTTAATTGGATTTTTTATTAAAGGATTTTTTCATGTAGTTTGTGTGTTTATTTACGTTTTTGTACTAAAGAGTATGAATATAACCATACTCATTCTCCTGGGGGGGGGGGGGGGGGGGGGGGGGGGGGGCAGATCTCTGCAGGCCACCTTATTATAAAGAGGGCATCCAGATTGTGATACGCAAACACATTAAAGTAAACAATTTCCCTTAATATAAATCAATTGTCAATCATGGTGTCCAGTTTTACAGATCCATCATCAATCACAATGATCTGCCACCAGACAATCTTGTCCCAACACACTCCTGTCGCAAAATGACAGACTCCCCTGCTTGCCACCAAGCTGGCCAGGTTTCCTGGGTGATGTCATTGACCAAATATGTTTGTAAAACATATCAGGTAGATTGACTGATTGACATGATTGAATCTGTATTGCCAGTGGCCATATTTGGGTAGTAATTTTAAGCGGAGGGGTGGGGATTTTTGGTGATATCAGTGGTTCCTAGGGAACCTCAGCTTTCTTAGGAACCAGTGACTGTGGGAAGCCAACATATATAGAAATGGTAGAAATATTGCATATATATAGCTATACTGTATATACAGTATAGCTATATATATATATTTAGCTATACTGCATATGATTTTTGGCTCCCGCCAAACAGGAGGCTGAACAGACAGTACTTCTGGGGTTCATCTGAATGCCTGAACACCCAAAGTTTGGTCCAAACCTTGGTTTCAAGTGAACATACTTCTCATTGTAGGTGGCATGGTGGTGTAGTGGTTAGCACTCTCACCTAGGGTCGCTGGTTCAAATCTCAACCACAGACACCATCCACCTGGAGTTTGCATGTTCTCCCTGTGCCTGCATGGGTTTCCTCCCACACTCCAAAGACATGCTGGTAGGTTAATCAGACTCTCTCTATAAAATTTGCCTAGTATGTGTATGTGTTTGTAACCACGTTGGCACCCTACTGGGTAAAGGACCACGCTATATCAAGCTTCAACTCAACTCATCCCTAATCCATGTATATGCTCACAGAGTATTCCTATCACCACTTCAAACAGCATCTTTACAGGCTCTCCCTAAAAGACTCTTCAGATAAACAGCCATCACTGTTTTAAACTCAGTGTTATCTAAAGAAGTGCAAACCTGTTTGAGATTTATTTAAACTGCATATAATTTTATTTAATTTTTCCAGTTAAGAAAGAGTGGGGAAAAATTAGAGGTCCTATCTGGTTTTTACTGCTATTTTCCCTTCTCTGTTGCAGAAAATCATTTTTATTTCTGTTACTGTTGGACAGTTCTTCTGACTTTCTGTCTGGTAAAACAGCAGACAGGAAGTGAGAGGAAATCCCTCTAACAGAACCTCAGATAAAGAGGTAAAAACCTGAAAGTTCTAACTCCTTTCCACTCGATGCAAAACTAAGAAAAATACATTTTTGCTGGACACACACTTTACAAACTTATACAATTTGTGCTAGGTACAGTACATGCAGTAATCTTCGTAGAGGCCTACAATTAAGCCCCAAAAATGGTGAAACAGGTCTGAGGAGTCCTCTACAGGTAGAGAACAGGAGCTAAAGCCATCTTTTACCCATCTCATTCATATTTTTTGCAACAGGGAGATGATGTCGGTGTGCAGATGATCGCGATTTTGTTGAAATCTTACACAGACTTGTTATGCAGAGGAAAAAGGAGATGTGTCTGACTGAATGCTAATTACTAAAAACACTGGGTCTAACTCTGGTGTCTTTTGGGCTGCACAGTCATATTTTAAGGCCAGTACAGCTGCTGTAACAGGAAAATGGAGGCTGTTAGTGCCAGTGTTGGTCATCTTACTTTAAAAAAGTAATTAGTTAAGTTACAAATTACTTCTCCCAAAAATTAATTGCGTTAGTAACTCAGTTACTACATTGGAAAAGTAATTAGTTATGCAGCAAAGTAACTGACTTTTTTTTCAAATATTCTATACGTGTAACTAAGGGGCGGGTCTAGTATTACTGTAAGCAAGGGGCGCATTTATTATTATTGTTATATATCGTGTAACCAAGGGGCTGCTCTATTATTACTCTAACCAAGGGGCAGATCTGTTATAGCGTGTAAGCAAGGGGCGGGTCTATTATTATTATATCGTGTAAGGGGCGGATGGCTACAGAAGAGGGCGAATGTTAAATTAATGGGCAGAGCTCGATATATAACAATAATAATAAATGCGCCCCTTGGTTACAGTAATACTAGAACCGCCCCTTACTTACACGATAGACGCCCCTTGCAGAGTAGCACGAGCATCAGGAGCATGCGGCATCGCCTCGTACAATTACATGTTAACTGCACCTGCGCGGTGTAGAGTTCACTCAGAGCTGTTTAGGTTCGGCAATTTTCTGAAGCTCCGTAGTCCTTCGTACTGCGCAAGACCTGCGCCTGAGCAGTACAGGGGGTCCTTATCCGGCGGGGGAACTTTTTCGGCAGGACACCGGAATTACACTACTGCCATCCAGTGGTGGTAGATGTAATTAGGGTAACTAAGCCAAAGTAATGGGAACTGAGTTACCATAAGGGGAAAAGTAATCAGTTAGATTACTCGTTACCCTCTAAAGTAACTGCGTTAGGTAACTCAGTTTATTTTAACTCAGTTACTTACATCACTGGTTAGTGCAATGTCTATCTGACTGCAAATCTATCTGTGACTCCCAACACCCAATCTCGCCTCATCTAGATTTGACAATGGGATTCAAATGGCTCAAAGTAAATAACAAAAATGCCAACAATGATAATATAACTTCATTCTATGACTGTCATTAGCTTTTAGAACCTATTTAAGCACTATACATTTTGGACACAGGTATGGAGCTGTCAACAGAAACCATGCTGGAACACCATTAGCAGCATTTTAAGCCCAGAAGCTACCCATGTAGCCATTAAATTACACCACAGGGGAACAAAATAAATGTAACAAATATACATCAAATGATTCTCTTTAATTAAACGGAACTTGCCTGAGGGTGGATATACCCTTTAATGTATATCATTAGATGCAGTTTATACCTAGACAACATAAGGTAAACAGCAATCATGTTCAAAGTGGAATAGGAATCTTTGATCAAGGCTGGAGGTCAAAACCAGGCTGTCAGCGTAAATATAATTTTGGACATCTAATTGATGAATATTTGAAATATTATCATAAAGCATAGAGCACAGAGATCAATTGAAGGCAGGTAATGGTTCAGGTAAACATATGATTTTTTTATTTCTTTTTTTCAAACCAGTTACTAAAAAAAGCACATCATACAATTCTGTCCACAGATATTGATTGAATAGCTTATAAGATTGTTCAGTTATGCCCTTGGGGTTATTGAAGTATGCTGTTTAGTTGAAAAAAAAATGGCTTCTATCATTTTTTTCTATTTTGCTGAGGAATTCAGTTTGTATAGCAACAGAAAAAGGGTCCTCATAACTTCCCTTCTTTCCTTTAACTGCATGCTACAGTTGCCAATTTTTAGCAGAGGTATTCATACAGGTGAAAACTGGTGCCTTGGCCTAATTGTGCTGATAATAAAGAACTTTGGCTATTCGGATGTTCTGCTAAACAGCGAACAATATGTGGTGTTCAGGGAAAATTCGGAACACCGTTAAAGTCTATAGGACATTAACATGAAAAATCAAAAGTGTTCATTTTAAAGGCTTATATGCAAGTTATTGTCATAAAAAGTGTTTGGGGACCCGGGAACTGTCCCAGGGGGACATGTATCAATGATTTTTTTTTTTTTTTTTTAAATGGCAGTTTTTTCGGGAGCAGTGATTTTAATAATGCTTAAAGTGAAACAATAAAAGTGAAATATTCCTTTAAATTTCGTACCTGGGGGGTGTCTATAGTATGTCTGTAAAGTGGCACATTGTTCCCGTGTTTAGAACTAAAGGAAAAAAAGTAATTTAAAACTGCTCGCGGCTATAATGAATTGTCTATGGGAGAAATCAAAAATGCTAATTTTAAAGGCTTATATGCATGGTATTGTCATAAAAAGTGTTTGGGGACCTGGGTCCTTCCCCAGGGGACATGTATCAATGCAAAACAAAGTTTTAAAAACTTCAGTTTTTTTTTGAGCAGTGATTTTAATAATGCTTAAACACTTGCCGACCGCCGCATGTACATTTACAGAATGGCACGGCTGGGCAAATGGGTGTGCAGGTACGTCCTTTTAAATTTGCTGCATGTGGTCACGTGCACGCCGCCCGCGGCATGCACGTGACTCTGCCGGGAGCTCCATGAGTAGGATCGCGGGTACCACAGACTCAATGTCCGCAGGGATACCCGCGAACATCTCACGGAGCTGAAGAATGGGGAGATGCTAATGTAAACAAGCATCTTCCCATTCTACCTAGTGACACTGGCACTGATCATAGCTCCCTGTAATCGGGAGCTATGATCAGTGATGTGTCACACACAGCCCCTCCCCCTAACAGTTAGAATCACTCCCTAGGACACACTTAACCCCTTCCTAACCAGCTAGTGGTTAACCCCTTCACTGCTAGTGTAATTTTTACAGTAAGCAGTGCAATTTAATAGCACTGATCGCTGTAAAAATTACAATGGTCCCAGAAATGTGTCAAAATTGTCCAACGTGTCCGCCATAATGTCACAGTCCCAATAAAAATCGCAGATTACCGCCATTACTAGTAAAAAATTAATAAATAATAAAAAATGCCATAAAAAATGAACCCCTATTTTGTGGATGCTATAACGTTTGCGCAAGCCAATCAATAAACGCTTATTTCGATTTTTTTACCAAAAATATGTAGAAGAATACGTATCGGCCTAAACTGAGGAAAAAATACATTTTTTGGGGATATTTATTATAGCAAAAAGTAAAAAAAATCATGATTTTTTTTCAAAATTTTCGTTCTATTTTTGTTTATAGCACAAAAAATGTAATCCGCAGAGGTGAACAAATACCACCAAAAGAAAGCTCTATTTGTGAATTTTGTTTGGGAGCCACAGTGACACAGTGCCGAATCGCAAAATGTGCTCTGGTCTTTGGCCAGCCAAATGGTTCGGGGCTTAAGTGGTTAAAGTAAAACAATAAAAGTGAAATATTCATTTAATCTTCGTACCAGGGGGGTGTCTATAGTATGCCTGAAAAAAGTCCCTGCACAAAATTACATTTCTAAAGTAAAAAAAGTCATTTAAAAGTACTAGTGGCTATAATGAATTGTCGGCCCCGGCAATACAGATAAAAGACATTGAAAAAAATGGCATGGGATCCCCCACAGTCCATTACCAGGCCCTTTAAGTCTGGTATGGATATTAAGGGGAACCCTGTGCCAATTTTAAAAAAAAAAAATGGCGTAGGGGTCCCCGTCAAAATCCATACCAGCCCCTTCAAGTCTGGTAGGGAATTTTGATAAGGGTATGCTCGGATAAGGATCTGGTTTGGATTTTTTGGGGGAAACCCGGGCCATTTTTTTTATTTTGGCGTGGGGGTCCCCCCAAAAATCCATACCAGTCTTTTATCCGAGCATGCAACCTGGCAGGCTGCAGAAAAAGAGGGGGGACAAGAGAGCGCCCCCTCCTGAACCGTACCCAGCCACATGCCCTCAACATGGGGAGGTAGCATGGGGAGGGAGTGAGCCCCCCAAAGCACCTTGTCCCTATATTGATGAGGACAAGGGCCTCATCCCCACAACCCTTGCCCAGTGGTTGTGGGGGTCTGTGGGCAGGGGGCTTATCGGAATCATAAAGCCCCCTTTAACAAGGATTTTGAGGGGGACCCCTATGCCATTTAAAAAAAAAAAATGGCGCAGGGTTCCCCTTAATATCCATACCATACCTGAAGGGCCTGGTAATGGACTGTGGGGGATCCCATGATGTTTTTTTCAATGGCTTTTATCTGTAGTGTCGGGACTGACAATTCATTATAGCCACTAGAACTTTTAAATTACTTTTTTTCCTTTAGAAATGTCATTTTGTGCAGGGACTGTTCTAAACACAGGAAAAATTTGCCACTTTACAGGCATACTATAGACACCCCCAGGTATGAAATTTAAAGGAATATGTCACTTTTATTGTTTCACTTTAAGCATTATTAAAATCACTGCTCCCGAAAAAACTGCCATTTTTAAAACTTCTTTTTGCATTGATACATGTCTCCTGGGGCAGGACCCGGGTCCCCAAAAACTTTTTATGACAGTAACTTTAAAATTAGCTCTTTTGATTATTCATGTTCGTGTCCCATAGACTTTAACAGTGTTCGTGTGTTCTGACAAATTTTTTGCCTGTTCTGTATGTTCTGGTGCCAACCGAACCGGGGGGGGGGTTGGCACATCCCTACTGGAGAACTTGCACATTGAAAGGAAGTGACTACAAAGAGGCTGGAAGAGATCTGTGGCATGGAGATGCAAAGCAGGGTGAACACTGTTGTTAAAGACTCCAGTTCATACCCAACAACATCACTGGCCTTGTGAATCAGTTTATTAAGTATGTTGGTATCAGCTACCCTAAGCTTGTTTCCCAGCATGCCACTGCATACAGGAGAGCACTGGCCACCACAGTCTAATAAACATCTTCAGCATTGTATGGCAGATGTTTAAAGACCCCCAGCTGCCTTAAAAAAAGGCAGCCCTGGCTCTTCCTAAAGAGCACTTCAGTGTTCCTACTCCAGTCCAGTTTATTATCTATGTGCACCTCTAGATACTAAAATTCTCTTCTACATCCACACCAACTCCTCAGATGGAAACAGGAGTCACCAATGCCTTCCTCTATTTCAAATCCACAACCAGCGCCTTTGTTTCAGTCGCATAGCCCCATGCACACGAGACGTCACTGCAAACTCTGCTGAACACGTTTTTAAAAGCTGAAACCGGTGTTTAGAAACCCCTGTTTTGCCGTGTTTGCATGCCACGTTTAGCCACGTTTAGGGCTGTTTTACTGCGTTTCTAGAGCGTTTATAAGATAACCTCATAAGACCCTCCCCAAGCTCAAAAAACGGTATTATTTAACTATTTCAGCCATTTTGTGACTAGTAGCAGCTGTGAGAGCAGCAGTGTACTTGTATTTAGCATGTCCCTTGCCACGTCACCTGCCACAAGTTGTGGATTGTCCACTTGCCACGTCACCTGCCACAAGTTGCGGATTTTTATTTGCCATGTCACCTGCCACAAGTTGTGGATTTTCCACTTGCCACATTGTCCACTTGCCACATCACCTGCCACAAGTTGTGGATTGTCCACTTGCCACGTCACTTGCCACATCACCTGCCACAAGTTGTGGATTGTCCACTTGCCACATCACTTGCCACGTCACCTGTCACAAGTTGTGGATTGTCCACCTGCCATGTCACTTGCCACAAGTTGTGGATTGTCCACTTGCCATGTCACCTGCCACAAGTTGTGGATTGTCCACTTGCCACGTCACTTGCCACATCACCTGCCATGTCACTTGCCACATCACCTGCCACAAGTTGTGGATTGTCCACTTGCCACGTTACTTGCCACATCACCTGTCACAAGTTGTGGATTGTTCACCTGCCATGTCACCTGCCACAAGTTGTGGATTGTCCACTTGCCACATCACTTGCCACGTCACCTGCCACATCACTTGCCACGTCACCTGCCACAAGTTTTGGATTGTCCACTTGCCACGTCACTTGCCCCGTCACTTGCCACGTCCCCTACCACGTCACCTGCCACATCACCTGCCACAAGTTGTGGATTGTCCACTTGCCACGTCACTTGCCACATCACCTGCCACATCACTTGCCACGTCACTTGCCACAAGTTGTGGATTGTCCACTTGCCACGTCACTTGCCACGTCACCTGCCACAAGTTGTGGATTGTCCACCTGCCATGTCACTTGCCACGTCACCTGCCACGTCACCTGCCACAAGTTGTGAATTGTCCACCTGCCATGTCACTTGCCACGTCACCTGCCACGTCACCTGCCACGTCACCTGCCACAAGTTGTGGATTGTCCACTTGCCACGTCACTTGCCACGTCACTTGCCACGTCACCTGCCACATCACCTGCCACAAGTTGTGTATTGTCCACTTGCCACATCACCTGCCACAAGTTGTGGATTGTCCACTAGCCACGTCACCTGCCACAAGTTGTGGATTGTCCACTTGCCACGTCACCTGCCACAAGTTGTGGATTGTCCACTTGCCACGTCACCTGCCACAAGTTGCTTGTTCAAATCTAACAACATATGGGTCAAATTCCAATTATACTTCGGATAACAGCAATACTAGTGGTGTATTGGATTGGATGAAGGGCTCATTAGGGTTTATAAACGGTCTATGAATCATTGCAAGCAATTACAATTGTTTAAAATATTTTTTAAGGGCCAGTTCACACCATAGACATGCAGTCTGGATGCGTTCCAGGTGCTTTTCTGCATACATGTTTTTGATGCTTTCCAGTGTGTTTTTGATGCGTTTTTGGTGCATTTTGTTGCAGTCCAGTGCTTTTTCCTCCCTCTTTTTTCTTAACCTTAAATAAGGGCAAGTGTGTTGCAGTGTGTTTTTGGTGCATTTAGGTGCGTTTCAGTGCATTTTTGATGCGTTTTACAGCGTTCCAGTACAGTCCAGTGCAGAAAAAATGCAGCATGTTCTACTTTTTTTTCTGGACCTGGAACGCACTGGAACTGACCGCACTGGTGTGAACTATGCCATTGAAAACCATATAACCTACTTTCCATGCATTTTTGATGCAAAAAAAAACACACTGGACTGCATGTGGTGTGAATTGGCCCTAATGGTTTTTCATCATTTGCCATCATTTTTGAGATTTTTTAATGTAAAAAATAGGGCACCTTTAAAAACTCTTATAAACGAAAAAACGCAGCTAAACGTGGTACCGGCATTTTGCCGTGTTTTGCCACGTTTAGCCGCACTTGGCGTCTGAAACGTGGAAACGTTTGCATCTGAACCCATTTTTTTGCTTCTGGAAAAACTGGGTTAAACGCAACTGCCTAAAAATGCCCAAAAACTAGTCTGTGTACATGGACACATAGGATTGAATGACTTCAAGGGCAGTTGAAAAAAGTGTCCAACTGCCTCTGAACACGCGTTAAACAGCGCCTCGTGTGCATGGGGCCTTAGAATACAGATGATTATCCTCACACCATGTGACAGTCAAGTTCTCACATTGTTAAGTTCTCTGATGCTGATTATGGTTTACCCTTCCTCCATAAGATAACCCTGTAATTAGCTAATGCTAGTTAGTTACATTCAACTCATCCAGGTTGCTTCATCAGTTCTACTGAGCCTCAGTGACATGCCAGCTTTTTTAGCCAAACGGGTAACCATGGCATTATGTAATGTGTCAATGTGTCAAGACAGATGTTGATTGCTAAAGAATATGATGGGAGAACATTTGTGAAATCATTCCATTCAATCATGGTACTATAGTGACTGGATTATAGCAAATAAAAACTGACCCCTGAGGAGGTCAGTGTGTGAAGGGAGCCGGGAGGTGCTGGTGCACCATGCTGTCTAGGTGGGGACAGACTAAGGCTGAAGCCTGAGAGAGAGAGTCCAGGAGGTACAAGCGCAACTAGGGAGCTGCGAGGAAGGATGCAGAGGTAAGATACAGTGTCTGCTCATAAACACTGGGATGTGTTTGATGGTCAGGAAGACCAAAAGGTGTTTGATGATTAGGAAGACTCTGTAGAGGTACTTGGTTCAGTAAAGCTGCTACAATCTGTTTTTGCAGTGATGGTGAGAACCCCCTGCGGGGGAAGACCTGAACTTTGTCCTGCTTTTAAATAAAAGTGGGTTGCCATGCCCTTAACAAATACAGTTCTGACTGGCAAAACTCATTGTAAAAGCACCTACCGCTTGAGTTTAATCACCCCAATAGAGATGGCCTTGCGGTTCGCCAGGCGGTCGGTTCGCGGCAAACTTTGCTTGTTCGCGATTCGCCAAACCGGCTGACATATGACGCTGTTCGCTGCAGCCATATTCTTTTACATTGTGAAGAACGTTGACCCATGACACATCCATCCATACAGGACAGCCAATTAAGACATTTCAGCACATGGACATACCCCCTACGTTTTAAATAGACCTGATCTGGCTGCCATTTTACATTCTGTCTTTTGTCAGTTTAGGGAGAGAGTTTGCTGTTTGGAGCAGGGACAGCCTGTAATCACTAGCTATTAGGTCCACAAAAGTCCTTTTAACCACTTGCTTACCGGGCACTTAAACCCCCCTCCTATCCAGACCAATTTTCAGCTTTCGGTGCTCTCACACTTTGAATGACAATTACTCAGTCATGCAACACTGTACCCAAATGAATTGTTTGTCCTTTTTTTTCCCACAAATAGAGCTTTCTTTTGGTGGTATTTGATCACCTCTGGGTTTTTTATTTTTTTTTGCGCTATAAATGAAATAAGACCGAAAATTTTGAAAAAAAAAAACACATTTTTCTTTGAATTTTTTCTGTGATAAAATTTAGGAAATTATAAATTTTTTTGCCACAATTTATACTGCCACATATCTTTGGTAAAAATAACCCAAATTAGTGGATATTATTTGGTCTTTGTGAAAGTTAGAGACTCTACAAACTGTGGTGCAAATTATACAAAATTGATCAAAATTGATCACACCTCATTTCTTGTGACCCGAACAAGCCAGGAAAGTACAAATACCCCCCAAATGACCCCTTTTTTGAAAGTAGACATTCCAAGGTATTTAGTAAGAGGCATGGTGAGGTTTTTGATGTTGTGATTTTTTCTCACATCTCTTTGCAAAATTAATTATTTATTTTTTTTTCACAAAATTGTCATTGTAATTTATTTCTCTCACATGGCATGTGTATACCACAAATGACACCAAAATAAATTCTGCTACTCCTCCTGAGTATTACGATGCCACATGTGTGGGACTTTTTCACTGCCTGGCCACTTAGAGAGGCCCAACATGCAGGGAGCGCCATCACGTGTTCTAGGAGCATAAATTACACATCTAACTTGTTGACTGCCTAGTACACTTTTGAAGGCCCTGGAGCACCAGGACAATGACACGTGACACTGACGTGGCACTGATGACAGATGGTACTGATACATGGTACTGATGACACGTGACACTGACGTGGCACTGATGACAGACGGCACTAATACGGGGAACTGATGACACGTGACACTGATGACAGATGGCACTGATACATGGCATTGATGACAGGTGACACTGATAACAGATGGCACGTGCAACTAACAGGTGGCACTGATGACAGATGGCACTAATATGTGACACTGATGACAGATGGCACTAATATGTGGCACTGATTGCACGTGACACTGATATGGCACTGATGACAGATGGCACTATGTGGCACTGATGACAGGTGGCACTGATGACAGGTGGCACTGGGGACAGGTGGCACTGACGACAGATGGCACTGACAGATGGCACTGACGACAGATGGCACTGGCAGATGGCACTGGGGACAGATGGCACTGGCAGATGGCACTGGGGACAGATGGCACTGGCAGATGGCATTGGCGACAGATGGCACTGGCAGATGGCATTGGGGACAGATGGCACTGGCAGATGGCAGTGGTGAGATGGCAGTGGTGACAGATGGCAGTGGTGGCAATGGGGACAGATGGCACATTTATTTTGTTTTTGTTTTTTTACACTTACGGCCGCTGCAGCCGTTTATCTCCCCCTCCTCTATCTCTGTGTGAGGAGGGAGAGCGGCGCTGAGAGATGATCTCATATGTCTACATATGAGATCATCTCCCATTGGACACGCCGATCGCAATGTAAACGGTCGATGTGATTGGCCGTTTACAGCGATCTGTGATTGGCTGTGTCCGAGGGACACGGCCAACACAGAATCTCCATGCTGCGCACTCGTGAGCGTGCACAGGGAGCGAGGAAAAGGGAGGAAGTCATATGACGCCCTCCCGGGAATTGACATCCGCGCCAAAGCCGTCATTCGGCTATGGCCGGATGTCAAGTGGTTAAGGACTGGTATAGGTGTACAGTATATAGGGGTGTAATACACTTATAATATACTTTCAAATATAGAAAGCATATTATAGTTCATTTCTATTGTGCAGCAATTTGTGACTGCAGTGCTGAGCGATTCTGCAGCTGCCTTTTCTCAGTGTAGGGAGAGAGGTTGCTGTGTCGAGCAGGGACAGTCTGTAATCACTAACTATTAGGTCCACAAAAGTCCTGATATATAGGGGTGTAATACACTTATAATATACTTTCAAATATAGAAAGCATATTATAGTGCATTTCTGCTGTGCAGCATTGTGACTGCTGAGTGGTTCTGCAGCTCTTTTGTCAGTGTAGGGAGAGGTTGCTGTGTGTCGCAGGGACAGATTGTAGCGACACAAATTGCTAACAAATATAGGTCCACAAAATTCCTTTTAAGGACTGGTATAGGTGTACTATTTGGTGTGCAGTATATAGGGGTGTAATACACATATAAAATACTTTCAAATATAGAAAGCATAGTGTAGTACATTTCTACTGTGCAGCATTGTGACTGCTGAGTGCTTCTGCAGCGATACTACAAAGAGTGACAAATGCAATTAGAAAAAAGTATTATAACTGGTGTGATAGACCAGTGGCCCCCCAAAACGACAGATTGAAGTGGGGTGTTATATACCTTCTTCCACATATACTGCACTTCTCTAGAGACTTTTGTCACCGGGTCATTTAAAAAACGACAGGCAGAGGAAGAGGCAGGCCCTTCCACAGGGGTGGTAGGGGTATGGCAGGAGCACCAGGCTTGAGCCAACGTGGGAAGTTGCAGAAGGTGCGTTCGGTTACGTCAAAGGATGCACCAGACTTGGTTGAGTGGCTCACTCAGCCTTACTCTTCTGCACCCTCCTCATCCTCTCTATCTGCACCCTCTTCACTCTCTGCTGTGTGCACCCCCAAAGACACTACCACCAACACCACCACCACCATATACCCTCCGCTTGAGTCACAGGAATTATTTTCCGATCCATCACAAGACATTTCCGATGCGCAGCCATTCTTGGCATTGGATCAGGAAGAGGAGGTAGCAAGAACCGCCACTTAGCAGTCTGACGACAGTACCCAGATCAGCCCAAGGAGGTTGGTCCCCGCTGTGGCTGCCTACTCCGAGACCTCTAATTATAGTGGTGGGGAAGGTGACGTCGATGATGACGTGTCTAGGGATGTCACGTGGCTGCCCACAAGAGAGGAAGAGGAGGGGAGTTCAGAGGTAGAGATGGACCAGCACATAGGGAGGAGAAGCAGGAACTTACATTGCACAGGAGCGACAGACCAGACTGCTAATGTATCAGGAGCGAGCCATCAACCATGTACGGTCACATCTGGTGCTCCCAGGACACCGGCACATGGCTCCGCAGTGTGGGCTTTTTTTAACGTATCCGCTTCTGACAATAGTGTTGCCATCTGCAGCCTTTGCAGTCAACGCATAAGTCGCGGTAAGCCCAAAACTCACCTAGGGATGACCGACTTAAGAAGGCACATGAACTGCCATCACCGAGCCCAGTGGGAGCAACGCCATCAAAACCCACAAAGCCACACTCCAGGCTCTCATCGTCCAGCCTCTTCTACTTATCCTTCTCCTCAGAATTGTCCTCCACTCCACCCTCCATCATGCCGTACTCACGTTTTTCTGGAAAAAGGCAGGCTTCCGTGGGCCAAATGTTCGAGCATAAAAAAATTATGATGCCGGATAGCCCTCTTGCCCAATGGTTTGTCAGAACTGATAGCCCGCCAACTACTGCCATATAAACTGGTGGATTCGGAGGCCTTTTGAAAATTTGTGGCCATTGGTACACCACAATGGAAGGTCCCAGGAAGGAAGTATTTCTCACAGAAGGGCATCCCAGAGCTATATGGCCATGTTCAGCCATGTTCAGCGGCAAGTGAATGTATCTCTGGCACACAGTGTCGGTGCCAAGATACATCTGACCACAGACACGTAGTCTAGCAAACACAGGCAGATTTCGTTTTACCGCCACGGATTGCATGCAGGCCTGCCTCTTCTTTTCCTCCTCCTACTCCATCCTCCCTCTCCTCCTCGGCTGACTCCTTCTTTTCTGCTGCTACCGTCTCTTCCGCTGCGCCACCTAAGATCCCCAGAACCTATTTGACATGCCAGGTGAGACGTTTCCATGCTGTGCTGCGTCTGTTGTGCCTGGAAGCCAAGAGCCACACTGTCCCTGCACTCCTATCAGCTTTGCGTTCACAGGCAGATAAGTGGCTAACACCGCTCAATTTGACAGTTGGTAAAGTGGTGTGCGACAACGGTGCCAATCTGCTGAGTGGGTTGAAACAGGGCAAAATTGCACATTTGCCATGCATGGCACACATCTTAAACTTGGTCGTGCAGCGATTCGTTGTCAAATACCCTGGGGTCCAGGACATCTTGCGTCAGGCAAGGAAAATCTTTGCCCATTTCAGAAGATCTTACACGGCCATGGTTCGCCTTGCTGACATTCAGCGGCGACACAATTTGCCGGTCAGGCGTCTTATTTGTGATTGCCCGACGCAATGGAACTCAACCTTCTATATGCTTGATAGGCTGCTCCAGCAGAAACGTGCAGTTAACCACGCCAGTGGCTGCTCATGCGCTACGCATGCAGACTACTGCGGCCATTTAATGAGATCACCAAACTGGTCAGTCGCACCCATGGCGCCATCAGTGACATCGTACCTTATGCCTTCTTTATGGAGTGTGCATTGCGTTCTGTCATTGATCAAGCCATCGAGGAGCAGGAAGATGAGGAAGTCACAATGCTGGATGAATTCCCGGGGGGGAGGAGTCAGAGGAGGATGGTGCCGGGGCGGATGAGGAGGAGCAAGAAGAGCATGCTTTAAACCTTTCTGGGATCCCTGTTGTTGTCCGTGGATGGGGGGAGGAGAATGAGGATGACATTATCCTGGATGATGAGCAGGAGCCAGACCACCACACCACTTCCAGTTTAGTGCAAATGGGGGCCTTCATGCTCCAGTGTTTTTAGAGGGACCCCAGTATAAAAAAAATAAAGGTCAAGGACCAGTACTGGGTGGCAACGTACTTAGACCCCCGGTACAAACAAAAAATGTCAGAAATGTTACCACCATCACAGAGGGCTGTCAGAATGGAGCACTTCCAGGCCTTGCTTAGAGAAATGCTGCATTCTGCTTTTGCGTGTGCTGGCAGAGGAATTTCCACTCCCAGAGAAAGAGTTGCGGGTACCAATCCAACAGCGCCTGCAAGAAGAGGGCGGTTTGAAGATGTGCTGGTCACTTCTGATATGAGATCATCCTTTCAGCCGACCCATCGACAGGTGTCATCCGGATCCAGCATCAGGGAATGCCTAGACCGCCAGGTGTCCGACTACATCGGGTTAACGGCCGATGTGGACACTCTGAGAAGTGATGAACCCCAGGACTACTAGGTGGGCAGGCTTGACCTCTGGCCAGAGCTTGCACAATTTGCAATGGAACTGTTGGCTTGCCCCTCATCCAGTGTCCTGTCCGAAAGGATGTTCAGCGCAGCAGGGGGGATCGTGACCGATAAGCGCACTCGCCTAGCTCACGACAGTGTTGACTACCTCACATTTATAAAAATGAATGAGGCATGGCTCTCGGAGGAATTCAACACATGTGACCAGTAGACCATGTATATGCATAACTGTATAAACGATTTATATAATCTAGCACACAGACCTTTTTTCTACCTTTTGCTCACTTGTAGAAAAAAAACACACCTAACCATATGCCCGTACCCCCTGTTTGGATAGGTTGAGCGTTGTCATATTTTTGGGTCCCACAGTGAGTTGCTGGTGTCAGTGCTGGTGTCAGTGCTCTCTATCTCGGTGCTGGTGTCAGTGCTCTCTATCTCGGTGCCGGTGTCAGTGCTCTCTATCTCGGTGCTGGTGTCAGTGGTCTCTATCTCGGTGCTGGTGTCAGTGCTCTCTATCTCAGTGCTGGTGTCAGTGCTCTCTATCTCGGTGCTGGTGTCAGTGCTCTCTATCTCGGTGCTGGTGTCAGTGCTCTCTATCGTGGTGCTGGTGTCAGTGTTCTATCTCGGTGCTGGTGTCAGTTTTCTATCTCAATGCTGGTGTCAGTGTTCTATCTCAGTGCTGGTGTCAGTGAGGGAGATAGCATCGGAGAAGCAAATCAGCAGGCAGTGCCAGCACCATGGCTGAGGATCAGCACTGGACTGGCACCTCCGGACCACCGCAGTGGAGCCCTGCATAGGTGGGGGTAAGGGCCGGGCAGAGGGAGGGGTCAGGGGCTCAAGCACAGGTTGGCACACTGGGACACTGGCACAGGACTGCGCTGCCCTGACTGTGGCACTGATCATCTCCTGCACCCCCTTCATAGCCTGGCCTGACCTTGTCTCTCCTCCATGGCCTTCATGCGCTCCTGAATTTACAAAATTCCACAGATAAAAAAAGAATGCTTGTCGTTGTCGATCCCAGATTCACTTAATACTTCTGGTATGCCAGTGTCCATGTTGTGGGACTATGTGTGCACAGCTAGTAAGTATTTTGTGGCTGCAAATATGACCTGTTTTTAATGTTCGCCTGTCATTAAAATGAATGGAGCCCGCCGTGAACCTGCGGTTCGCGAACATTTGGGCACGTTCACGCGATCGCTTTCACGAACCGTCCTGTCAGAAGTACCTCCATCACTACACCCCAATCTTACAATATATAAATACATATATATATATATATATATATATATATATATATATATATACAAACAATATATATATTTGTGCTACCAGTGTGTCTGAAGTGGAAAATAGCAGCCAGCACCAACATTGAAACAATTGTGAAAAATAAATAAAACAAACAAATTCAGCGCTAATACAAATAAACTTGCTAATGAAAATGGATTTTCAAAAAGAAGATATACAAAATACATATGTCACTGTGCAAGAATATATAAAAAATTAAAAAATGTGCAAATAATATAGACCAGAGAAATGGCCTATCAGAACTGTAGAACAAAATTAAAAAGAAAAAAAAAACACCAATCTGGGCAAATAACTATATAGTAGTAGTGTGATCCACCTTATAAAGTGGAAATAGATAATGCATGTGAAATAAAATCAAGTGGAATAACAGAACAATGAAGTCCAATTTAAAGTGGTATGGATAATAAACTGTATATCTCAATAGCGTCCATTTGACCATGCGTGAAATTCATCCATATAGAAATCGACAAACTTCATATAGGGAAATACAAATGTGTGGAATGAATTAAAGATGCATGTAACTTCTCATCCAACATAAAGCAGAAGGATGATTGAAGATAAAAAAACTGAAATCAAATAAAGGTAATGGGTACTATTACCCCAAGGTGTCGACCCACACACCGTAGTGGTGAGTCAATCAGGCGTGAAAGTAATCAGCGGCGACAGCTCTTCCAGTCAGAGTGATGAGACATCAAACAGCGCTCAATGATACGTCCATCCACGGTGTCAAGTATGGAATATCCCCGTCCCACCTCAAGCTCAGGAGAGAACTATGGTCATCCAAACATAAGGTATTTCATGGAGAGAAAAAATATAAGGGAAAAAAAACCTCCACATAGAGCAGGTCACTCCGGTAAAATTTTTTTATTAAAATAAAAAAATATAACAAATAGTAACAAACATCAGTGAAGATGCGTACAAGCAATTCATTAAAAAAAGTGTTGTAGATCCAGCAAGCATGCTATGTACCCAACATGTTTCGTACAAGTGTACTTCAACTGGGGCATGTTTTGTACGAGTGTACTTCAACTGGGGCATGTTTCGTATGAGTGTACTTCAACTGAGGTTGCTCTATGTGGAGGCTTTTTTTCCTTTTCCTTTTTTTCTCTCCATGAAATAACTTATGTTTGGATGACCATACATCTCTCCTGAGCTTGAGTTGGGATGGGGATATTCCATACTTGACACCGTGGATGGACGTATCATTGAGCGCTGTTTAATGTCTCATCATTCTGACTGGAAGAGCTGTCGCCGCTGATTACTTTCACGCCTTATTGACTATATATATATATATATATATACACATATACACACTATATTGTCAAAAGTATTGGGCACCTGCCTTTACACACACATAGACATTAATGGCATCACAGTCTTAGTCTGTAGGGTTTAATATTGAGTTGGCCCACCCTTTGCAGCTATAACAGGTCCATAAAGGCATGGATGAGTGAGTTTGGGGTGGAGATACTTGACTGGTCTGCACAGAGTCCTGACCTCAACCCGGAACCTTTGGCATGAATTAGAGTGGAAACTGCGAGCTAGACCTTCTCGTCCAACATCAGTGCCTGACCTCACAAAAGCGCTTCTTGAAGAATGGTGAAACATTCCCATAGACACAATCCTAAACCTTGTTAACAGCCTTACCAGAAGAGTTGAAGCTGTTATAGCTGCAAAGGATGAGCCAACTCAACATTGAACCCTATGGACTAACACCCGGATGCCATTAAATTTCATGTGCGTGTAAAGGCAGATGTCCCAATACTTTTGACAATACTATATATATATATATATATATATATATATATATATATATATATATGTAGCGGTACCTCCGTGAGGGCTGCTGATTGACTCTATATCCCACTGGCTACCCCGACTCTGCAAATCCCCTCTTACCTCTGACACATTGGGTTCCATTCTGTAATGGGATGTTATCAATGAGAAACTCACACAATGTCACTGAAGCACTCAGAAAGTTTACTAAAGTGAACATTAAACACAATGAACAATGGGATTAAACACAAACAATAAATGACAGGTGATAACAATCGGTATAGATATGAAAACTAAATTCAATAATCACCGTAGGGAGTATATGTCGACAGGTGTACAGTGGAACAAATGTTCAATATTCTCCAAGATCTATATTAAACACCTTCCCACTGAAACCTCAATGCACACACAATTGCAATATAATGTTTCTCACATTCAATAATACAATGCAATATTTTACCTGTAATCAAGGGCTCCCTCTAGGTTGTAATTCAATGTTCAAACTACAAAGTAGAACCGTGATGCTTTGCAAAAGATTATAAAAGTTCCTTGACTCCAGATATCTTCAGCTATCCTGTAGTTTAAACTGCAGTATTTGTAATCCAACAGGGAAACAGAGAGAAAGCAAACTGTAGAATAAATGGTACGTTGATCACTGTTTAACTGAAGAAATAGGGCACTTGTAACACTTCCTCCTTATGTGTGAGTGTAATACAGTACTGACTTTACAGCACAGGGAATAACAAACCCCAGAGTTCAGCTGTATGTGGCCTGTGAATAAGTAGAATCACTTCTGTGGAACTAAAAGTCTCACCAGCAGCCTGTAAATAACTCGCTTAGCAAACAGTGAACTTTATTGAAATGGGCAGGTGACCTTTCACCACAATAGTCTCAGAGGCTGCGAGGCTCCATCCGGAATCCCCTCCTAATGTCTCAGTCTGATGAAAAGATGGTGCCGCCGGGCTGTACCGCTCCTTCGGATGGCTGAAATGCAGGAAAACCTCCAGATGCCCTGGTTCTGCAAACCGATCTGCTTGCTAGACCGGCCGGGCTGTACTCTAAATCACCTAAGAGGCTGTCAATCCTGCTCCGCGCTGTATAGGCCGCAGTCTCCTGGTCACACACACAGACCTCCTGCTTGCAGATATTGAATGACGTCCAGAGAGGCTGAAAGATGGCCGCTGAAAGATGGCCGCGCTGTTCCTTTTATTACTGCTCCCAGCATGCAATGCTGCGCGCTTTGCATTGTCTGTATTGTAGTTCAGAGCTGATCCAGCTAACAGAGTCACTTCCCCCTCCAAACTACAGCTCCCACAATGCTTTGCAGCGCTGCTTCTCAGGAATTATAATAAAGTCCTAACAGCATTAAAAGGTAGCCAAACTAATTTGCAAACATAACAACTGTAATGCCTTATATTAGCAAACCCTTGGCTACATACATATATATATATATATATATATATATATATATATATATATATATAATTGATTTATTTATTTACAGTTGTGCTCAAAAGTTTGCATACCCTGGCAGCAATTGTGACATTTTGGCATTGATATTTAAAATATGACTGATCATGACTGATCAAATATAACCGCTTCTGGACTGCCCACCGTATATATACTGTGGAAGGGTTGCCCAGCTGCGCAAAATCACGTTCCTTGTATGTAATTATGTGCACGTGGTCTAGGGGGCGCACGACCTGTGATGGCTGCTGGGACCCGCCCATCGCTCAGAGGAGAGACATAGGCAGACCGCTGTTCTGTCAGGGAGTGTCATTTATACAGTGTCAGTGCATTTTTGCACTGATCACTGTATTGGTGTTACTGTTCCCCAAAAAGTGTCACTTAGTGTCAGATTTGTCGCATGCCCCACTAAAAATTGATGATCGCTGCCATTACTAGTAAAAATAATAAAAGAAATAAAAATTCCCTAAATCTATCCCATAGTTGTAGACGCTATAACTTTTGTGCAAACCAATCAATACACACTTATTGGGATTTCTTTTTACCAAAAACATGTAGCAGAATAAATATTGGCCTAAATTGATGAAGAAATTTTATTCTTTACATATATTTGTATTGGATAAGTTTTATAGCATAAAGTAAAAAATATTGTAATTGTTTTTCGAAAGTGTCTGTCTTTTTTTTGTTTATAGCACAAAAAATAAAAACTGCAGAGATGATCAAATACGACCAAAAAAAAGCTCTATTTGTGGGGGGAAAAAAAACACACATAACCTCAGGAGAAATACAGGCTGCTCTGGAAAATTATTTGGTGTGTGCGTTTCAAGGACCACAATACGACGATACTTGAACAAAAATTAGTTGCATGGTTTAGTTGCCAGAAAGAAGCCTTCACTTCAGATTACAGTGTGCCAGAAGCTGAGAGGCGTGTCAAGGTGTTGTTGGGCATATCTTAACCAGGCTTTTTCATGGCATTGGCACAGTAAAGGCTTATTTCTGGCAATGTTTTAGTGAATCTCAGTCCATCTTTCTCAAGATAGGACTGAACTTCATTGAAACATTGACAATAAAAACACTGCTGTTTTTGAGCTTCCTCCTCTGCATAACCTGTGAGTGCCTCTAAACTTACATTTAAATGTACAGTATCTCACAAAAGTGAGTACACCCCTCACATTTTTGTAAATATTTTATTCAACCTTTTCATGTGACAACACTGAAGAGATGACACTTTGCTACAATGTAAAGTAGTGAGTGTACAGCTTGTATAGCAGTGTCAATTTGCTGTCCCCTCAAAATAACTCAACACACAGCCATTATTGTCTAAACTGCTGGCAACAAAAGTGAGTACACCCTTAAGTGAAAATGTCCAAATTGTACCCAATTAGCCATTTTCCCTCCTGGTGTCATGTGACTCATTTGTTTTACAAGGTCTCATGTGTGAACAGGGAGCAGGTGTGTTAAATGTGGTGTTATCGCTCTCACTCTCTCATACTGGTCACTGGAAGATCAACATGGCATCTCATGGAAAAGAACATTCTGAGGATCTAAAAAAAGAACTGTTGAGCTACAAAAAGATGGCCTAGACTATAAGAAGATTGCCAAGACCCTGAAACTGAGCTGCAGCACAGTGGCCAAGACCATACAGTGGTTTAACAGGACAGGTTCCACTCAGAACAGGCCTCGCCGTGGTTGACCAAAGAAGCTGAGTGCACATGCTCATATCCAGAGGTTGTCTTTGGGAAATAGATGTATGAGTGCTGCCAGCATTGCTGCAGAGGTTGGAGGGGTGGGGGGTCAGCCTGTCAGTGCTCAGACCATATGCTGCACACTGCATCAAATTGGTCTGCATGGGGGGCGCATGCGCGGCGCGATCCTGGACGGAAGCAAGGGCTAGGAGCTCCGAGAGACCCAGAGACAAACGCGAGTTCCCCGGGGCCATCTAACCTGCATTTCGGCTCTCAGATACCCATCACCCCCGGTGGAACACCCAGCGCATGCCGGGCCCTAAGAATCGCCGTGGCAAACCGGCTCAAAGGTCCCTAACGAACTACCTTCTGAGAGTGCGGGAACAACACACGATGTCCCAAGATGGCGCCCAGCCGGAGCCAGCGCCGGCGTGCTCTCAGGCCTCGGCCGCATCCCCGGAACACTCAACGGGAGACAGTGAGTACACCAATCTCCTCACAAAAGCAGACTTGGAGGACAGCCTTTCCTCTATGTACAACAGACTGGCTAAAAAGTTCCAGACGGAACTACATAAGGCTACCAGCACGCTGTCCACTGAGATCGCGGCCTTGGGAACCAGAACGGACATGTTGGAGACCAAACATGACGAACTATGCTTGTCCCACTCTGACCTCAGGACGGACCATGAGACCCTCACAGACACGGTTCAGGTCCTGCAAGCCCACCTCGAGGACCTGGACAACAGGAACAGGAGGAACAACTTGAGGGTGAGGGGGGTCCCTGAAACGGTCACTGACCTGCCTCAGGCAGTGCAAACACTTTTTCACTCCCTGCTTCCTGAGACCCCAATTACGGCCTTTACTTGTGACAGGCTGCACCGAGCCTTGCGCCCAAAGCCCCCGGAAGATAGACCCCCAAGGGACATAGTTTTATGTCTGAAGGACTATCTCATAAAGGAAGACATACTAAGGGCTTCCCGCAACACCCCTAACATGAAGCTTGATGGTGTAACGGTGCAGATCTATCCGGACATCTCACCCACTACCCTGGACAAGCGCAGGAGAATGAAGGAGGTTACCTCGGTGCTTCAATCTGCCAGGATCAGGTACCGTTGGGGCTTCCCCTTTAAGCTGCAAGTCCCTCACAATGGCACCACGTACACGGTCACCACAATATCTGAGGGCAAGGATCTCCTGGTAAAGCTAGGCCTTCTGAACGCAGCAGACCACCCGAGGATACCTACTACCCCCCGCTCGCCTGCCATCTGGGCTACACCACCTCCCAGGAGGGACCGCCGTACGGTTCACTGACCTTCCACACCCAAAGAACTGTTCCTCTACCACAATAGGACGCTATGCAGGCCCGCATGCCAATATGCAACAGACTGGTCTCACCCTTGATCGGAAGTCCAGTCGCGCCCGTCTGATCTACCCCCTTCTCCTGGCAAGCTGGATGGAGACCCTCCCGTCCCTGGAAGCCGTACAAGGTGTACTCCCTATGATCATCTGGATGGTTCGGCTCCCTCCTCTTGCTTGGAGGATTGGACCACTCGGTCCATGTTTATTTCAGAAATTGAAGAGGAGAGAGAGGGGGGAGGGCATTTTTATTTTTTTGTTTTTGGCCCTCTCCTATCTCTTTCTCAAGCCTTCAAAGTTTTTGGTCAGGGGACTTGTTTTATCCCTGACCCCCTCAGCTGAGTTGCCGCTCTTGCGATGGCTTGGCCTGTTTTTTATGCTGACGCAAAATTTGAGTTCAAAGCATGGTTGTTTGTTTTTTATTTGTTTTTCTCTTTTTTTCCTTAACATTTTATGCCTCTCTAACAATGTACTGCAGACAATGTATGGTTTTCTCCTCTCTCACTGGTTGATACTCCTGGGCGCCCGACCTGCCCCTGGTCCTTCCGGGGGTTGGCGGGCGCCCACGACTTCAGCCTTTGGGATGAGTCTACTAATCGGTAAACTGCTGACTCGCTCAATTCACTGGAGCTGGGCTCTAACTTACCCTGACTTGATGGCTCGGATGGATTCTGGACTCATTGTGCAACCCTTAACTGGTAGGCTCCCTGATAGAACACCCTAATGGGTACTAATGTTATTTCACATAATCTGAAAGGTTTCAACTCTCCCGTTAAAAGGAGAAAGGCCTTCAAAGCATACAAAAGACTAGGTGCAGATATACTGCTCCTTCAGGAGACGCACTTCTCCACACAAAACCACCCGCGCTACTTCGATAAATCCTACCATCAGGGGTATTTTACCACGTATGAGTCCAGGACCCGCGGGGCGGCTATTTTCTTTAAGAATACCATAAACTTTGAATTACAACAGATGTATAAGGACCCTGAAAGTAGATATGTGATTGTGAAGGGTATTATTCAGGGGAAAACTATCACGGTAGCCTCAGTGTATGCCCCGAATGACGCCCAAGCCGCGTTTTTTAAACGCTTTTTCCAAACCCTTGAGAAGTTTCACTCCTCCCATATGATAATAGGGGGGGATTTTAACCTTGTGGCACACCCCGTCCTAGATAGAAGCAAGGCTGGACATGCTTCCAATGCCTTTCCTAAGTCCCTACAATACCTGATTAAATCCAATCAACTTATTGACACATGGAGGGCGCATAATTTGGGAGCAAGAGAATACACCTTTTATTCCAACCCGCATGACAGTTATTCCAGGTTAGATTACATCCTCTCAACGACAATAATGACAGCTAACTCCACAGCAGCTAGGATTCATTCATGCCCGTGGTCGGACCATCAGATTGTGTGGTGCTCTTTTGCCAACATAGGCCTTCCAAAGGCTCTAGGAGCGTGGAGACTTAATGACTCCATGCTCACTGATCCGATTGCTTTATCCCAAATTGGAGGCTACATCACAGAGTACTTCGCCCACAATGAGGTCGGGGAGATTTCCCCGGCAGCACTGTGGGGAGCGCATAAGGCGGTTCTAAGGGGTAGACTAATGCACTTGGCCTCTGAGCGCAAAAAGATCAGAATGCAGAACATTGAGTCCCTCACAAGAGACTTGGATCGGCTGTATCACAGACATGGTCACACTCAGGAGCCAGAGCTACTGAAACAAATTGATCAGAAGAGGAGGGCGCTGGACGCCATCCTCACTGAACAAACAGAAAAATCCCTGAGATGGTCCAAAGCCAAATTTCTACTCTACAGTAACTCTTCATCGACCATGTTTGCGAGAAAGCTGAAACAATCTACCCAGCCCACACACTCTTACAGGCTCCGAAACAGTGAGGGTCACCTTACTACCCACCCTAAGGAGGTTCTAAGCTTGTTTAAATCATTCTACCAATCCCTAATGGAGGCCCCTAATCCCTCGGTCCCTCCGAGGCCCTTAACCTGGTTAGACTCAATCCCGCTACCCCAACTGACAGATGAACAACTAGAGTCCTTGAATGCCCCCTGCTCAGTGGAGGAGGTGACAGCTGTCATGACCTCCCTGAAAACTGCAAAAACCCCCGGCCCAGATGGCTTTTCGGCCTTATATTACAAAAAGTTTGCTGACTTGCTGGCCCCTAGACTGACGAGACTGTACAATAAGGTCCTCTCTGGGGAGGCGTTCCCGAGTGACATGCTAATGGCCAATATGTCTCTGATTCCCAAGCCAGGGAAAGATCATTCACTC
Organism: Lithobates sylvaticus; assembly: GCA_028564925.1. Lineage (NCBI taxonomy): Eukaryota > Metazoa > Chordata > Amphibia > Anura > Ranidae > Lithobates > Lithobates sylvaticus. The sequence continues at coordinate 230,759,065 of CM053029.1, read as the reverse complement.
CCACAGAACTATAGACCTATCTCGGTCATAAATAATGACCTGAAAGTATTTAGTCGCATTTTAGCAGACAGACTGGCAAATATTATTACGACCTTAATCTCCCCTGACCAGACTGGATTCATCCCGACAAGACAAATAACTGACAACATTCGTTTAGCAACTAATATTATCCAAGACGCCAATTTACGATCCCGTAAGGTCCTTATGCTCAGTTTAGACATTAATAAAGCCTTTGATAGCGTCCTATGGCCATACCTGGACGGGGTTCTACAAAAGTTTGGAATCCTGGGCAGATTCGTGAACGGGTTTCATGCCTTATACCAGAATCCTCGAACATGTATTAAACTACCAGGTTGCACCTCAGAATTTTTTACTCTAGGAAGGGGAACCAGACAGGGCTGTCCCCTATCCCCCCTGCTGTTCGCCTTAGCGATTGAACCCCTGTCGAGGTGCATTGCTGCTAACCCCAACATCAAAGGATACGACAGTAGAGGTGCCACCTATAAACTTAGCCTGTACGCAGACGATGTCCTACTGTTTTTGACTGATCCCCTGACCTCCCTCCCGAACCTCCTGTCCACATTAGCTGACTTTCAAGCTGAGTCTGGCTTAGGCGTGAATCCTTCTAAATGTGTAGCAATGCCCATCAACTTACCAGACCCACTAGTTGAGTCTTTGCAGAATAGTTTTACGTTCTCCTGGTCCTCCTCATCCCTGCAGTACTTAGGGGTGAAACTGGCCCCCTCACTTAAACAGATTTACGCATGTAACTACCCACCGGTCTTTGCCATGGTTAAAAACCTACTGACGCAATGGGCCCCCTACCATATCTCCTTTCTCGGTCGCATACAGGCGGTCAAGATGTCGATCCTCCCCAAGTTGCTGTTTTACTTTAGAGCCCTCCCTCTGTATGTGTCCTGCTCAACTATTAGGGCCATACAATCGGAGCTGTTGAGATTTATCTGGAAAGACAGGAGGCCCAGGCTAAATAGACTCCTGATGTATAGGAATAGAAATAGTGGGGGACTGAGCTGCCCAGATCTGTGGAAATATTTCCTAGCCGCCAGATTAGTCCAACTAGCTCAGTGGCATATCCCCTCCCCCCGGACCCCCTGGCTGCGCTTTGAGGGAAAATCCATTGAGCCCTATTACCTTCCAGGCATCCTGTGGTCTGGCTCGGTTGGCCAGAAAGATATCTCGGCACTAAATGAGGTGGTGGGGCAGTCCCTCCGTCTCTGGACCCTGTACAGAGAGAAGTTTGGTCTGTCCTCCAGCCCTGCTCCTCTATCCTCATTCCTGGGAGTCCCGGACTTCCCGGGGGCTTTCGGGGCGGACCAGGAGTTTATACACTGGTCCTCCCGGAACCTGGTAACTCTGCGCTCATTGACTAAGGGAACAGTTTTCCGATCCTTTGAGGACATACGTCAGAATTGGGATATTCCCCGGTCTGAATTTTATAAATACTTACAAATTCGCCATTTTTTTCAGAAAGCCACTACACTGTTGAGGGCAGGCCCAAAAACTACCTTTGAGTCCCTGTGTCTAGAGGGATCCAGAGATGGAGGAACAATATCGATGATCTATGGCCACCTAAACTGCTATGGCACGGAACCCAAGTCTCAGGCTATGTTGGCATGGGAGGCGGAACTGGGGGAACAGATCACAGTGGAGGACTGGCACGACATGATTGATAATATGCATAAATGCTCCCGCTCAATGGCTATCAAGGAGACTGTGGTAAAACTACATACAAGATGGTACTATACCCCGGTTAAGATCCACAGAATGTTCCCCCTGACCCCGGACTCCTGCTTCAGGGGCTGTGGGGAGAGAGGCACTCTCCTCCATACCTTCTGGAGCTGTAGGGCCCTCGGTCCTCTGTGGCAACAGGTTTCAGATAGGGTGCGTCGGGTCACGGGGAACGCAGTCACCCTCACAGTAAAAATGTGCCTTCTTTTTGCAGATATCCCTGGGACCACACCTACTGAACAAAAACTGTTTCATACCTTATGTAGTGCTGTACACTGGGCGATAGCCTTGAACTGGCGTAAAACATCTGTCCCCTGGCCACAAGTCCTCCACCGCATGGAGTCCATCAAACTGATGGAACGTATATTCCACACACTCATGGACTCTATGCAGGTTTTTGAGAAAAAATGGGACCCTTGGCCCTCAATTGGATAGGTCCGTAACCTCTCACCTACGGTGGTCCACTCCACTGGTCCCTAAGCGGATAGACCGAGATGTACCTTAGCCCGCAATATGACTTAGTGATAGACTTTAAGGCTGTGCACTCTAGCAGTACGACTCAAAAGCTGGTTTTGTTCTCTACATTTTTTATTTTCAGTTTAGTTGTGTTAAATTTCTGTTTCTGTAGTTAAACTAAGGATTGGATCCTCAAATCTCTAGAGGCATTATGACTGCTTATGCTAGCAATAGACTCACTCTGTAGCTTGTCGCTGATGAACCACAGACTCTTATAGATATGGTTGCATTTTATCCTCTGCCTAGTTGGATTGAGAGTCTGTGACTTTATTGTTGACATGAATATTTGTAAATCTGTAATACCATTATTGCACTGTCTCGTTTGTATACTTCTGTACGATTCCTTAATAAAAGTTTGTAAACAAATTGGTCTGCATGACTTTCGTCCTAGAAGGAAGCCTGTTCTAAAGATGATGCACAAGAAAGCCTGCAAAGAGTTTGCTGAAGACAAGTAGACTAAGGGCATGGATTACTGGAACCATGTCCTGTGGTCTGATGAGACCAAGATAAACTTATTTGGTTCAGATGGTGTCAAGCGTGTGTGGCAGCAAACAGATGAGGAGTACAAAGACAAGTGTGTCTTGCCTACAGTCAAGCATGGTGGTGGGAGTGTCATGGTCTGGGGCTGCATGAGTGTTGCCGGCACTGGGGAGCTATAGTTCATTGAGGGAACCATGAATGCCAACGTGTACTGTGACATACTGGAGCAGAGCATGATCCCCTCCCTAGGGAGACTGGGCCGCAAACAAACCTCCAAGATGACTACTGCCTTGCTAAAGAAGCTGAGGGTAACGGTGATAGACTGGCCAAGCATGTCTTCAGACCTAAACTCTATTGAGCATCTGTGGAGCATCCTCAAACAGAAGGGGGAGCGCAAGGTCTCTAACATCCACCAGCTCTGTACACTCACTACTTTACATTGTAGCAAAGTGTAATTTCTTCAGTGTTGTCACATGAAAAGATTGAATAAAATATTTACAAAAATGTGAGGGGTGTACTCACTTTTGTGAGATACCGTATATGGATTTCTTTGTGGGTGAGCACCTAGAGTGTCTTGGCATTTCCTAAATTCCGATTTTGATCTAAAATGTACTCTGTGGAATTGAAACTTGTTTTGTTTTCAATTTTCTTTACTTTGTCCTCTGTCTCAATTTCCTCCCTTTTTTTCTTGATTATATATGTTCAATTATATGCATTTTTTGATTTTTTGCTCATAAAAATGAATCTCCCCTGCCCTACTCCAACCGTAGCCACCAGGGGGTTGTCGTGTGCTGGGTCCTTTCCTAAAGTACCCACTCGGCGCACGAGGGCCTCCTGCGTCAACTACGTTTCCGTTTTTGATGTAGCTGGCCTCTTTTTGTCTGGACGCATTTGGCTGAGCGTATGCTCATTGCCATGATGCCCATTGTGTGCCGTGGGTTGCCGACACAAAGACAACACGTCTCCGCCCCCACTCTACCGAGTCGATGATGTCATGATGCTGATTTTCAGTGCCACTCTCATCAATTTTGCTGAGCTAACGTTCTGGGGGGCGGGCCTGCACGCCGGGGACTCGGAGGGCACCTCCTCCTTCCTGTCCCCACACACACTTAGCTCTCACCAGGCCTTCATGGTAGTGAATGGGAGGATACTCTCCTCCCTCCAGCTCCACAATCACCTCCCTCATCTCTTCCTTTACCCAGCTTAAAGCTGGAAGAGATTGAACTAATGAGTGCATATAATACAAACACTTCAGTGCTCAGTCTTCTGCTGTAGTTAGCACCGTGCAGATCAAGCATCAGTTATCCCAGACTAAAGGTAAAAACCAGCTCTTTATTTTTCAACTTTATCAATACTTTCTGAGCGAGATACTGTCCAATATTTTATGGATATGCACCATCGCTCTTTTTAGTGATATATTTAATGATTTTGTACACCATTTAGTGCATTATATATTAATTATAAATAATTTTATAGATCCTGGAGGCACTTTTTGTTCCTCTCTTTCCTTGTCTGGCACACATGCTGTTTAAAATATGCATGTTATCAACATAAAAGCCCGCAATAAGGTGTGTTTTTAAATAGAGGACCAGTCTCTTTCTATAGTAACCTATATAGCCCCATTTTGAAACCAGTATGCATTTGAAAATGGGTATTTTGAATTTTCCCTGATGTTTTTTTCCTCCATTTTCTTTTGCTTTGACTATAGAACTTTGGGGGGTTTCCTGAATTCAAGCATTGTCAGGCGCCCTCTGTGTGTAATATTTTGGCTTGGGCCCACCGTACACGGCCTCCCCTTTTTGTCTTTTTACATCTTTATTGATCTAGGGCAGTGGACTTGTCTTTCCTGTTCTTTTAAAAGGATGCATTTTCAGCAACATCTCAGGAAATATGGTTAGATTTCATGTCGTATTATTTTAATACATCCAATATGCAATGCCTATTCATATATGTTGTATGACAAACGTTCATTATATTTTCTTTGCTTTTGTTAATCTGTAGACAATCAACCACTGAACCACTATTCCTTGAAGAAGAGTTTTATTTGCTACAAACCTTGAAATGCATCAGGCATCTATTGACCCAGTTCACTACTGATATTGTACCCGTTTAACACACATTTGCATCCTACTGTGACTTTTCAATAAGTCATATATCCATTTTAACTTTTATAATAAAATAAAAATATATTTTCTAAATACTTTTTTTTCATGGAGTCTCTGCCTTTCCCACAGAGGAATTCGCTATATTTTGTATTCAAGTTTTTGGGATGTGGGCAGCAACTCCTCTTTCATAGATATATAGTACTATCACAGTTCACCTCTTTCTCAAGATACTGAGACTGAGCTTCATTGAAACATTGACAATAAAAACACTGCTGTTTTTGATCTTCCTCCTCTGCAAAACCCGCAAGTGCCCTTCAGGTCTGGTATGGATTTTAAGGGGAACCCCGCGCCAACTTTAAAAAAAAAAAAAGGGAAGAGAAAAGAGGGGGGGGGACGATAGAGCGCCCCCTCCTGAACCGTACCAGGCCACATGCCCTCAACATGGGGAGGGTGCTGTGGGGTAGCCCCCAAAGCACCTTGTCCCCATGTTGATGGGGACAAGGGCCTCATCCCCACAACCCTTGCCTGGTGGCTGTGGGGGTCTGCGGGCGGGGGGCTTATCGGAATCTGGAAGCCCCCTTTAACAAAAGGACCCCCAGATCTTGGCCTCCCCCCTGTGTGAAATGGTAACGGTACAAATGTACCCCTACCATTTCACAAAAAAGTGTCAAAATGGTACAAATGACAAGACACGGCTTTGGACAAGTACTTTATTAAAAAAATATAAAATAAAAATGTCCCATGAAGTCCATTCATCTTCTTCTCTTGCTCCGCCAATGGACCGAAAAATAAAAAAAAAATAAAGCCGCGACTAACCCGCCTCCATGGGAGGCATCCGCCGTATTACACTTCAGCGTTGTTGACAGTTCTTTTTTAACTGACGGCAGGGCCACACAGTGACGTTCCCGGGTGATCTACTTTACAAAAAGGGGTAATTTGGGAGGTATTTGTACTTTTCTGGCTTGTTACCTTCTTAAGTTACCTTAACATATTATTTGTTGTAGTGGAATGTGCAATGTGCACCAGCGCTGAAGCTCATAGTTCCTTTTGGAGAGCATGTGATAGGGTAAATTATTCTTTTAGCCGTGCTTTAGGCTGTCCTGCTGCTGGCTATTTTTTGCTGCGCCCTCTGCAGTATCTTAATTCTTGTAATAAAACCCTAGCCTGTGCTAGTTGTCTATAGTAAATCGGGTCCAGCCTTGGTAATTAGAACTATCCTGCTGCTCGCCAGTTAGTTAGTCGCCGGGCTAGTTTTTAATTGCTGTGTCATCTGGAGTCTTATAATTCTTCTAGTAAAACACCAGCCTGTACTTTTTGTCTCTAGTAACTTGTGGACAATCCACCCTCCCATTAAAAATGTCATCAATGGATTCTTAATTTGTGTACAAAACACCAACCTGTACAATTCACCCTCATTAAAAATGTCCTGTTGCTGGTCATTTTTTTTTTAGATTATAACATTTAGCTTGGAATGGTTAGAGCATAGGAAGTAGCTGCTCACAGTCCAATCAAAGGATACCTTTTTTGTTGCAGCACCTCGCTAAATTCTTTACAAATGCCCTCGCTGACATAACACATTTAACAGCACTAGCTAGTGCCTCAAGCGTATATTGGGCCACCTCCAGTTAGTTAAACATCCTTGATACCCAGTAGTCCATGGATATGATTGTAAGCATTTTAGTTACACCCTTGCTATTCCTGCCAGAACAGGTACAGCATTACAAGTAAAAAAAATAACAATATAACACGTGTAGAGTGAACAAACAGCATCACGAAGGCCAAGGAACACACCAGACAGGACAGGGATAAAGTTGTGGAAAAGTCTACAGCAGGGTTAGGTTATAAAAAATATATAATATTTTAACATCTCACGGAGCAATGTTTAATCCATCATCTGAAAATGGAAAGAGTATGGCAAACCTACCAAGACATTCACCTAAACTGACAGGCTGGGTAAGGAGAGCATTAATCAGAGAAGCAGCCAAGAGGCCCATGGTAACTCTGGAGGAGATGCAGGGGTCCACAGCTTAGGTGAGAGAATCTGTCCACAGGACAATTATTAGTCGTGCACTCCACAAATCTGTAGATAATAAAATGGAGCTGCGCTAATTGTTGATGTGATATAACCCTACATTCATAAACACAAAAAGTTCAAATGATGTGCATAAACACCTCAAAGATGGTGATAAGAATTTGTCCATAAATCATAACCACATGTGTATAATCTTGAGATAACTAGTGACAATACCATACACTGGTGCACCTCCACCACATGAAACGCGTGCTTACCAGAGGCAAGCTAACATGGGCTTGCCGCTGTTAACCCCGCCACGGCCTTGGTCCAAGGGGAATGGAGAAGGTGACTCCCAAATACATGTGTTGGGGCAGGAACACACAGCAAATCAGCCAGGGAGACTCGATCATTCAGTAGTCACAAATGAGGACCTGGATCTCAGTCTCTTTGACAGCTGGTTGCCTACTCCACATATCTGGCCTTTATGGTAGAGTGGCAACAAGAAAGCCATTGTTGAAAGAAAGCCATAAAAAGTCCCATTTGTAGTTTGTGAGAAGTTATGTGGGGATACAGCAAACATGTGGAAGAAGGTGCTCTGGTCAGGTAAGACCAAAATTTAACTTTTTGGCCTAAGAGAAAACTGTGTGGCGGAAAACTAACACTGCACATCACCCTGAACACACCATTACTTAGCAGGGACAGGGAATCTGGTCAGAGTTGATGGAAAGATGAATGGAGCCAAATGCAGGGCAATCTTAGAAAAAAACCTGTTAAGCCCCATACACACGGTCGGACTTTTTCATCAATTTGGTCCGATCGGACAAGGTTGTTGAAAAATCAGACCGTGTGTATGCACCATCGGACAGTGTTCGTCGGTTTGTCCGTCGGACAAAGTCTTATCTCCTGCTGGAAAGATTTCCCGTCAACCCGGTCCGATCACACCAAATCCGAGCGTGTGTACGCTTGTCCGACCGGACAAAGTGCTACGCATGCTCAGATCACATTACAAGACCAAAGCTATTGGCTACTAGCCTCTACGTAGTCCCGTCGTAGGCAACAAACGTCACCACGTTCAGAATGATCGGATTTTCCGACAACTTTGTCCGATCGTGTGTACGCAAAACCAACATCAGACAAAGTATGACGGACATGGTCCGACGGACCTGGTCCACGGATTGTCCGCGCGTGTGTATGGGGCTTTAGAGTCTGCAAAAGACTTGAGACTGAGACAAAGGTTCACCTTCCAGCAGGACAAGGACCCTAAACATATGGCCAGAGCTAGAATGGAATGGTTTAGATCAAAGCATATTCATGTGTTAGTCAAAGTCCAGACCTAAATCCAATTTATAATCTGTGGCAAGACATGAAAATTGCTGTTCACGGACACTCTCCATCCAATATGACAGAGCTTGAGCTATTTTGCAAAGAAGAATGGGCAAAAATTTCACTCTCTGGATGCACAAAGCTGGTGGAGACATCCACAAAAAGATTTGCCGCTGTAATTGCAGAAAAGGGTGATTCTACAAAGTATTGACTGGGGGGGGCTGAATACAAGTGCACGCCACACTTTTCACATATTTATTTGTAAAAAAAAAAATTAAAATATTTATAATTTTCAATCCACTTCACAATTATGTGTCACTTTGTGTGGGTCTATCACATAAAATCCCAATAAAACATTTACGATAGGGGTATGAATACTTTTTCAAGGCACTGTAATTAAGACCTAATATGACCTAATATGATTCTCTCTATTCTTCGGAAATTGTCTTTTTCACCCAGTAGATACCTACATTCTTACTCCACTCTAACAACCTCCAAGGTGGTGTTCCTTGTAGCTAGACATGTGCATTCGTTTTCGTCCAAATGCATTTTTGTCCGAATTTTGGGTATTTTCGGTATCGTTTTAACAATCGATAGTTAACGCGCAGGATCCGAAAACCGAAAGAAAGGTCTGACATAAACAAATGCTTTATTTTCCTTTTCGTTGTGACAACAGTTCGATATAGATAGGAGATTTGACATGACGCTGACAATAGCGATCTGTGTCCATCGAACCTGTGGTCGAGTGTGCCTAACCTTAGCTCTATTAGTCCAAGATTATTCTACATAGAGAGAAAAGATTTGACATAGGAAGAAAATGTATGATTGCGGTGTCGTACAGTTTAGCTGCTCCGTCGAATCTTCTTAGAACATTCGACAGACACCATAAGCCTTCAATGACAGATTCGACCTTAAATATTTTGGGTTTTCGAACGAATGCATTTTTTAACGAGATGAAATAAATAAAAACTAATTTCGGGAGTAACTAAATAAATGTATTTTAACGAAAACGAAATTCTGAAACAAAATATTTAAGTGTGCACATGTCTACTTGTAGCCATTAGGGATGTGAAGGGTTTGAGTTGGGCATGAGTTCGGCCCACCCAGTCGGCCTGCAGTTCAGCAAAAGGGCAAACAAACTGGCCATATTTGTCTGGTTAGCCCGTCTGAACCTTTGGTTGGGATGGGTGGAAGTCTGTGATTTAGGTTTAGTAGCACATTTGCTGCAAAATGACATCACAGATCCCTAGATACGTCTTTATATAAGCAAGCCAGTGGGAATCTGTCATTTTAGAAGGGCGAAGCGTTGGGTGGATATTGTTGGGCATGGTGGTTTGTCATTGTGGCAGGTCAACATTGTCAAGCAGCACTCGTTGAACTACACAATTTTTTTAATAAAGAACTTTTTCAATGATGTGGGTACTTTTATTTACTATTTACATTTGTCGGGTGGATTTCTTGAAACCCTGTTTTTTAACTGGGGCTTTCAACTTCAGATAAGCCCATCATCTTGGGAATAAGTACAGGGTACATAGTGCCTCCTGATTTTCATTCACTAAAAAGTATAAATTAGTAAATAAAGTATAAATAGTAATTAAAAATAAGTAAAAAATAAAAATAAAAATAAACCATGTCCTCCAATTTAAATGCAATGTCAATTACATGATCCAGCCATGTAAATCCATATCAATCACAATGACTCACCTACACGATGAGTCACTGCACCACTGATTATTGCTTCCTGCTACTCCTGTAGCAAATGACAGATCTCCACCAGCTCCAATATATCTCCACCAGCTCCAATATGTCACCCAGCATCACCAGGGTGATGCTGGGTGACATCATGACCATATTAGGTCAACAATGTCACCCATGATGCTCAGCTCATTTTTTTTACAAACAAGCTGGTGGGGATCTTTCATTTAGTGGAGGCATTGTTTGTAAGAAAAAAAGCATCTTTTAATATTTTTGAATATGTTGCATCGCTGAACAATGTTACTCACGATAGATCTACAATGCTGTGAAAAAGTATTTTTTTTTTGTTTTTGCATATTTGTCACACTTAAATGACTCAGATCATCAAACTAATTTTATCATTACACAAAGATAACCCGAGTAAATACAAAATGTAGTTTTTAAATGATGGTTTAATTTATTAAGGCAAAAAAGCTGTCCAAACCTGCCTGGCTTTATGTGAAAAAGTAATTGTCCCTAAATCTAGGTTTGTGATAACTGGTAATGAGTCTTTCAAATTGCTGTGGAGCAATTTTGGTCCACTCTTCTTTGCAGAATTGTTTTAATTCAGCCACATTGAAGGGTTTTCCAGCATGAACAGCCTGTGTAAGGTCATGATACAGCATCTCAAATGGATTTAAATCCAGGCTTTGACTAGGCCACTCCAAAACCTAAATTTTAATTAGTTTGAACCAATTGGAGGTGGACTTGCTGTTGTGTTTCTGATCATTGTCCTGCTGCATAACCCAAGTGGACTTGAGCTTGAAGTCATGAACTGATGGCCGGACATTTTCCTTTAGGATTTTCAGAATTCATGGTTTCACATATTATGGTAAGTCGTCCAGGTCCTGAAGCTGCAAAGCACCCCAGACCATCACGCTACCACCATCATGTCTGACTGTTGGTATGATGTTGCTGTTATGACACACCTTCCAAAAAGTATTTTTTTTCTCATCAGTCCACAGAATGTTTACCTAAAAGTCTTGGGGATAACCAAGATGTTTTTTTGGTAAATTTGAGATGAGCCTTTGTGTTCTTTTTGGTCAGCAGTGGCTTTGGCCTTGGAAATCTCCCATGTATGCCATTTTTGCCCAGTCTTTTTCTTATTATTGAATCATGAACACTGATCTTACCTGTATTTGAGAAAAAAGGAAAATTACCAGTGTTTTTTTTTAGCAGCAAGTATAAATCAAGAAGTAAAAAATATATAATAGTTTTATTATCAAAGGACAATTGGACAATATTAGTACAAGAGTTAAAATATGAGCTCTGGTATACACAATGCGAGGCTAATGGATTTGAAAAGGGGAAACAAACAGTTGACAATACCATATGAATTAATTTGAAAAAATGTGCATTTGAAAATATCAACTCACAATATTTAGATGTCCAATGTTCAGGAAATGCCCCAATGCATTTCGACCTTAAAGATTATGGTCTTCCTCAGGGGTTTCCTCTACTTCTATGCATACATCGAAAAAAAAAGCTTTCCTCACCTCCACCCCGAGGGGGGCAAACCCGGCCGTGGGGCTTACAAGTGGTCACAGATTTGTAGGCACCCAAAAAGGAGAAGAAGGCGGGGACCAAAAGCACCTGAAAGTCATCATAATTATAATAATTAATATGCTATATGTATCTTGTATTATATTGATATAATAGCATGGGTTAGAGAGGGATTAGTATGCAATAATAGAGAACAGGGAGCTGGCCTTTTTAAAAGTTTGAAGTAGAGGGAAATCTCAAGCCATGATGTACCATATGTGTTATAAAAATGCATGATTCCCCAAATGTATTACTTTTGTATTTATAAAATATTTTATATTATGGTCGATCTCCATTTGGGCTCCGGCATAATCATTTATGCCCAAAGAGGTTGATCACTAAGTGGAATAATATGTGATGTGTGAGTGGCATAATAAAACAAAAAGGAATTAATAAAACTGCAAAAGGAGTGTATCACCTCCTTTCCTGTTTTTTAATCTAATTCATAAATTCAAAGATACTAAACTCCAATTTGAAAACATGTGCAAAGTTTATTGTTATTGAAGTAAAAAAAAATGTGAAGCATGTAAACCTGTGTAAGAGGTAATAAAGGTGAAATGCAAATAAGTGCTAAAATGTGGTGCATATTACTCTGCTCGTCAGGGGTCAACTGAGGAACCCCTAACTACAGCACCTCTTGATATATCCCTGTCAATGATTCCATAATGATCCACAGGTACAAGTGGGGTAACCCCAAACCCCCCCCCCCATGGAGGCGCCATCAGGCCGCTAATGGTGGCCCTTCTGTGGCCACCTCGGCGTTCCGGAAGGCGGAAGTGCCCTGGACTCCTCCGTCGCCTCTGACACCATCTACGTGATTGGGGATGAGCCGTGCGCACGCGTGGCCGAGATACTCCCGGCTCAGCGTAGAAGATCGTACCCATGGATTAGAAAGGAGAAAGTCTTTACCCCCCCAATGGTCAGGTTTTCAAACCTAAACATTTTGTAAACTGCCAAACTCCTGCAGTAGTCTATTTAATGACCTGCGAGTGCGGCGCATTTTATGTGGGCAAAACCAGGCAGAGGTTCTGGTGCAGAACATCTAAGCATGTCTATAGCATGGAGATAGGTATGGATATACAAACTTGGGGCCACTACATATCCAGGCCTCAGTGAGTCAATCTCTTATGTTCCCTTTCTTAAGGGCTTTAGTTTGGGAAAGACCAGTTAGGATTATATGACTGGAAGAGCATGGGTATAGATAGAGAAAAATGGGGAAATATATCTCTTTTTGAACACCATCTGTAATGCTACTCCTTGATGGAGAGAGCATAGGTTGGTGTGCATATCGTAATAAGGCATTATATGTTATATTTTTTATAAACCGGATATGAGATTCAGGTTTCTCTGGGTTTAACAATACATACATGCATATGTTTGTTATATTATTGTGTTTCAATGAATAATAACAATAGAGGTATCCCCATGTCTTTCATTGTTTCTTTCATGCCATCATGCTCATGTATTCCCCACTGGCCATTATATCCTGCAAATAGAGCCTGGGAAAGTCTATATATTCCTTTACTGATGCTCAGATTGCCATTTATATCCTTTATAATGTACCTTTAGTTATTTATTTTTGCTTATTGCAATTAATTAAGACATACGATGGTAACAAATCAATATTTATACCAAAAAAGGTTTTGACCATTGGATAATTTTGACAAAGGATTAATGTATGAATATATAAAATCTGACAGTGTATCTTTATGTTTCTTTTTTGCCCTAGAGTCTGGACTGCTGTGGTTTTGCCCTCCCTCTGCCTCCTTTGGGATCAATCTTGGGTCCGGTGGCTTTCCGGCAGGGTAGGGAGATGTGATATATTCACATCTCCTCTGCCTATTAGCACCCGCAGTTTTAACAACCACCACTGTGAGGAGCTCCAACACTGCCGACGGTGTCCCTTGTTCGCCGTCGGACTGGGAGATGATGACGGCGTGCATGAGCAGTACTATCTCCTACGCTGAGTGGGGAGTATCTTGGCTGCGCATGCACGTGGCTCGTCCCCAGTCACGTAGATTGCGTCAGAGGCAACGAGGCACTTCCGCCTTCCGGAACACTGAGATAACCACAGAAGGGCCACCTTTAGCGGCCTGATGGCACCTCCTTGGGGGGGGGGGGGGGGTTGGAGTTAAACCACTTGCACCTGTGGATCAATATGGAATCATTGACATGGATATATCAAGAGGTGCTGTAGCTACGGGTTCCTCAGTTGACCCCTGACGAGCAGAGTAATATGCACCTGTAGATTACTGGGTAAGAACATATAGCAGCAGATGGTGATATACCGCAATTTTTTTCATATATATTTATTTTAAAATATATTTTCAATATCTCTTACGCTTTACCCCACTTAGAGTCTACATCTACATGTATTTGACTTAAACAACTGTATCTGATGCCTCTTATTATAGAGGCCACAGTGTTCTAACAATCTCTATATAATAATCAGGTACTCATTAATGCTGTTATTGAACTCACTTGCACATTAATAAGTAGTGATAGCCGAACATCTGACAGGACGGTTCGCGAACGCGATCGCGCCCAATTCATTTTAATGGCAGGCGAACATTAAAAACCTCCAGGTCATATTTGCAGCCACAAAATACTTACTAGCTGTGCACACATAGTCTCACAACATGGACACTGACATACCAGAAGTATTAAGTGAATCTGGGATCGACAACAACAAGCATTCTTTTTTTATCTGTGAAATGTTGTCAATTCAGGAGTGCATGAAGGCCATGGAGGAGAGACAAGGTCAGGCTATGAAGGGGGTGCAGGAGATGATCAGTGCCACAGTCAGGGCAGCGCAGTCCTGTGCCAGTGTCCCAGTGTGCCAACCTGTGCTTGAGCCCCTGACCCCTCCCTCTGCCCGGCTCTTACCCCCACCTATGCAGGGCTCCACTGTGGTGGTCCGGAGGTGCCAGTCCAGTGCTGATCCTCAGCCATGGTGCTGGCACTGCCTGCTGATTGGCTTCTCCGATGCTATCTCCCTCACTGACACCAGCACTGAGATAGAACACTGACACCAGCATTGAGATAGAATGCTGACACCAGCACCGAGATAGAACACTGACACCAGCACCACGATAGAGAGCACTGACACCAGCACCGAGATAGAGAGCACTGACACCAGCACCGAGATAGAGAGCACTGACCCCAGCACCGAGATAGAGAGCACTGACAACAGCACCGAGATAGAAAGCACTGACACCAGCACCGAGATAGAGAGCACTGACACCAGCACCGAGATAGAGAGCACTGACACCAGCACCGAGATAGAGAGCACTGACACCAGCAACTCGCTGCGGGACCCAAAAATATGACAACGCTCAACCTCTTCAAACAGGAGGGTACAGGCATATAGTATGGTGTGATCCAAAGGTAGAAAAAAGGTCCGTGTGCTAGATTATATAAATCGTTTATACAATTATGCATATACATGGTCTACTGGTCACATGTGTTGAATTCCTCCGAGATCCATGCCTCATTCATTTTTATAAATGTGAGGTAGTCAACACTGTCGTGATCTAGGCGAGTGTGCGCTTATCGGTCACAATCCCCCCTGCTGCGCTAAACGTCCTTTCGGACAGGACACTGGACGAGGGACAAGCCAACAGTTCCATTGCAAATTGTGCAAGCTCTGGCCAGAGGTCAAGCCTGCCCACCCAGTAGTCCAGGGGTTCATCACTTCTCAGAGCGTCCACATCAGCCATTAACCCAATGTAGTCGGACACCTGACGCTCTAGGCGTTCCCTGATGCTGGATCCGGATGACACCTGTCGATGGGTCGGCTGAAAGAATGATCTCATATCAGAAGTGACCAACACATCTTCAAACTGCCCTCTTCTTGCAGGCGCTGTTGGATTGGTAAGGAAACTAAAGAGTTGCGCTATACCGGGACTGACAATTGTCTGTCAGGGCCCAATTACAAAAAACACATAAAATTAAATCTAGTGGGGGGGCGCATGCGCGGACGCCAGACCGAGCGGTAATGCCTGCCTGAGCTCCGCTCCGAGGGGACAGAGAACCGGAGGACTACAGGTTCCAGCGGTACCACGAACGGTACATTTTCGTTGACAAAGCCGCACATGAGACCCCAGGTGATAATAGAATGGTCCTGAGGGGCCCTAAAAGCAAAATTAAAGTGTCCCTAGCCAAAACGGCGCCGGCCAGGCAGACAGCCAAGATGGCTGAGGCAGTTACCTCACAGGCTTCCTCTCAGAGACACAGACAGGCGCCCCCTCAGCCCATAGAAGCCACTGCAGACTCAGACTCAGATGCTGAGATTTCTCAGCATATACCACAGGATGACATATTTAAAAAATTTGAATGTATGTTACAAAAAGCACTAAAAAAGACATCAGACCACATCACAGAGAAATTAACCAAGGAAATTAGGGAGTTGGGACAGAGGACAGCTGAACTTGAAATTAGAGTAGACGACCTGGATAGCTATACGCAGCAAAACGCCTCAGAGCTTGAAATCTTAAAAGAAGAAAATCTTTTACTACAGTCTCGTTTAGAAGACCAGGAAAATAGGGACAGACGATCGAACCCAAGAATCAGAGGAATCCCTGAGACTGTCCTTGACCTCCAAGCCTCCATGATAGCGTTATTTCAGGAATTACAGCCTGGCATACCTGTGGAAAGACTAGAACTAGATAGAGTGCACAGAGCTTTAGCTCCTCGCAAAACAAACGCCCCCCCCCCCCAGAGACATAATTGCTAAATTTCATTATTACAGGTCCAAAGAACAATTATTGGCAGCTGCTAGAGATAAGGACTCCTTGCAATTTCAAGGCCATACGTATCAGCTTTTTGCTGATATCTCTCCTCTTACGGTTGCTAAGCGACGTGCACTTAAACCTCAATTACAGGTTTTGCAACAGCACCATATTACCTATCATTGGGGATTTCCTTTTTCCCTACGTTTTACATACCTGGAAACAAAATACATATGCAGATCTCCAGAAGACCTACAATCTGCCCTGGTTGAAATGGGAATTGCCGACAGATCTATATCTGTATCTAATGATCACTCTCGCAGACGTTCGGCCTCAAGATCTCCTCAGCAAACCACTACGACAGCTCCCGAAGGAACCTCTTCATCTTCTCGTCACCACATACATAAACGTGGTCGATTTGAAAACCCGACTCCCTCTAACGAAGATTCTATGGACTGATAGAACTATTTAATATCGATCGGCACATACCTATTTCCAGCACTAACTGCTGGATTGAAACAACTCCCATTATACTTACCTGCCTCCTCAAAGATACGTAAGGCCGAACCAAAACTTTTATTTCCACTTACTATTACCAATATCTTGTGCTTCAAGACTATCACCTAATGCTTTATTCTGTATTTTCTAAAATAAAAAAAAAAAAAAAAAAAAAAGTACTTCTTTAAATGTACTATTATATACATATATTTATGTTTACTATCCCTTCTCCACCTATGCCTTTGAACACAGCGTACCTTATGCTACACTTTTCTCCCTGTAGTCCTCCGGTACTGTTCTCCCCTCAGGAATTTCTTGTTGCCCCCCTGTACCATCTTCAGCTACCCGCCATGAGTGTGCGGATCCCTGTTGATGGCAATGGAACCTCTCGGAGCTTTCTAAGTATGCTCTGTAGAGGCTCCCATACCCTGACTTATTATCCCTCTCTATTGCAAATTTATTACGATAATAGGGTTGATCGATTTTTTCTTTCTTATTTTATTACCTTTTCTTTGGTTTCCCTTATGTTCTTCTCTCTCCAGGTGGTGGTTACGATACTTGAAGTAAGTTACGCTTTTTGTGTTATAATGTCGCATGTTAAACAGTCATGGCTCCCATAAATGTTTTATCATTAAATGTACAAGGGTTTAATATCCCTCATAAGCGTTCAAAAGCTTTGCGCACTTTCCATGCAAAAAAGGCCCATATTATTTGTTTACAGGAGACTCATTTTATAGAAAATGCTCATCCTAAATTTCTTTCGTCCATGTACCCGCAATTTTACGTTTCCTCTGCCTCAGTTAAACAAAGAGGCACCCTAATAGGTTTCCATCGAAATACCCCATTTACCCTGGTATCACAACTCAATGACCCAGAAGGAAGATACATTTTGATCACTGGTTACCTCTCTGATGCCCCTATTACGGTTGTCTCTTATTATGCCCCTAATAAACGACCACTAGCTTTCCTATCCCATCTCTTTCAAATTGTTGAGACGCACAAATTTGGCACGATAGTTCTATGTGGAGATTCTAATATTACGACTTTCCCATTTCTAGACAAATCCCCAATTACCCCTAATACAAACACTACTAAATTAACCCTACAGCCCCTGTTGACTGCACACAAATTAGTAGATACATGGAGAGAACTCAACCCAACTAATAGACGCTATACCCACTATTCATACCCACACAAGTCATTCTCCCGTATTGATCATATCCTTATCCCATCAAGTATGCTACCAGAAATAGTTTCATCTAAAATTATCCCAATTCCATGGTCTGACCACTGTGCTGTTCTTACCACCATCGCTTCTACTGTACCTAGATCTCACGACACCTCTTGGAATATTGATGATACTTTACTTACCCACCCATCTCACAAATTATTAATTGAACAAGCGCTTTCTGATTACATCTCTTCTAATGACACAGACGATGTTTCTTCACTAACGTTATGGGAAGCACACAAATCTGTCATTCGAGGAAATTTGATCCAACTAAAATCAAAACTTAAAAGGGAACGCAAACTTATGTTTGCAAAACTAGAAACTGCTTTTAACATGTGTCACCTAAATTTTCATTCTTCTCCAACAGCTAACAATCACACAAAACTTGATAAAGCACGCCTTGATCTAGACCTTTTTTTAACAGATTCCGCCGATAAATTACTGCGCAAACGCCAACATACCCAATATCTCAGAGCCAACAAACCCGACACTCCCATGGCACGCAGCTTAAAAACGTTACAAAAATTTCAATCTTCTGTTAGATTGAAGACTTCCAGGGATGGCTATACCAGTAACCCGGTAAAAATACTTGAAATATTTCACTCTAATCTATCTAAATTATACTCCCCTAGCCAAGAGTTCGACACAGTAAAAGCAGACTCCATATTCAATAATGTTAATCTTCCTACCCTAGATCAGTCACAGCGTGATACCCTCGAGAGCCCTATAAATATCCATGAAGTCCTTAATGCAATAAAACACTTAAAACCCAACAAAAGACCAGGCCCTGATGGATTTTCGGCTCTATATTATAAACAGTTCTCACATATTCTAGCACCTATTTTGACCAGAGCCTTCAACTCTATCCTCAAAAATCATTCTTTCCATACAGAAACACTTACTTCTGTTATTGTAATGATCCCTAAGCCCCATTCAGATGTCACTTCCTGGACAAACTATCGTCCTATATCCCTCCTCAACCTCGACATTAAATTACTAGCTAAAATTTTGGCTATTTGTCTCAACAACGTCATAGGTCAATTAATTCACAGAGATCAAACTGGTTTTATGCCAAAAAGACAGGCAGGTGACAACATCAGACGGGCTCTCCTACTCATACATGCAGCTAAGACTAGACGTATCCCTTCATGTCTTATATCCCTAGATATTAGGAAGGCGTTTGATTCTGTCACTTGGCCATATATGCATTATATACTTCATAAATGGGGATTTGGGAAGCATTTTCTAAGATGGATCTCCTCATTATACGATAACCCAAAAGCATACATTAAGTATGCCGGCTATAAATCTGCTACGATGAACATTTGTAGAGGTACGAGACAGGGATGTCCCTTTTCTCCCTTACTTTTTGCCCTTCTTATTGAACCATTGGCACAATTAATCAGGACAAATTTAGATATCAAAGGTATCGAATTGGGCGGTTACCAACATAAATTATGTCTTTTTGCTGACGATATCCTGATTTTTTTATCTCATCCGCATATTTCTGCTCCAAACTTATTGAATACTTTAGATAAATTTGCCAAAGCTTCTGGACTCAAAGTTAATCCTACAAAATCAAATGTGCTAAATATCTCTCTAGAACAAACTGAGCTCCTGCAACTCCAATCCACTTTACCATTTCACTGGGTTACTACTCAATTACCCTATTTAGGGGTCCATCTCACAGCTTCACTTAAAGATCTATTTAGGGCTAACTACCTCCCTTTATTGAAACAAGTCACTAACTCTATGAACCAATGGTCTTCTCTTCCGTTATCTTGGTTGGGACGGATTAATGCTGTAAAAATGTCAATTTTACCGAAATTCTTATATTTATTTAGAGTCTTACCTGTCCCAATACCTGCATATTTCCTCAGAACTATACAACGCAGAGTCTTAGCCTTTATCTGGGGGAAAATCAAACCACGTATACCAAAAACCACATTGTACCTGAGTAAATTGAAAGGTGGGCTTGGTTTACCAAACTTTGCCTCCTATTATCATGCTGCACAACTCTCAATTCTTCCAAAATATCACTCTACTGATGAAGTGCCCCTTTGGGTGTCAATTGAATCCGTTGATTGTGATCCGATTTCCGTAGCCAATATCTTGTGGATCCACCCTAAAGATAGATCACATATTTCAAATCCTATAACGAAGCACTCCCTTTCTATCTGGGACAAGTTTGGTAAGCCTTCCAACCTTCATTCCCCACATAATCCTCTCCTCTCCTTCCTTGGAAATCCAGCATTCTACCCGGCCTGGAGGTTTCCTAAATCATTTTCTGCTTGGACTACTTTGAAATTAACCCAATTCCATCAAATATGTAATAATTCCAATATCATGGAATTCCCAATACTATGTGAAAACCATGGGCTCCCAAGAT
Source organism: Lithobates sylvaticus (assembly GCA_028564925.1). Classification (NCBI taxonomy): domain Eukaryota; kingdom Metazoa; phylum Chordata; class Amphibia; order Anura; family Ranidae; genus Lithobates; species Lithobates sylvaticus. The sequence goes on along the minus strand of CM053029.1, from coordinate 230,738,754 downwards.
CTGAAATCTTCAGATACCTACAAATTAAAAAATGTTATACTCCTCTTTTGAATACTGGTACATCGCTCAATAAAATGTCACAATTTGAACGTATTTGCAAGTGTGACCCTCATGTTAGAGGTCTAATCTCACTATTATATCAGCAACTTACCACTCTTCCTAATAATGTTCTACCCTCATATGCAGATAAATGGGCTACAGATATGAACTGTATTCTTAACACTAATGACTGGTCCAACATATGGCTAGCCACTAAAAGCTCCTCTCCAAATTGCTTCGCTTTGGAAACTAACTTTAAAGTTTTAGCAAGATGGTATTTGGTACCTGCTAGAATCGCTAAATTTACCCCGACGTATTCTCCAAACTGTTTTAGAGGTTGCCCTTCCCCTGGCACCCACTTTCACATCTGGTGGCAATGCCCAGTAGTTCAAGAATTTTGGACTAACATTTTTGCTATGGCTTCCAAAGCTCTAGAATGTCCTATCCCCTTGGATCCAGCCTTGGCTCTCCTCAACCTGAAACCCTCATCGCTAACCCATTCTCAATTTAAGCTATTTCTCCAGCTTAGTACTGCAGCAAAACAAACTATAGCCAAAGCCTGGAAATCCAAAACCTTAATTGTGGCGGAAGCCAAACACAGAATAAATAGAGCCTTAACCCATGCTAAAATGTCGGCTATAGAGAACAATACTATCAATAAATTCACACAGATTTGGCAACCATGGGTAAAACACTTCCTTCCCCCTGATTTTGACCAGTCATTACTGTTACCACAATAATATACCTGATATTTGAGCTTTTATCATTATCAACTTATTTGCTTGCCCGACCAACACCTGGAGAGCCTCTTTCTTCTTTCTTTCCTTTCTTTTTCTCTTTTACTCTTCTATTTCATCTGTATCCCCTTTTTTTTTTTTTTTTTTTATCTTTCTTAGTTTTTTTTTTCTTATTTTGTGTGAAATATGTTTATGGGACTTTTTTCATCTTCCCATTGTAAAATTAACTTATAACTAGCATAATATGTCCATTGGATGGTCTATTTAGGTATATAAGAACACTATAACCATTAGGTTAAGTTTTTATTTAAATGAATACACTTTTTTATTCATTTTCTCTTGTATAAAATTTGCCTCGTTCTTCTCGGTAATACTTTAGGTACCAGAATATCTGTTTTCCCTAATTGCCCCCCCTTTGCCGCAGTTTGTACCCATTAGGGGTGGTAAAGTGGTCTGGAGGCATGATCATAATGGGTACTACCCAGGGACATCCCTCGTATCCTTATCACATCACTGAAGAGGCTAACTTGTTACAGTATTCGTCTTATACTATCCTTTATTCACACTTTTGACCTTAGGATTGCTCATGCTTATACCTATGACTATTTATTTTAAAGATATCCCATATATATGAATACCAATATATGAAATGTACTTTATTATTGTTTTCTTCTGTTCCTTATTGTATTTTTTTTTCGTTTTTGTTTGTGAAACCAATAAAAATTTTGAACAAAAAAAAAAAAAATTAAATCTAGTGACATGTGATAATGTTATAAACATGTGAATGAAAAAGAAAACATAAACATACACCTGAGGTGTATAGTAGATTTGCCACAAGTGACTGAATACCTAAAATTAAGTGGATAGGACTAGACACCTAATGATACTTAAAAGGATCCAAAACACAATGACCGCATCTGATTGTTGTCATATAAGGATGTGTGCATGAAATGCACAAACAATATACGTGAATATAAGTGCAAATGAAAACCGATGCCTACATATATAGATCATATAACAGTGATGAACACAGTGATGACGTGATAAACTCATACAAATGTGAAATTAAAAAGTTAATGGATCGTCATGTATGAGAAATAGTGAAAGTCCACAAATTCAGTGATAAATGGATATACACATATACCCGTGAAAAATAAAATTAGATTAGATGGGAAGGATCCATCCATGCAGCAAGTCCTCTGAGACTTGATCTAATGTGATCCACCACCGATAGGTAAATTCAACTCTTACCAGAGAGCCATGACACCCCACTACAGAGCATCATAAGAAGCATGTATAGGATCTCTCTCCCTCGGATCTATGGACACTCTTCCTCTCTCTCACTCTCTCTCACTCTCTCTCCACCCCTCAAATATCACCGCTCATCCAATAAAGAATGTTTGCATGTAAAAAATAAGGGCTCCGTATAGTGTAAAACCCAAGATTTTTAATATATAAGAACAATTAAAATGCATTTACAGCAATGCAGAAAAAACAACGCCTCAAGTCAGGTGCGCCGGCCGGACCCACACTAACAGACCCGTCCTTCCCGGATCTCCGGGCAACACAGTGTGAGGTGACGTCAGGGCGTCGCTGTTGGATTGGTACCACGGATTGGTACCTGCAACTCTTTCTCTGGGAGTGGAAATTCCTCTGCAAGCGCATGCAAAAGCAGAATGCAGCATTTATCTAAGCAAGGCCTGGAAGTGCTCCATTCTGACAGCCCTCTGTGATGGTGGTAACATTTCCACCATTTTTTATTTGTACTGGGGGTCTAAGTACGTTGCCACCCAGTACTGGTCCTTGATCTTTATGCTTTTTATACTGGGGTCCCTCTTAAAACACTGGAGCATGAAGGCCCCCATTTGCACTAAACTGGAAGCGGTGTGGTGGCCTGGCCCGTGCTCATCATCCAGGATAATGTCGTCCTCGTTCTCCTCCCCCCATCCACGGACAACAACAGGGATCCCAGAAAGGTTTAAAGCATGCTCTTCTTGCTCCTCCTCATCCGCCCGGCACCATCCTCCTCTGACTCCTCTTCAGACTCCTGTTGTTGACTTGTCTCAGATAGAGTAGGCCCCCCTGGGTTTTTATCCAGCATTGTGACTTCCTCATCTTCCTGCTCCTCGATGGCTTGATCAATGACACGACGCAATGCACGCTCCATAAAGAAGGCGTAAGGTACGATGGCGCCATGGCTGCGACTGACCAGTTTGGTGATCTCTTCAAATGGCTGCAGAAGTCTGCATGCGTCGCGCATGAGCAGCCACTGGCGCGATGAAAAAAAACCAAGCTCCCCAGAACCTGTTCTGCCACAGAGTTCGTACAGGTAGTCGTTAACTGCACGTTTCTGCTGGAGCAGACTATCAAGCATATACAAGGTTGAGTTCCATCGCATCGGGCAATCACAAATAAGACGTCTGACCGGCAGATTGTGTCGCCGCTGAATGTCAGCAAAGCGAGCCATGGCCGTGTAAGATCTTCTGAAATGGGCCGAGATTTTCCTTGCCTGCCGCAAGATGTCCTGGACCCCAGGGTATTTGACAACGAATCGCTGCACGACCAAGTTTAAGACGTGTGCCATGCATGGCACATGTGTAATTTTGCCCTGTTTCCATGCGCTCAGCAGATTGGCACCGTTGTCGCACACCACTTTACCAACTGTCAAATTGAGCGGTGTTAGCCACTTATGTGCCTGTGAACGCAAAAGCTGAAAGGAGTGCAGGGTCAGTGTGGCTCTTGGCTTCCAGGCACAACAGACGCAGCACAGCATGGCAACGTCTCACCTGGCATTTTGAATAGGTTCTGGGGATTGGGTGGTGTAGCGGAAGAGACGGTAGCAGCGGAAAAGGAGGAGTCAGCCGAGGAGGAGAGGGAGGATGGAGTAGGAGGAGGAGAAGAAGAGGCAGGCCTGCATGCAATCCGTGGCGGTAAAACCAAATCTACACGGGTGCCACGGGTTACATGCTTGACGGCCGTCAGAAAGTTCACCCAGTGGGCAGTAAAGGTTATATACCTTCCCTGCCCGTGTTTGCTAGATCACGTGTCTGTGGTCAGATGTATCTTGGCACCAACACTGTGTGCCAGAGAAACATTCACTTGCCGCTGAACATGGCCATATAGCTCTGGGATGCCCTTCTGTGAGAAATACTTCCTTCCTGGGACCTTTCGTTGTGGTGTTCCAATGGCCACAAATTTTTGAAATGCCTCCGAGTCCACCAGTTTATATGGCAGAAGTTGGCGGGCTATCAGTTCTGACAAGCCATTGGACAACCATTGGGCAAGAGGGTTATCCGGCGTCACCATTTTTTTTTACGCTCGAACATTTGGCCCACGGAAGCCTGCCTTTTCCAGAAAAACGTGAGGACGGCATGATGGAAGGTGGAGTGGAGGACAATTCTGAGGAGAGAGGAGAAGGAGAAGTAGAAGAGGCTGGACGGTGAGAGCCTGGAGTGTGGCTTTGTGGGTTCTGACGGCGTTGCTCCCACTGGGCTCGTTGATGGCAGTTCATGTGCCTTCTTAAGGTGGTCGTCCCTAGGTGAGTGTTGGGCTTACCACGACTTTTGTGTTGACTGCAAAGGCTGCAGATGGCAACACTATTGTCTTGCACATGTGCCGGCGTCCTGGGAGTGCCAGATGTTACCGTACATGGTTGATGGCTCGCTCCTGATACATTAGCAGTTTGGTTTGTCCCTCCTGTGCAATGTAAGTTCCGCCTGCTTCTTCTCCCTATATGCTGGTCCATCTCTCCCTCTGAACTCCCCTCCTCTTCCTCTCTTGTGGGCACCCACATGACGTCCCTAGACACGTCATCATCGACGTCACCTTCCCCACCACTACAATTAGATATCTCGGAGTAGGAAGCAACAGCGGGAACCTCCTTGGGCTGATCTGGGTACTGTCGTCAGACTGCTGAGTGGCGGTTGTTGCTACCTTATCTTCCTGATCCAATGCCAAGAATGGCTGCACATCGGAAATGTCTTGTGATGGATCGGAAAATAATTCCTGTGACTCAAGTGGAGGGTATATGGTGGTGTTGGTGGTAGTGTCTTTGGGGGTGCACACAGCAGAGAGTGAAGAGGGTGCAGATAGAGAGGATGAGGAGGGTGCAGAAGAGTAAGGCTGAGTGAGCCACTCAACCAAGTCTGGTGCATCCTTTGACGTAATCGAACGCACCTTCTGCAACTTCCTTCTTTGGCTCAAGCCTGGTGCTCCTGCCCTACTCCTACCACCCCAGCGGAAGGGCCTGCCCCTTCCTCTGCCTGTCATTTTTTAAATGACCCTGTGACAAAAGTCTCTAGAGAAGTGCAGTATATGTGGAAGAAGGTATATAACACCCCGCTTCAATCTGTCGTTTTGGGGGGCCACTGGTCTATCACACCAGTTATAATACTTTTTTCTAATTGCATTTGTCACTCTTTGTAGTATCGCTGCAGAACCGCTCAGCAGTCACAATGCTGCACAGTAGAAATGCACTATACTATGCTTTCTATATTTGAAAGTATTTTATACGTGTATTACACCCCTATATACTGCACACCAAATAGTACACCTATACCAGTCCTTAAAAGGACTTTTGTGGACCTATACTCGATAGTGATTTGTGTCGCTACAATCTGTCCCTGCGACACACAGCAACCTCTCCCTACACTGACAAAAGAGCTGCAGAACCGCTCAGCAGTCACAATGCTGCACAGTAGAAATGCACTATACTATTCTTTCTATATTTGAAAGTATTTTATATGTGTATTACACCCCTATATACTGTACACCTATTCAAGTCCTTAAAAGGACTGTTGTGGACCTAATAGCTAGTGATTACAGACTGTCCCTGCTGGACACAGCAACCTATCTCCCTACACTGACAAAAGACAGCTGCAGAATCGCTCAGCACTGCAGTCACAATAGAAACGAACTATAATATGCTTTCTATATTTGAAAGTATATTATAAGTGTATTACACCCCTATATACTGTACACCTATACCAGTCCTTAAAAGGACTTTTGTGGACCTAATAGCTGGTGATTACAGACTGTCCCTGCTCCAAACAGCAACTTCTCTCCCTACACTGACAAAAGACAGAATGTAAAATGGCAGGCAGATCAGATCTATTTATAAGGTAGAGGGTATGTCCATGTGCTGAAATGTCTCACTTGGCTGTCCTGTACCCCATGATGAATGTGTCATGGGTCAAAGTTCTTCACAATGTAAAAGAATATGGCCGCCGCTAACAGCGCCATATGTCCGCCGGTTTGGCGAATCGCGAACGAGCAAAGTTCTCTATTAATAAGCATGTTTGCTTTTGATATCGGCTTGAGAATACATAATCTTTATATTTTCTGTGCACTATCACCACATTTTAGCACTTATTTCTATTTCACCTTTATTACCTCGTACACAGGTTCACATGCTTCACATTTTTTTCTACTTCAATAACAATACACTTTGCATATGTTTTCAAATTAGAGTTTAGTATCTTTGAGTTTATGAATTAGATTAAAAACCGGGAAAGGAGGTGATACACCCCATTTGCAGTTTTATTAATTCCTTTTTGTTTTATTATGCCACTTACACATCACGTATTATTCCACTTAGTGATCAACCTCTTTGGGCATAAATGATTATGCCGGAGCCCAAATGGAGATCGACCATAATATAAAATATTTTCTAAATACAAAAGTAATACATTTGGGGAATTATGCATTTTTATAGCACATATGGTACATCATGGCTTGAGATTTCCCTCTACTTCAAACTTTTAAAAAGGCCCGCTCCCTGTTCTCTCTTATTGCATACTAATCCCTCTCTAACCCATGCTATTATATCAATATAATACAAGATACATATAGCATATTAATTATTATAATTATGATGACTTCCAGGTGCTTTTGGTCCCCGCATTCTTCTCCTTTTGGGGTGCCTACAAATCTGTGACCACTTATAAGCCCCACAGCCGGGGTTGCCCCCCTCGGGGTGGAGGTGAGGACGGCTCCCCAGCAGTATCCTGGACCATCAGTGGGGGAATTGACTGTCTTTTCTGTGTGTGTTTTTACATATGATAGATGCACAAAAGAATGTGATTGTACATCATACTATATAATATTGAAATCTGTCTTTTCGATGTATCCATAGAAGTATAAGAACCCCCTGAGGAAGACCATAATCTTTAAGGTCGAAATGCATTGGGGCATTTCCTGAACATAGAGTCAGTAAGGATGCTCTATTGTCAGTAAGTGGCAAGGGTGTGTGTGTCTTCCAGCTGCTGCATAGGTGCTGGTGGGTACCCAGCACCACATCCGGTTGTGCTCGTGCACCCAAGAAAACGCATACCTAAGCTGCACCCACAAATGTAAACAGTGTTCAAATCGCACATGTGAGGTATCACCACGATTGTTGGAGCGAGAGAAATAATTCTAGCACAACACCTCCTCTGTAACTCTAAACAGTTTTTCGTTTGAGCTCCGGAGAGCCAGTAGAATTCTTCCATAGGTGGAGTGTGGGTCCCTGTGTTTTGCTGGTAGTCCTTACTATACTTCATAAAGAGGAGTCTAGAACAGGAGGCACCTGTTATACCTTGCAAACAAAGGCCCTGACCGGGCAAAGGTCAAAAGCCCTAAAGGCTTGCTAGTTGGTAAGCCTTTAATTCTTATGGTGATCACATTGGTGGTGGATCTAATTTTGGGACTATCCTAATTTGCAGTCATCTTTTCACTATTGAAGCCAATTTCAATATTTTTTCTGATTGTTTGATTTATTTATTTATTTAATATATGGTCACAGAGGAGTCACATTATCTGGACTTTTTTCAGGAATTTCACTAATTCATTGACTGAACATATTATTCCACTTATGATTGTCATATATGTTTCACTTTTTAGCACAATATTAGTGTATTTGTAAATTTTTGGTACTGAAATAGTATCATTTCTTCCAAGATATCAATGATAATGACTTTATTTTTATTTTTTCACCCCAAAAAATTTTTTAGGTGGTAATTATCAAAATTTTCAATATAATAATCTAATACACTTCTAACCTAACAATTTATATTATTGGGTTATTACACTGATTATATCTTTTCAGCGCTGCTAAATTTTTTCTATATTTACTTTTGTGTTTATCTCACCTCTAGCAGCTGCTTAATTTGTATTCTTTTAATTTATTAGACCAGCGCGCTATTTACTTCTTTTTCTAATATTAACATTAGTTTGATGATCTGAATCATTTAAGTGTGAGAATTATGAAAAAAATTAATTAGGAAAGGGGCAAATACTTTTTCACATCACTGTATATTGGGGACTTTTTAAAAAAAAATTTTAATAAAACACTGTGTTGTTTTTATTTTTACTTGACATTTTGTATGTGCATGAGTAGTTCTATGTACCCCTTACTCATTTACATGGGGAATTGTATCTGGGGCCCCCCTTACTGCTAAAGGTGGCTTTAAGAGTCCAATAAGCTCCCACTTGCAGACCCCCACAACCACTGGGTTATGGTTGAGGTGAAGAGGCCCTTGTCCTCATTAACATGTGAACAAGGGGCCTTGCCAGGGAGGTCCCTCCAGCAAAGTAACCCCCCCATGGTATGGGCATGTTGTCTGGTTTGATTTCTAGGGTGGTCCACACACTCAGCCCCTCTTTCCTGACCTACCAGGGTGCATGCTCACAAAAGGGTCTGGTATACATTTTAGGAGGGAACCTCATTCCATTTTTAAAGTGTTTTGATGTGGGGACCCCTTAAAATCCATGACATACCTGAAAGACCTGGTATGGATTTTGAGGGGGACCTTACAACATTTATTTTTTTAACCTGTAGATTTTTATTGAAATTTTAAGACCAAGTAGTACAAACATTGCGGAGTAAGCAACATTTATTGTAGAAAGCAGCAAAAACTTGCAGAAAAACTTGCAGCAAAAACAGGTAATGTAGACAAGGATCAACATTGTGCACGTGTCACGAATATTAACCACCTTCCGCCCACAATATAGCAAAATTACGTCGGCAAAGTGGTTGCAATATCCTGACCAGATGTCATATAATGTGGCCAGGATAACAAGCCGCTGCAAGCCCCCGGAGGCACGCATTACGGCGATCGTTGTTGCGGCATGTCAGTCTGACACACCGCAACTCCGATCTAGGTAAGGAGTCTCTGATGGAGACTCTTCACTAGGGATGGGCGAACGGTTTGGCCCGAGCATAAGTTCGGGCTAAACTTTGATTGTTCGGATGTTCTGCGAACACCGAACAATATGCAATGTTCGAGGCAAATTCAAAAGCAGCCAGAACACTTTTAAAGTCTATGGGAGACTAACATGAAAAATCAAAAGTTTTAAAGGCTTATATGCAAGTTATTGTCATAAAAAGTGTTTGGGGACCTGTTGTGGTTTTTTTTTTCGGTCTGTCGGGCAGCATGGATTTACATTGCAGGACATTTTTATTTTTTTATTTTTTAATAAAGGACTTGTCCCACACTGTCTATTGTCTTTTTTACCATTATTGACACTTTTTTGTGAAATGGTACCCCGTTACCAATTCACATAGGGGGGAGGGATCTGGGGGGTCCCCTGGTTAAAGGGGGCTTCCAGATTCCGATAAGCCCCCTGCCCGCAGACCACCACGACCACCGGGCAAGGGTTGTGGGGATGAGGCCCTTGTCCCCATTAACATGGGGACAAGGTTCTTTGGGGTCAGACCCCAAAGCACCCTCCCCATGTTGAGGGCATGTGACCTGGTATGGTTCAGGAGGGGGTGCTCTCTCGCCCCCCTCTTTTCCTGCAGCTTGCCAGGTTGCATGCTCAGATAAGGGTCCGGTATGGATTTTGGGGGGACCCCTACATCATTTTTTTTTTTATTTTGGCACCGGGTTCCCCTTAAAATCCATACCAGACCCTTCAGGGATGACCTCTAAGCATTTTTTTTTAAATTTGGTGCAAGGTTCCCTTAATATTCATACCAGACCTAAAGGGCCTGGTAATGGACTGGGGGAGAACCCATGCCATTTTTTTCAATGAGTTTTATCTATATTGTCGAGACCCAACAATTCATTACAGCCGCAATCAGTTTTAAATGACTTTTTTTCTTTAGAAATTTAATTTTGCTGTGGTATTGTTCTAAACACGGGAACAATGTGCCACTTTACAGGCATATTATAGACATCCCAGAGGCACAAGATTTAAAGGAATATTTCAATTTTTATTGTTTCACTTTAAGCATTATTAAAATCCCAGAAAAAAACTTCCATTTTTAAAACTTTTTTTTTGCATTGATACATGTCCCCTGGGACAGGACCTGGGTCCCCAAACACTTTTTATGTCAATAACTTGCATATAAGCCTTTAAAATTAGAACTTTTTATTTTTCATGTTCGTGTCCCATAGACGTTAATGGTGTTTGTGTGTTCTTCTGAATTTTTTGCCTGTTCGGATGTTCTGGTGCGAACCAAACCGGGGGGTGGGTGTTCGGCTTATCCCTAGTTGAGAGGCTCCTTGGCAAATCCCTCCATAGTTGCAAGACAAGGTGTCTTCAAAAGTACGAGTAAAGTGGTTAAGAGAAGGTAGTGAACAATTATTCTGCAGTACAATGAATTTCCCTCACCAACATTATTCTTTAGTATCAAAGTGTCAAAGACTAACATTAACTAACATAAAAGGAAAGCAAAACATAAACTGCCTTGTTGAACAAAGAACAAAGAAGTCACAGTCTATAGGAAGTTTGCATTAAGTATTTGGAAGCTAGAGGTAGCATATATATATCATATACCTAAGTGGAATCTTATATCCATTAACGTTTATGTGGTAGTAGAACTACTATACCAGTATTTCCATTGTTCCCATATTTTATTTGCTTTTTGGGAGTTGCCATTTGCTGAGGCATACATTGTTTAATAAGTAGCGTGAGTTTGAGTAGTGTGACATTTGGAGGTTTATGGTCTTTCCAGTGTTGGGTTAGGGTTAGGCAGGCTGCTAGTAAAATATGAATAAGAATAGCCCTCATGTGGCCAGAAATGAGTTCAATCCCTAAGGAGCATAGAGCTAGTCCTGGTGAAAGTGATATATTAACCTTTAAGACTTGGTGGATAAGCTTCGAAAAGCTTGACCAAAATGACGAGAGGGAAGGGCACCTCCATAATATATAGATTAGAGAGCCTTCTCCCCCGATTCCTCTCCAGCATTTGGAAGATGAGTGGGGTACAAGTTTAGTTATGCATTGAGGGGTTAGGTACTTAGCACTTCTGGTAGCTGCATAGGTAGAGGATAGAGCTGTTTGCCAAATGGAGGCATGATAACTCCTCCCAAAGTCCCAAACTCCCATTGTTCGAAGGAGGTGGTTTTAATAAAAGTGTCTTTTTGACCAAGGGTAGAGTAAATTAAAGAAATACCTTTTATTTTAGAGTTGGGTGATTTATAGTATTGAACTATTCTGCAAGGAAGTAATAAAGTTGTGTTTTGGTTGTTCCGTAGGAAGTGTTGGATTTGGAGATAATTATAGTAGTCTTGGTTGGGAAATTGCGTATTCAATTTGTAAAGCTTGAAAGGTTTTTATGGCTGGGCCTATTAGAAAGGTGTTCTACCATCTCTATGCCTTTAGATGACCAAGATGTGATGTTAAGATTTGCTATAATATTGGAGAGGAATGGGAAGTGGGAGATTTGCCCTAGTTGTGTCTTTAGTTGGTAATTCTGATATCTGCGGCCACGTTTCCAATGCTGCTCTGATAGTGGATGAGAGCAGGGACTAAGAGGTTGCGTTAAAACGCTTAGCTAACATAAAGTTGTATATATTGTCGCCCTTTATTTGTGAATTCTCTAATTCTGCCCACAGTGTGGTAGTATTAGAAGGGAACCATGCTTTTAATTAGGTGGGTATTGCAGCTTTGTGGTAGTCTACACAACCCATTCCCCCTGCGTTTCCTGTAAGAATGAGTTTGCTAAAAGCACAACTCACCTTCTTCCCCTTACAAAAGGAGCAGTTAAGTAAAGTTTGTGCTTTTAGAAAGAAATAATTAGGGACCGGAATGGGTAAGGTTCTAAACAGGTATAGGAGTTGGGGAAACAATAACATTTTAAATGATACCTAACCAAGTTAATTCTGTTTTAGCCATATTGTGGAGCTTTGTTTTTATGGTGGTAAGAAATGTTAGGTCCTCTGTATCAGCCCCTCTTTCCCTCAGCTGGACTTTGACGGTCAATGGAAAAAACTCTCTGTCCAGACAGGTAATCATAGACCATACACAGTATATGGTTGATCAAGAATACAGCTTATTTCCAGCTCTACAGAGTATATGCAATAATCAAAAAAGGGGTTGCATAGGGGGAACGCCCCATGAACAACCAATCACATTCAAGCATTTTGTTATACAATCAATAAATCAATATATGTTCTTGACAATGTTCTCAGAATTTCTGGTAAAACTTTCACACATTAGCGTTAGAAAGGTAAAAACTAGCGTGAGAGAAACAGAGTTATGCGGCGTACACACGCTCAGACTTTCCGGCGGGATTGTCCGCTGGACCTAGTCCAGCAGACAAACCACCGGACTTTCCAGCGGGGGTCCGCCGGACATTCCAGCAGGGGTCCGCCGGACTTTCCGAGCATGTAGACTTGCCCACAGACGCCCGGACTTTTCCGGCGGACAATCCGCCGGCGTTTTGGCAAAAGTCTGCGGGACTTTTGAAATAAACGGACTTGCCGACACACATGTTTGGAAAGTCTGTTCATTTAGAACTTGACTCCAGGTAGACGGGACTAGCGAAGGCAGTGAATGCCGCCGCGCTAGCCCCTTCACCTGGTATGGATTTAAAGGGGAACCCCTACGCCAAAAAAACGGCATGGGGGCCCCCCCAAATCCATATCAGACCCTTATCCGAGCACGTAGCTCGGCTGGTCAGGAATACCATACCAGGCCACGTGCCCTCAACATGGGGGGTGCCCTGTCACCCCCCCCCCCCCAAAGCACCTTGTCCCCACGTTGATGAGGACAAGGGCCTCTTCCCGACAACCCTGGCCATTGGTTGTTGGGGTCTGCGGGCGGGGGCTTATCGGAATCCGGGAGCCCCCTTTAATAAGAGGGCCCCCAGATACCGGCCCCCCACCCTATGTGAATGAGTATGGGGTACGAGGTACCCCTACCCATTCACCTAAGGAAAAAAGTGTAAATAAAAAAACTACACAATTTTTAAAAATATTTTATTGCACAGCTCCGGGGGTCTTCTTCCGTCTTGTGGGGTCTTCTCGCCAGACTCCTTCGCTATCTTCTGCTCTTTTACCTAGCTTTTTCACGAGCGGAGTAGCCCGGCTTTCTCCTTCGTCGCCGCCATCGTCGCCGTCTGGGGGTCTCGTTCCGCCTTTGGGGGTTTTGTCCTGATCTTCGGTTCTTCTAGCCGCTGTCGCCGCCGCCTTCTGCGTCGTCATCTTCGTCTTCTTCTGCCGATGTTGACTCGTCGCTCTCTCTGGCCAGAATGGCAGAGACACGCGGTGTTGTGACTTATATAGGGACAAGGGGCTGTCACATGGTCACCCCGCCCCCATATGATGTCACAGTCCCTGAGGACCCCGTGGTCACCATGTGACATGAGCCTGTGGCCCCGCCCCTTGTCCCTATATAAGTCACAACACCGCGTGTCTCTGCCATTCTGGACAGAGAGAGTGTCGAGTCAACATCGGAAAAAGAAGAAGATGACGACGACGACGCAGAAGGTGGCGGCGGCAAGAAGAGCGGGACAAGACCGTCGAAGGCGGAACGAGACCCACAGACGACGACGTCGGCGACGAAAGAGAAAACGGGCTCCTCCGCTCGTGAAAGAGCTAGGTAAAAGAGCAGAAGATACCAGAGGAGTATGGTGAGAAGACCCCCCAAGACGGAAGAAGACCCCCGGAGATGTGCAATAAAATATTTTTAAAAATTGTGTCTTTTTTTACTTACAATTTTTTCCTTAAGTGAATGGGTAGGGGTACCTCGTACCCCATATTCATTCATATAGGGTGGGGGGCCGGTATCTGGGGGCCCCCTTATTAAAGGGGGCTCCCGGATTCTGATAAGCCCCCCGCCCGCAGACCCCGACAGCCAATGGCCAGGGCTGTCGGGAAGAGGCCCTTGTCCTCATCAACATGGGGACAAGGTGCTTTGGGGTGGGGGGCCGCATGGCCCCCCTTTCCCCAGGGCACCCCCTTTCCTGACCGGCCGGGCTGCATGCTCAGATAAGGGTCTGAGATTGATTTGGGGGGACCCCCACGCTGTTTTTTCGGCGTAGGAATTCCCCTTACAATCCATACCAGGTGACGGGGCTAGCGCGGCGGCATTCACTGCCTTCGCTAGTCCCGTCTACCTGGAGTTCATTTCAAATGTCCCGCGGACTAGCACACAGACTGCGGGATTTTCCGCCGGACTGCCGAGTCCAGCGGACAATTTAAAGTCTGAACTTAAAACGTAGTCCGCCGGATTTTGGGAGGAAAAAGTCATCCGGAGCCTACACACATGCGGATTGTCCGGCGGACTCTAGTCCGGCGGACAATCCTGTGGGAAAGTCCGCTCGTGTGTATGCGGCCTTAGAGTGAGTTTCTACAGAAAAACAGAAAAACATCTTTGTACAATATTATTAAATCTTAAAGGGTAACTCTACACTCCTTGCAATAACCTTAAAGAGTGATCCCACATTTCCTTACAATCCCTCCTTTGATCATAGGAGACTTAAAAAAAGTCTCCGCAGATCACTCACTGTACCACCTATGTCCTGAGTAGAACATGGTCATGGCTGTTTCACACAGCCCTGTAAGAACCATCATCATTTTTTCTTGCCTTTGTTTAATTATCTCTTGTTCAAACAATACCTTCCTAAGTTCTTCATTGAGTAATCCTATATCTATTGCTGTGGCATTCATCCATGAATCCATTAACATCCCAAATCCATCTACCTTTGTGAGGGCATTGTATACGCCCACCCCACCGAAGGATGCAAAGTGGAGATTAGTCTCTTTTTAGTGGGTTCAGCTATACCTAGGTCTAGCATGAGGAATTTAGAATCATTGAATTTATAATACAACATTTGATTGAATAAGGTTAATGCATTGTTTACCGAAGCCAGGGATTTTTCCACATCGGTTAACAGCAAAATGTTGTCATCTGCAAACAGGTTAATAGTATGCATTTTGTTTTTCACCCAGAAACCAGAAATGAGAGCGTACATATCCAAACCATGCAGAGCTTATTACTAATGTTCAGATAAAGAAACACCTGGGTAGCAGTGATCATAACATGATTCCATTTGATGTTAGCTGTAAGCAAGAAATACATACAGGAAAGATAAAAACGCTCAACTTCAAGAGAGCAAATTTTCCAAGGATGAGGGCTGCTCTCCAGGACTTAGACTGGGAGGGAATATTGGCATCAATGAGCACAGAACAGAAATGGGAATTCTTCAAAAAGACTGTTTGGGACCTCACTGCAAAGTATATTCCCATGGGCAATAAGTTTAAAAGGCTTAAAATAAAACCTATGTGGCTCATGGTCAAAGTTAAAAAAGCTATAAACAATAAGAAAAGAGCTTTTAAAAAATATAAAAATTAAAGAACACTAGTGTTGTTTAGATATTACAAAGAATTTAACAGAATATGTAAAAAGGAAATCAAGGAGGCAAAAATTCAAAATGAACGACAGATTGCAAAAGATAGTAGGACAAACCCAAAAAAATTCTTCAAATATATTAATAGTAAAAAGGTCAGGTCTGAGCATGTAGGCCCTTTACAAAATAATCTAGAGTGGGTGACTGGGGACAAAGAGAAGGCTAATTTATTAAATAATTTCTTCAGCTCTGTTTATACAAAAGAGCATGGGGGAGCTCATGTTCATAATGGGGGTGGTATTGACACAGCCCAGAATGATCCACAATGGCTCAAAAGTGATATGGTCCAGAAATATTTAGACAGAATAAAGGTGGATAAAGCACCTGGACCACATGGCATCTACCCACGCATCCTAAAAGAATTGAGCTCTGTAATTTCAAAGCCATTGTATTTAATTTTTAGGGACTCATTAATGATGGGAATAGTACCACTGGATTGGCGCAGGGCAAACGTGGTGCCTATATTTAAAAAGGGAACAAAGTATTTACCAAGTAACTATAGACCTGTTAGTTTAACTTCTATAGTCGGGAAGATACTGGAGCGTTTAATAAAAGACCACATAGACGAGTTCTTGCTGGAAAAAAATATTTTAAGCAACAGACAGCATGGATTCATGAAAGGCAGAAGTTGTCAGACAAACCTGATTTTTTTTATGAAGAGGTAAGTAAAACCTTGGACAGAGGGGTGGCGGTGGACGTGGTATACTTGGATTTTGCAAAAGCTTTCGATACAGTTCCCCACACACGGCTCATGTGCAAGGTAAGGTCTACAGGCTTGGAAATATCAGTTTGTAAATGGATAGAAAACTGGCTAAATTACAGAATTCAGAGAGTAGTGGTTAATGATTCTTACTCTGAATGGTCTAAGGTTATCAGTGGTGTACCCCAAGGTTCAGTGCTGGGACCCTTACTTTTTAATATCTTTATAAATGATATTGGGTCTGGGATCAAAAGTAACATTTCTGTTTTTGCAGATGACACCAAGCTATGCAGTGGAATAACGTCCTTACAGGAGGTCTTCAATTTACAAGCCAACATCAATGCTCTGTCTAATTGGGCGACTATGTGGCAGATGAGGTTTAATGTTGATAAATGTAAAGTTATGCACTTGGGGGCTAAGAATATGCATGCATGCATCATACATGCTAGGGAGAGTACAACTGGGGAAATCCATAGTGGAGAAGGATCTGGGGGTTTTGGTAGATCATAAGCTCAATAATAGCATGCAATGCCAAGCTGCGGTTTCCAAAGCGAGCAAAGTCCTTTCTTGTATTAAGAGAGGTATGGACTCCAGAGAGAGAGAGATATCATTTTGCCCCTGTTCAAATCATTAGTAAGACCTCATCTGGAATATTCAGTTCAGTTGTGGGCACCAGTTCTCAAAAAGGATATTGGGGAACTAGAAAAAGTGCAGAGAAGGGCAACCAAACTGATAAGAGGCATGGAGGAACTCAGCTATGAGGAAAGATTAGAGGAACTGAATTTATTCACTCTTGAGAAGAGGAGAATAAGGGGGATATTATCAACATGTTCAAATATATAAGGGGTCCATATAGTGAACTTGGTGTTGAGTTATTCACTTTACGGTCAACACAGAAGACAAGGGGGCACTCTTTACGCCTGGAGGAAAAGAGATTTCATCTCCAAATATGGAAAGGTTTCTTCACAGTAAGAGCTGTGAAAATGTGGAATAGACTCCCTCCAGAGGTGGTTCTGGCTAACTCAGTAGATTGGTTTAAGAAAGGCCTGGATACTTTCCTAAATGTACATAATATAACTGGGTACTAACATTTATAGGTAAAGTTGATCCAGGGAAAATCTGATTGCCTCTCGGGGGATCAGGAAGGGATTTTTTTCCCCTGCTGTAGCAGATTGGAGCATGCTCAGCTGGGTTTTTTTTTTTTTGCCTTCCTCTGGATAACTGTGGGTATAGAATTGGGTATATTGGATTGTACGATATTTTTTATTTTTATTTATTTTTTTATTTTTTTTATGGTTGAACTGGATTGACTTGTGTCTTTTTTCAGCCTAGCTAACTATGTAACTATGTATCTATTTAACATATATGGCCAGTTGTTCAGCAATAGATAAAAATGAGCGGGGAGAGGGGACAACCTTTCCTTGTACCATTCATTATAGGGAACGGATTGGATAAAACTCCAGAGGCGAGTACGTGTGCAGATGGTGAGGTGCCATTATGGCCGAGTATATAGAGCCTTGAAAACCAGAAGTGGTCAATGTGTGAGCTAGGTATGTCAAATGAATTTGGTCAAACAACTTCCCTGCATCCAGAGCCAGAAGCAGAGAAAGCATTTTTTTCTGATTGGCAATATGTATAATATTGATAATTCTGCGGGTAGCATCTGTTGTTTGTCGATTTTTAGTGAAACCGGATTGGTCTGGGTGTATGAGTTGGGGATGGGTATCAACTAGTCTCATGGCAAAAAGCTTTAAGTTGTTATTCATTAGGGAAATTGGTCAGAAATTTGGGGAAAATATGGGATCATTCCCTGGCTTGGGTAATGTCACAATTGTTGCTCTAAGCATCTCAGAAGGGAAGAACCAAGAAGCAGTTTCAGGGTTATAGATTTTTTCCATATGTGTGGATAAGATATTATTAAAAGTTTTATAATACTCCCCTGTAAAGCCGTCTGGCCCGGGGGATTTATTGTTGGTTGAGGTTCCATAATTTTAGATATTTCGGGTATTGTAAACGTTGCATTAGGTTGTAGATTTGCAGGGGTTAGTTGGGGAATTTTCAGTTTGTGAAGAAAATTGTTAACAATTTCTGGAGTAGTTTGTGGGGTATCAGCGTTTGATTTTAAATTATATAAAGATCTGTAGCAGTCGCTAAAAGCATTAGCCACTGCTTGAGGATGGTACTATTTAGTGTTAGTTCTAGGGTGGAAAATTAAGGGGATCTTAGTTTTGTATCCAATTACCTTCAGACGCTGAGCTTGCCAGTTTGCCAGCCTTATTGCCATTGGCGTAGTATGTCATTTTTAATCTTTTGGTTGTTTTTTTGAAATTGTCTGAAAGGAGGGATCGCAGTTCCTGTCTTACATAAGACAATTGCAGTAAATTGTGGGGTGTAGGATTTGTTTTGTTTTTGGAGTCTAGTGACTGAATTTGTGTGAGATCATCTATGCGCTTAAGTCACTGCTTTTTTTTTATCAAGCTCCCAGCTTGATAAAATTTCTCTGATGAAGGCCTTGTGGGCGTTCCAAAGCAGGAAAGGGTCTGTAACAGAGGAGGCATTTTCTTCAAAATAATTAATTAGACATTTCTCAAGTTTCTCATTTTTGGATTGTAAGGTTTGAAGGGTTCTCGGATTAGATCTCCAGATATATGTAGCACTGGAGGATAGTGAGTCTTTTAGAGTTAGGGAGATTGATGCATGGTCTGACCATGAGATATTATGAATTAAGGAAGAAGTGGCGTTCAACGATAACCCATGGTCTACCAGGAATAGATCAATCCTGCTGTAGCTTTGGTGCGCTGTTTAGAAAAAAATATAGTCTTTCATTTGCGTTTAAGCATCTCCATCCATCGTAGAGCTCGTGGTGATTTATGAAAATTTGTAAGGCCAGAGGATTCCTTTTTGGAGGGGAGGTACAATTGATCTCTGGGTCTGGTGTAAGATTAAAGTCTCCACATAATAGTAGCGACCCAATTTGTTCTTTACAAGCTAAGCGTAATAGTTTAGTGAGAAAAGATAGTTGATGGGCATTTGGGGCGTATAAATTCACAAATGTGTATTTGGAAGAGTTAATCTCACAGATGAGGATGAATAATGACCTTGCGGATCCTTAATTTATTTTATAAGATTAAAAGAGACTGTGTCTCTGATAGCTGTTAACACTCCTCTTTTTTTACAAGCCGCGGATGCTGTAAAAATATGTGGAAAGCTTTTTTGTATTTGAAGTGTAATTGAGTTGTTGGTATTCACTTACTATGACTTGAGAGTGGACGGATTCAGTATGTTCTGCCATCTTTCTGTCCATTGCAGATTTGACTGTATGTGAAGGCTTCCTGGATATTGTCTTTGGTGTGAAAAGGGACTTTGACAAACAAAAAAATTAAAACAAAGAAAATGAAAATGAATAAGCAGCAGTGAACAATAAGTATAATTCAAATCTCCCATATCCAGCAGGAGAAAAGTGGGTTACATGTAAACCTGGGTGCAGCTTTGGAGCAGCTCAGGTAAAGAGAGGCAGCGTAAACAGACAGATCTGAGCCTGCGTAGAACTGCTGATCCTTGAGGTAACTCTTTGAAAGATAATATGTCATCCATGACTATTTATGATTGCGTGCATTTTTGGTTGTAACCAGACTCCACTTTGGGTTTACATGTTGAGTACCTCTCCCTGGAGATGGAGAGCCTTGCGGTTCCATATTTATATTCCAGGTTTTGAGGCAGGAGAGACCCTTTTCTAGGGAGTCAATCACATACATGGATCCCTCACTAGAGATGGTAATCTTGGTTGGGTATACCCACTTGTAGTTAATATGATGGTTGCAGAGAGATTTTGTTATGGTGTTTAAGTTCCTCAGTTTTGAAATGTGTGCTGCGCTAGGTCTGAGTAAAGTTGAAGGTCAGCATATTAAGAAGTGATCTGGGATTTATTGGAAGAAGCGGACATCACACACTCCATCACACACACAAGCGAAATGCATTATCAATCAGCGGCAACTTACGATGAAAGGAGATACCAGTCCAGAAGAAATGGTAAACATGGGCTCTGCAACAGTAGAGTGGTGCTGTGGACAGGAAAAGGAGAAACTAAGAAGCATGTTTGCTGTAATGAATAAAAATGCCATGCCAATGCCATGCTATTATTATGTCAGTAGGGCTGAAATGCATCAGAAAAGTGGCTGAGTGGATTTTTCTCTGTAGTGCTTGAGCAATGAATGTTGTTTTTGACTTTCTGAAAACAGCAGTGTGTGGCTCAACTATATGAGGTTGACTTGTGTGGGAGGTCCCAGTGGATGTGAGTACCTGTGTCAGGGGTGTACTCAGGGACACTAGAGTTGTACTGAGGCTTCAAAGTAGGTATATGCCATACACATTAATACAGTAACACATTATGGCAAGTTCTTCTAGGGATCTGTAATGACTCAGTTCTACTTTATGAGGCATCTGGGGAGACATTAATGTATAATTTAGTTAACAGTCAGAGAAATCCTTATCTTTGTGGGGAAAAAAACACAAAAAATATACAAAATATAAACATATCAGAATTGTTAAATTTTAGAGATAAAAAATAGTTTGACCCATTATTTCAGTTTATAATTTTTTGAAAACCAAGATTAAAAAAAGATCTCAATAAAAATTGTGGGTACCGTGAATATGTAACTCAGGCATATTTCAGCTTGGCCCACATTTTCTCTGCTTTGTAAATGGCCTTTGCCGATCTCTGAGCTTGCAGATTGAGTTTATGTAAAAGGAAGTTTCCTGAGACAATGGTGTATCCTTATAGGGCTGTCATGTCAATTACATTTTTTAACAAGAGAGAATTTTAGCATGTAATGACTAATGAGTTCCTTCTTCCTGAGGAAATCATGTCAAAGGGCAGAAAGATTTTGCCTTCTGTAAAGTGATAGAAGAGAGATCAAAGAGCAAAGAAAGTACTACTTTATTAAAATGTGTCAAACTATTTTTTCTCATTGCCTTAAGAAAAAATATCAAGGGAACTGACTGACAAGTCACCAAAATATTTGGGGAATCAAAAGGAGATGACTGACAAATTCTAATTACTGTCTAGAGGATAAAATTATTCTCTCTTATGAAGTGAGTAGGAAAGTGGATAGGAAATGCTTACATGGTTCAATTTTCCTGACAGGCTCCATGGCAGCATACATACAGATGAACACTTGGCAGTAATGTTTTGACTAGTGTTCCCCACGGGGCCATTTGAGGTGTATGAGCCCCAGCCTCCATAACTACCCAATAGGACCCCTCTCCCATAAATCTTTGCTCCTGGCTGCTATCCGTTTTCCTTTTTTGTCCTCCTCCGTAGGACCAAGTGGTTATCCTACCTGAAGATACCTTCACAACGATCGATCGACCGATTATCAAGTTTGATCCTCCGTTAGGCCCTGTCTGTTAAGCATGGGTATGGAGTGTATGGCAGAGTAGCGCTGAAGACTTGGATCTGGTGTCTATAAGTGCGCCCGGCTGATTGCCTACTGCTGTGAGGTGGCCATTATCTGCCAGGATGACCAGGTGTGTATGGGACTAAAGATTCGGCCTGATGATCGTTGGTGGAGTGGTGAGATGTATCATTACTAATGGCAGCAGTGTATATGTGTACCTTATTTCTTGTTGTGTCCTCCAGCTGATACTGTGCATGGCGCTGACGCTTCTGCGTTCCAGCAGCCTTCTCCCCTGTTTCCGGGTCCGCTGCGGCGTTCTGCGCATGCGCAGACCCGATTCAAAGCGAGGCTTGGTTCTCGCGCATGCACACGAGCACCCGGCATCTGACGTCGCCGATGACGTCACGGGCACCAAATTTAAAAGGCATTCAGAGCTGTCAGAGCCCCAGGAATGATTGCAGAGGAAACAGCGACTTCCCGGGGCTAGATTCTGATGGATTCAAGGTAGGAACAGTATATTCTATTGCTGTATATGCCTGTACATGTCTTACAAATAGCTGATGGGGGTTTTATTGTCTTTACAGTTAAAGTGTATTAGCAATGGATGCCTCACTTCCCCCTAGTGGCCAGCCCGCTTGTAGCAGGTATGTGCATAGCTTGGTGGCTGTGTATTTGGAGAAAATTTGTTAGCACTAGTTTTCAGATGGTCCCTTACCTTTCCTTTCTTTCTCTTGTATATTTTGTCTCTATAGCCCTTCTAGATCTGATCCGCAGCGTAGTTCGCATAGCCGTAGTGGATCATCTAAATCACACCACCATAAGTCATCCTCAAAGTCTAGTCATCACAAGTCATCTAGACCCGAACAGCGTAGTAGAGATTGCTCTCAACCCCCTTCTTCTCACTCTAGTAAGAGGTCAGAAAAAACATGCTGGGGTTGTAGGATGCCTGTTCCAACAGATAAGTAACTCTGCGATCATTGCTTCTCTAAAGCCGCAGACGAGAGAGATGGTGCAGATCAGCGGTTGGAATCAATGGTGAAAAGAGTAGTGAAGGAGTCCCTACAGCAGAGGGAAGCTCAACAAACCAATGAGTCCCCATCAGACCCGTTATGTCCCACAGAGGGGGAAGGATTATTGCAAGAAGCATGGGAATCCTCTCAACCTAGTCGCCACTCTGCTCCTGTCTCAGACAGCGATTCGGATCTGGAGGATCCAGGCCTGGGTTTTGATTATGCGCTAGTACCCGCATTAGTCAAGGCGGTGAGAGAAGCTCTAAAGTGGGAAGATCCTGTTACTTCTCCCCCCAAGCAGAGAAAGTTTTTTAAACAGCTCAACAAGGAGCGTTAATATTTCCCTTTTCTATTGGAACTAGGTGAAATCATCTCTGATGAGTGGAGCAAAATGGACAGGAAAAGTTCAATGCAATCAAAAATGTTTAAATTGTGTCCCTTTAAAGAGGACGATGTAAAACATCTTGAATCGGCTCCTTTGGTGGACGCAACGCTTATGCGTTTAGTGAAGTACGTGACTCTTCCTCTAGAAGACATAGTATCTTTCAAAGATCCATTGGAAAGGAGAATTGATTTGGACCTAAAGAGGATTTACCTTACCTCTGGAATGGCATGCAAACCAATTCTGGCACTAGCGGCAGTTTCAAAGGCCATTGAATCCTGGGCCGATAACATCGAAGAGTTTCTGAGGGGAATCTCCATAGAAACAGCTAAAGACTCTCCTATTCAGGAGATTAGAATGGCTTCCGCCTTTCTGGGGGAGGCATCTATTGATGTCACCCGCCTGCTGTCCCGGGCTATGTTAGCGTCAGTGTCAGCCCGCAGTGATTTATGGCTCCATCCGTGGTTGGCGGATCCAGCTTCTAAACAGGCCTGGTGCCGTATCCCCTTTGAAGGGGCATCCTTATTTGGAAATAAATTGGATAGTGCCATATCCTGGGCCACAGGTGGAAAATCGGGTTTTCTCCCGCAGGACAGACGCCTTCAAAACCAAAGACACTCCTTTCCAAGAAGGCAGAATGCGGATTGTGCCAGGGATGCGCGCAGCTACAAGCCTGGCCGGGAATTCTCTAGGTCATGGAGGTCCAGGCAGTCTTCTTTTAAGAAGACCTCAAAAGGGGGTTCCTCTGGGAACCAGGACTCTGGGAAGTCCTTTTGAAATTGGGCCCGCTCAAGCATGTCAGGTGGGGGCTCGCCTTCTCCACTTCAAACATGTTTGGGCGGCCTCAATTCGGGACTATTGGACCGTCAGGACGGTGTCTTCCAGTCACAAGTGGGTCTTTATCAACAACCCAAGGTTAAGATTTGTTCCTACACTCCTTCCAAGCTCAGAGGAGAAAAGACAGGTCCTGTTGACCTACGTGAATTGTTTACTAGAGCAAGGCGCAGCTGTACCCGTTCCAGAAGAAGAACGTGGCAAAGGCATGTATTTGCCTCTGTTTATGGTGCAGAAGAAAAACGGCTCATGGAGGCCTGTGATAGACCTGACCCATCTCAATTCCTTCATCCGCAAGGAAAAGTTCAAAATGGAATCCCTGCTCACCATTCAGCAGTCAGTGCATCTGAGAGATTGGTTAATATCCATCGATTTAAAAGATGCATACTTCCATGTGCCAGTGGCAAAGGACTTTCATCAGTTCCTCCGCTTTGCAGTAGGCGATCAACGCCTACAGTTTACCTGTCGCCCTTTCGGGTTAACAACGTCTCCTCGAGTCTTCTCCAAAGTTCTCCTTGCAGTGGTAGCTCTTCTTCGAGTCAAGGGCGTTCGTCTCCACCATTATCTGGATGACTTGCTCCTACTGTCCCAGAACAGAGTTCAGATCTTGGAACACAAGAATTTAGTCATCTCCACCCTACAGGAGTTTGGGTGGCTCCTGAATCTAGAGAAGAGCCATCTGGATCCAACTCAAACCCTTGTGTTTTTAGGGGCTCAGTTCAATATGATAGAAGGTACTAGCTCCCTTCCGGAAGAAAAAATTGGGATAATCCGGGACAGGATTCACGCAGCCCTTGCGTCTTCTCATCTGACGGCTCTCCAATGCCTGAAAGTTATTGGCACAATGACAGCCACCATTCCGATGGTGAATTGGGCCCAATGGCACACTCGTCCCTTCCAGAAGGGATTCCTACAACAATGGGATTCTTCCAGCCAGACCCAGCGCATACTCCTCACTCCAGCCATGAGGGCATCTCTCCTCTGGTGGCTGCAAGGGAAGAATTTGCGCAATCACCATTCCATCATTCCTATCTCTTGGGTGACGGTGACATCAGACGCCAGCAACCAAGGATGGGGCGCTCATTGCCTTTCAGATGTGGCTCAGGGTAGATGGACGTTTCCGTCCCAAAGAGTTGTCTCAAACATCTTGGAGTTAAGAGCAGCCTTTAAAGCGCTTCTCTCCTTTCGCCATCTTGTAGAGAAGTCGTCTGTAATGTTGAGACTGGACAACACAACCGCGGTGGCTTATGTGCGGAAGCAAGGTGGAACCCGCAGCTGGTCCCTATTACAGGAAGTAGAGCCGATAATGACCTGGGCTCAGAAGAATGTGGCCAACATTTCTGCAGTATACATTCCGGGGATCCAGAATGTGCAAGCGGATTTCCTGTCACGGATCAGGATGGACAACAACGAGTGGTCCCTCCACAGAGATGTATTCGACTAGATTCTAACTCTGGGTGTGTCTCCAGAGGTCGATCTGTTCGCTTCGCCGTGCAATCACAAGATGCCCAAATACTACTCGAGGTTCAGGGACCCGCAGGCATACGGGACAGACGCTCTTACGGATTGTTGGAAGTTCCAGAGAGCCTACGCCTTCCCTCCAGTTCCAGTAATTCTGCAGTTTCTTCGGAGGCTCAGAGTAGAGAAGGTGGAGATCATTGCGGTGATTCCATTCTGGCCAAACAGGCCTTGGTTCCCTCTGTTGCTACTCCTCAGTTTTCAAGATCCAGTTCCCCTGCCTCTCAGACCGGATCTACTTTCACAAGGCACGATGCTACACCCGTGCCCATCCTGTCTACACCTCAGGGTGTGGTTCTTGAGAGGGGAAGGCTAGAAGCTCTGGGGTGTCCAGAAGAGGCGATTCCTACCCTTCTTAGTGCCAGACGGAAGAGTATGAACAGGGTGTACGAGCAAATATGGTCCAGATTCACTGTCCACATGGCTTCCAGATCAAATTCTTGCAATTCTCCAGCGGTCCAGGATATTTTGAGTTTTCTCCAATCAGGGCTTGATCTATCCTTGGCAGTCAGCTCATTAAGAGTGCAAGTCTCAGCCATCTTGGCCTTCACGGGAGTTTCATGGGCAAATCACGCCCTAGTACGGCAATTCTTCAAGGGAGCTGTCTCAGAGAAGACCTAGATTCCCTAAATTGGATCTTCCTTTAGTTTTGGATTTCCTTTCTAACCTTGGTAAAGATTCTGAGCAACCCTTATCGTTAAGAGATCTTACTCTCAAGACCACTTTCCTAGTGGCTATTACTTCTGCCAAGAGAGTGTCAGAAATCAGAAGTTTAGGTTCAGAAGAACCGTTCTTGACCTTCTTTCCGGACAGAGCAGTATTAATTCCTATGTTGGGGTCAAACCCTAAAGTTACGTCAGTATTTCACGAAAATCAAGAACTCGTTCTACCCACGTTGAAAACAACAGACGACCAAGAGATTCATCCATTGGATGTAAGTCACACATTAAAAAAAATACTTGGATGCTACGGCTTCTTTCAGACGCACAGAATTCCTCTTTATGCTTCTCCACGGCAAGAACAAAGGATTGCGAGCTTCAATCAGATCCATTTCATCTTGGATTGTGCAAACCATCCAAAGGGCATACAAAGCAAAGGGCTTGGCTCCTCCTGAGGCAGTGACGGCTCACTCAACCCGAAGTATTTCAATTTCATGGGCAGCATCTCGACATGTCGCGCCAGAGATCATTTGTAGAGCGGCTTCTTGGTCTTCAATCAATACTTTTGTTTCACATTATTGTGTTGAACCAGCTGCTCTGTCCTCTATTAATTTTGGTTTACAAGTATTGTCGGCTGACAATGTAAAATAAATTTTGTTTTTTTCTTTGCTCAACATTTTGCCCACCCGGGTGTGTTTGGCGAGTTATTTCCCACACGTATGCTGCCATGGAGCCTGTCAGGAAAATTTAAAATTTGTATCAAATACTTACCGTAATTTTCCTTTCCTGATAGGCTCCATGGCAGCAGGAGTTCCCTCCCAAATGTCTGGAGTAGGCTAGTTACGGAACACGGATAGCAGCCAGGAGCAAAGATTTATGGGAGAGGGGTCCTATTGGGTAGTTATGGAGGTGGGGCTAACCCACACGTATGCTGCCATGGAGCCTATCAGGAAAGGAAAATTACGGTAAGTATTTGATATAAATTTTCAATTTTCTAGGCTGAAAATCCCCCCCTCGGCTTATACTCGAGTCAGGGTCTCAAGTGAGGGTGTTACAATGGACGGCCGTCGACCAGACTGCATGACACAGCGGGAGACACTCGCTGTTTTCGTTATCAAAGGTACAGCTGCAGATGGGCACAGTGAGGCTGCAGATGGGCACAATGAGGCTGCAGATGGGCACAGTGAGGCTGCAAATGGGCACAGTGAGGCTGCAAATGGGCACAGTGAGGCTGCAGATGGGCACTGTTTACCCAGTAGTTGCTGCATTTCCCACCCTAGGCTTATACTCAATATGGTTTCCCATTTTTTTGTGGTAAAATTAGGTGCCTCGGCTTATATTCGGGTCAGCCTATACTCGAGTATAAACGTTATACTGTATTGTGCACCCTCCTATCCTCATCTCTGCTTGCCAAACTTTTTCATAGCCAATTAGAAAGGGTGTTTCCTTCAGACATAGGCCACATATAAAAGCTTTTCAATCTATTTTTTGTGTGCGTCATCTTCAGGTTTTCAGGGGCTTTAATTGTCACAGGCCCAGTGTGCATTGTCCTGTTGTTTCCACTAATCTCATTACTTCCACAGATAATATCTTTTTCTTTCAAATATTTTTTATTGGTATTTTTCACAAAGCACAAATAATTGCATACATACAATATGAAATAAGGTAACTAGGTAGTTCCTTGCATTTACAATCATTAGATGGATAATGAACAGGGTGAAATAAAACTGTTACCATCAGCTTATAATTCGAAAACAAGGTAGTACATAACTTTGTCCTGTAATTGCACCCAATTAAATATTGTTATATATATTTCAAGTCCAAATAATTATCCATGAACACTGAATATGAAGGTGCCATCTATACATATTTAAAATGTTTTATCTTCGGCCTACCCCTAATTCTCTAATAGTCAGGGGGGCCGAAGAGCATGTGCTGCCCAAGTGAATCAGAGGAAATCAGTTGAGGGCTATTTCAGGAGTGGGTTTGGTTAAACTCCTGGACCCAAGACATCCATTTTTTATCAAAAGAGTGTATTGGGTTGTTTTGGCCTGCTATGTATTTTTCACAAATGCAGTTTACATTTACTCTATGTATAACTTCAGAGAAGTTGGGAATTGTTGGCTGTTTCCATTTATTTGTTATTGACATTCGGGCTGCTATTAGGATATGTGAGACTATTGTTAAAGCGGAGTTCCACCAAAAAATGGAACTTCCGCTTTAAGGGAAGGGGACCCCCTGACATGCCACATTTGGCATGTCATTATTTTGGGGGGAGCAGAAACCCTCTTTTTAAAGGGTTCCAGCTCCCACTTCCTCCCGGGGCACCTCTGCACTGGAAGTAAATTCACCTCAACCCCCCTCCCTCTCTGCAATCATCTGGGACACGTCACAAGTCCCAGAGCTGGGTGGCCACAGTGACAATGCCAGCACCGCAGAGAGGAGGGGGAGACAGGCGGGTCTTCGTTCCCCCACATCGCTGGACCATGGGACAGGTAAGTGTCTGATTATTAAAAGTCAGTAGCTGCAGTATTTGTAACTGTTGAATTTTTTTTCTTTTTTTTTGTCGGAACTCCGCTTTAAGAACTGTTTGGGAAAGCGGTGTAGTTGCATTCCAAAGAGGGCCATTGTTTGTCATGGCTCAGTGCTCGTTCTAGTAAGGTGTGAAATTAGGGCGATCACTGATTCCCAGAATTGTCTTATGTCCTTGCATGATCATAGAATGTATGTAAGTCGCCTTTTTGTCCACATTGGCGCCAGCATACCGAAGGGGTATCTGGGAATATACGGTTAAGTTTGGCTGGTGTCATATACCAGTTTTAGGTTATTTTTACAGCATTGTCCCAATAAGAGGTGCAGTGGGAAGAGCTCAGGGTTATATTGAGTAGACATGTGCACACTAAAATTTTCAGTTTCGGAATTTCGTTTTCGTCCAGAAAATACATTTATTTAGTTACTCCCAAAATTCGTTTTTATTTATTTTGTTTTGTTAAAAAATGCATTTGTCCGAAAATCCGAAATAATTAAGGTTGAATCTGTCATTGAAGGCTCATGGTGTCTGTCAAATGTTCTAAGAAGATTCGACCGAGCATCTAAACATCATTTGTCATCTGTACAACGCTGCAATCATACATTTCCGGTCGAATGTTCCGCTACAAGCTATAGTATATAGTATAGTAGTATAGAAGTCTAATAATTATATTTATTAATTTTTATTACTATTTCAACCAACATTAGAATTCTTCTATAGCCTATGGGCAGAGCATTTAACCATAAATGTCTGCTCGTGGCGACTGCTTCGTCGAATCGTCATGTTGAATCTCTTCTTTCTATGTCAAATAATCTTGGACTAATAGAGTTAAGTTACGCACATTCGACCTTTTTTGCTATTGTCTCTATAATGTTGAATCTTTGTCTCTATGTCAAATCTTTTCTCTCTATGTAGAATAATCCTGAACTAATAGAGCTAAGGTTAGGCACATTCGACCACAGGTTCGATGGACACAGATCGCTATTGTCAGCGTCATGTCGAATCTCCTATCTATATGAAACTGTTGTCACAATGAAAACAAAGATAAAGCATTTGTTTATGTCGGATATTTCGGTTTTCGGATTCTGCGCGTTTGTTATCGTTTGTTAAAACGATAATGAAAATATGCAAAATTCAGACGAAAATGCATTCGGACGAAAACAAATGCACATGTCTAATATTGAGTGCTTTATTCCATTCTATGAGGGAGTATTCTGTTTTTATAATTAGTTCCCATCTAGTAATTTGGGAAGGTTTAGATGTACAGTAGTCTGTTGGTTGTTTAAGTATTTATAGAACCACAATATCCCTTTCTTGGGTGATGATATATTGTGATGGTATGACCAAATTGCATTATTCACTTTTACAAAGAAATTAGGGTAATTTCTGTGGAAATGTTTTATTTGGGCTGCTTTATATAGACTTTTCATATCTTTAGACTTTTGCATCTCTTCTAGGGACATTTAACCTGTATTGGTTCTGGAGTCTACTGAAAATGAGGGTATGAGGTATTCATAGGCAGTTGCAGGGATGACTATGGCTCTTAGGGAGTCATTGTAAGGAAGATCTTGGAGGGAGGAGTTCCAAGCTTCCACAGCTACCAGGAGAGAGGCTGCATTGCCTATATATACTTTCTGGTATGTGGAACTTGCGATCAATAAGGAGGTTAGGTCTCCATTTAGTAAGATAGATTTTTCTATATTGACCCAACATTTGGTAGGTGTAGGTTCAAACCATGCTTTGAGTTGGTCTAGTATCGTTGCCTTATGATAACGTTGAATATTGGGTAGGTTTACCCTGCCTTGTTGTTTTGATCTACAAAGGATGTTACATGCTATTTATGGCCTACCTAAGTTCCAGACATATGTATTAAAATATTTATTTACTGTGGTGAATAGGGATGAGCTTCGAGTTCGAGTCAAACTCATGTTCGACTCGAACATTGCCTGTTCGCCTGTTCAGCGAACAGCGAACAATTTGGGGTGTTCGCGGCAAATTCGAAAAGCCGCGAGCACCCTGTAAAAGTCTATGGGAGAAATCTCAAGTGCTAATTTTAAAAGCCTATACGCAAGTTATTGTCATAAAAAGTGTTTGGGGACCTGAAGGGTCTGGTTTGGATTTTTAGGGGGAACCCCACGTCATTTTTTTTTTAATTTGATTCAGGGTTCCCCTTAATATCGATAGCATACCTGAAGGGCCTGGAAATTGAATTTGGGGGAACCCCCATGCTTTTTTTTATCAATGACTTTCAATGAATGACTGTTCTCTGTATTACTGGAGCCGACAATTCATTAGCCGCGAGTTATTTTAAATAGCTTTTTTTTCCTGCAAAAATTACACTTTGTGCAGGGACAGTTCTAAGCATGGGAAACATGCACCCCTTCACAGGCATACTATACACACCCCCCAGGTACGAAATTTAAAGGAATATTACACTTTTATTGTTTCACAAACATTATTAAAATCACTTCTCCTGAAAAAACGGCAGTTTTGAAAACTTTTTTTGCATTGATACATGTCCCCTGGGGCAGGACCCAGGTCCCCAAACACTTTTTATGACAATAACTTGCATATAAGCCTTTAAAATTAGCACTTTTGATTTTGAACGTTCGAGTCCCATAGACTTTAATAAGGTTCTAAAGTTCACACGAGCTTTAGGTCTGTTTGCAGGTTCTGGTGCGAACCGAACAGGGGGGTGTTCGGCTCATCCCTAGTGGTGAAGAACATGGTTGGGATTTTTATAGGTATAGTTCGAAAAGGGTATTTTAGGTAGAAACATCATTTTAAATGCGGCCTTTCCAGGAAATTTCAGTTTTTCTGTAATTACGCTAGTTTAATGCCTAACAATCAATTTTGTTGTTATCCCATGAGTAAGGGAACTCTCTTTTTAAGAATCAAACTGCCTGCTTATTGAGGATTAAGGATTTTGTTATATTCACTTTATAATATGAAATCATTCCAAATTTCACAATTTTGTCTTGTACTGCCCTCAGGGAAGGAGCCACATTAGTCAGGGTTAGAAGGACATCATCCGCAAATAGTCCAATTTTGTGGGCATATTCTGCTATATTAATTCCTTGAATTCAGGGATTTTGTTGCATAGTTTCGGTAAATGGTTCCATTATAAGGGTAAAGATTATGGGGGACAAAGGGCACCCTTGTCAAGTCTCATTGGTTATCTTAAATGGATCTGACATTGCATTGGATGTATATACTTGAGTCGAGGGATAGGAGTATAGTGCTGAGATTTTTAAGTATACAATGGGGTATGTTTACTAAAGCTGGAAAGTGCAAAATCAGGCTCACTTCTGCATAGAAACCAATGAGCCTTTAACCTCGGCTTGTTCAATTAAGCTTTGATAATAAAACCTGGAAGCTCATTGGTTTCTATGCAGGAGTGAACCTGATTTTGCACTTTGCAACTTTAGTAAATAAACCCCATTGTGTACTTAAAAGTGGGGTATGGCTGTACACCAGGGATATGCAATTATCAGGCCTCCAGCTGCTGCAAAACTACAAGTCCCATCATGCCTCTGCCTCTGTGTGTCATGCTTGTGGCTGTCAAAGTATTGCTATGCCTCATGGGACTTGTAGTTCTGCAACAGCTGGAGGTCCGCTAATTGCATATCCCTGCTGTACACCATACATTGGACATGTTTGGATCAGGGGTTAAGTTGAGTTGGAAAAATTCATGTAGTTTGGTTATTAAATAGAGATGCGTTGTTGCACCAGATGCATTGTTGCGCCAGAGACAAGTCGGAAGGGCTCAATATAATTTTGATGGGAGCATGATCTGACCAAGTTATAGACATCATTTCGGTTTAAATGACTTTGTGTAATAATAGATTCAGGTAGTGGACGGTCAAGTGTTCATCTTGGTCCATGAGCTGGCAGAGTCCTCTTGTGAGTAAGACAGGTACCAGACATTTTCCAGAGTGTTTGGACAGCGTTGCAATGGAAGAGTTATCATCGAGTCAAAAAAGAGTTATTGCAAAAAACAAACAAAGGTGATATTTTCTTTGTAGGTGCTGAAGCTTGGAGAGCAAGGAAAAAAACAGAGCAACTTGCGCCATTGCTGCGTTAACGAAAAAACAAAAAAAAAAAAAAACGGAGTAAACAGTGAACTTTTTAGGTAATCCGATGGATTACTGAGTAGTGGCCACTACTCTATTGAAGAGCGGGGGAAAAGCTTGTTAGGGACAGCTACCTTTGGGTGGTACTGTAGGGGAGTAGGGACGAAAAACTGAGAGGTCCCAGTAATTCAGGTATGAATGGTTTCTTTCTTTAGAGTGAGGATTGTGTTGGTCATCTGTGGATGTTCAGCAATCTGAGATGTCATCAGGGTGTCTAGGCTGGGCATCGCTTCTTCTGCGCTGGTCTTGGTCGTCAAGGGGTGGGAGAAGGTTTCATGTTCGAAGGAGGTTGAGACCATCTGCTAATGTAGTGATTATTAGAGTTGAGCGGACACCTGGATGTTCGAGTTCAACGGGTTCAGCCGAACTTCGGAAAAAAGTTCGAGTTCAGGACCGAACTTGACCCAAACTTGACCCCCAAACCCGAACCCCATTGAAGTCAATGGGGACCCGAACTTTTTAGGACTAAAATGGCTCTAAAAAAATAATGGAAAGGGCTAGAGGGCTGAAAATGGCAACAAAATGTTGTTAAGAGCATGGCAAGTGCTCTGCAAACAAATAAAAAAAAGTTTTTGCCCTAAAAAAAAAATATTTGAAAAAATAATATTATATATAATATTTGATTATATATAATATTTGAAAAAAATATTTATTTGAATAGCACAATAGAAGAAAAATATATAAATTGAATATATCACACCTGCAGAAAACACTGCTAATTTTTTTTTTGCCCTAAATGGGTGTTTTTGGAAGAGCAGAATACACCCACAGTATGTACAGGGTGTATCTCACAGTAACATATGCAGTGCTGGTGCACTGAGCTTGCAGATAAAAGTTATATTTTCTCTGGCACTGGGCTCATGGCAGTGTAAAAAGACTGTGCACTGCAACCCAACCAGGTAAATCTATGTAGATCGCTGACTTATTAGAAAAGATTTCTGAATCTGGACTCCTAGATAATTCTCTTTCCCTCAAAGCATCCACAGGAACCTTGCCCTACACTCTCTATCTTTTCTCTCAGTGCAGTGTAAAAATCTTGTGCACTGCACCCACACAACTAAATCTATGTAGATCACTGACTAATTAGAATAGATTTCATGAAACGGGACTGACTCCTATCATGTAATTCTCTCTCTCACAGCAACAGCAGCCAGGAACCTTTCCCTACACTGTCTAAAGCAGAGTTATGTGCTGTTGATGTGCTGTGCTGTGTGCCTCTAGCTTATATAGAAGCTTGGTCACATGCTTCACTGGCCAATCACAGCCATGCCATTATTAGGCATGGCTGCGGGCTATCAAGGTGTGTTGGGAGAGGTCTGCAAATAGCTTAATCCCTGCATAGGGGTCTGGGAGTGGGTTTGCTTGCCTGGTGAGTTGGAGCAATTCCTCCTTCACATGGAAAAAATGGATCCTCGCAATGACATTTCATGATATGTTCTGAGAGATATGGGGGTTTGGGCAGCCTGTGGGCCAGGTCAATAACAATTTCTTGTGCCGGGATTTCTGGTAGTAGGGTAGTCATCATTTGTTGTTTGTATCTTATCAGGTCACTCGGTAGTACAGACTCTGCGACGCCCCTGAATTTAAGGTTGTTACACCTAGAGCGGTCCCCGAGGTCTGTGATTTTCATTTTGAGCTGTGTGATGGTTTCCCCTGTATCTCTATGTGCATCCACAAGGTCATTGTGGGCCTCTGCATACTCTCCCATGTTATCCTCCATGTGGTCCACCCTGTCTCCTAGCTCTGCCACCTCAGCTCTTATGTTTGAGACTGCTGAGAGCATGTCTCTGTGCAGTGTGCTGCAGAGAGCTACTAGCATGCTCTTTAGTGTAGTGTCCACAATTGGTTGTCCTGTGGTAGGGAATTGTGTAATGAGGTCATTAGAATCTGTGGTCTCCTCCATGTGCCCACCCTCCCTTCTTCATATCAGTGTCTTGTAGTACAGGGTCTAGCCTGGGTCTAGATTTCTGGGGGCTTTGGGAAGGAGAGCATTGATTACTTGCCTGCCCCAAGCGACGAGGAGACAATCTAACCTGTGTATCCAGCCTGTGGGACCATGAGTAAAGCCTGTCTCGTGAAATTGCATCTGAGGCGGCGGCGCCATTTTGGCTACGGGAGCTCCAGACCATTGTGAACATATCCGTGAGGTTGCTGGGTCCCTTTTGCTCATTTCGGTTCCCGGTGTCTTAAGAGAGACTTCTCCAGTTCGGGGAGAGGTTTTTCTATTCCCCATGTAGCTGTGTGCCCCTGTTGGAAGCTAGAGTGTGCCGGAGCTCTTTAACTCTGCAGCCATTTTCCACACTGACGGCCATGCCCCCCCACCCGATAATATATTGTTGCAGTTGCCAGTGTTCACTACAACTGTCAGTACATTTGTTTTACTTCGGGAAAAAAATTAAGGTTGATTCCCCCAGTGAGATGGATAGAAATCGGTGGTGGTCTCATCCCTATTGTATAGATAAGAAAAGATCCCCTATGGTTGGGACTTTATATAGAGCACCACTCTCACAAGATTTTAATAAATCAAAATATAAATGTTTTATTGATAAAAAAGATATAAAATCCTCAAAATTGGTTTAGCAGCAGGATGCACAATATACAATATGCATGACAATACATATATACAAGATAACATACAAAAAGAAAATTATACAAAAAATTACATAGAAATACAGAACAACATTAAAGAGATCACAGATACGGTACTATTATTCTCCCGGAGGTAGGAGTCCCCCAATGAACTCGACGCGTTTCCAGTTACCCAGATATGGGAACCTTCGTCAGGAGTGGGGAGTGAAATTTATAACGGAGAAGTACCTGTCGCTCAAGTTGGAGACGGCATTCATGGGTCGATAGCTTATATATCCGCGGAAGCGGGGAGAAATGTGTGCGTCCCCCCAAAGAAATGTACAAAGGGGGTGAGGATGTGGCAGCACACGCTAGGTTCGTTTCACTGACGGGTGATCCTACGTACGGGCTTTGTGTCGTAGCGCCCAGATATATAAATCACATGTATATCATTGGGGGAATCGTCATCCCCGAGAGTTAATGTCTCAGATGGGTGAAGGGGTGATCCCAAAGATGGGTACCCAAAAGACCCCCGTACTTTGTGCGGTGTCCCTCGTTCGTTTGGACCGTATTGGTCCGACCTAGGTGTTCCTCTGCTGCCCCTCACAAGATTTTAATAAATCAAAATATAAATGTTTTATTGATAAAAAAGATATAAAATCCTCAAAATTGGTTTAGCAGCAGGATGCACAATATACAATATGCATGACAATACATATATACAAGATAACATACAAAAAGAAAGAACAGCAGAGGAACACCTAGGTCGGACCAATACGGTCCAAACGAACGAGGGACACCGCACAAAGTACGGGGTCTTTTGGGTACCCATCTTTGGGATCACCCCTTCACCCATCTGAGACATTAACTCTCGGGGATGACGATTCCCCCAACGATATACATGTGATTTATATATCTGGGCGCTACGACACAAAGCCCGTACGTAGGATCACCCGTCAGTGAAACGAACCTAGCGTGTGCTGCCACATCCTCACCCCCTTTGTACATTTCTTTGGGGGGACGCACACATTTCTCCCCGCTTCCGCGGATATATAAGCTATCGACCCATGAATGCCGTCTCCAACTTGAGCGACAGGTACTTCTCCGTTATAAATTTCACTCCCCACTCCTGACGAAGGTTCCCATATCTGGGTAACTGGAAACGCGTCAAGTTCATTGGGGGACTCCTACCTCCGGGAGAATAATAGTACCGTATCTGTGATCTCTTTAATGTTATTCTGTATTTCTATGTAATTTTTTGTATAATTTTCTTTTTGTATGTTATCTTGTATATATGTATTTTCATGCATATTGTATATTGTGCATCCTGCTGCTAAACCAATTTTGAGGATTTTATATCTTTTTTATCAATAAAACATTTATATTTTGATTTATTAAAATCTTGTGAGAGTGGTGCTCTATATAAAGTCCCAACCATAGGGGATCTTTTCTTATCTATTTGTTTTACTTCTTACACAGTTTACAAAAACAACTTACCATTAGGGTTGAGCGAACCGGAACTGTAAAGTTCGGGTCCGTACCGGACTTTTGGGTGTCCGGGACCCGGACCCGAACTATTGGCTGTAAGTTCGGGTTCGGGTCCGGTGTTCGGCGCTGTATTGGCACCTTTTTTTTTTTTTGTTTTCAAAACGTTTTATTAAAGAAAAAACAGAATGTACAAACATAGATATTAAACACATTGAACAGTGTCATTGTCATATCATATGGTACTTTAAAGGGCATTAAATCAACATTGTTGGTGTAATTTAACCAAAGACATTGAAAAACACGTAAACCAGAGATTTTCCTAAAACAGTGGATCTGAGGTGGATTACTACCAATAGGATATGACCTTGATGAGGGAAGTGTACAAATAATAAAGATAGCGAGAGAAATAGAAAAGGAAGAAAAGGAGAGGGAGGAAAAAAAGGTAAAAATAACAGGACAGTTCGGTCACTCTTGGAGTCTAAGAACAATCCAGGGGTTCCATTTTGCATCAAAAATCGGCATTGTATCATGTAAGGTATGAAATATCTTTTCGGGGTGTGCGCATGCGCGGAGCTCTGTAATGGCCTGCTGAGCTCAGAGCTCCGTCCCGCACCAACACAGCGGCGCCCATAGCAGAGGCTATTCCCCCCCTTCGGACCCGGGTCCGGGATCGGATACCCCCGGACACCCTCGGGCACACTCTAGGCACTTTTCGGCGGTTTCCGAGGCCGCCTGCAAGCCGGATTCTCGATCGGCTCCATTGCGGGGAACTGCGCATGCGCAGAACGCTGAAACGGCCTGTGTTCACAGCGCCGCTTCACAGCCACATACTAGGTGGAAATACTCCCCCCACAGACCCGGCATCAGGATCGGACACCCCCGCTCACCCCCAGGCACCCACAGGGACAAATAACTGGCTCTTAGGAGCCCCACAAAAACGTTCCTCATAAACAGCATTCCTAGCCAAGATGGCGGCGGAACGGCTGCCTCAGGAATACTCAGGCAAGGCAGTCTCATCTCCCTGGCGATTAGCTCTGCATGAAGAGGTATGTGGTGCTGCTCATTCCCTCCCAGCACATTTAGAGCCACATTCTCCGGCCTCTACCATCTCCCTGATACACCAGACACTGGCGGACATGACTGTACCCTCCACAAGTTTACCCACACAGGAGCCCATACAGCAGCAACAAGGCCCAAGCCTGATCACCTCACCAGCCCAGGACATTACTATGCTGTTCAACAGATTTGCAGAAATGCTTGATAAAGGCCTAGCCCACACAGCAGCTAAAATCACCGCAGATATCACCTCAGATATTAAATCTGATCTACACATGTTGGGTTCTCGCATAGAACATATTGAAGACAAATTGGATGCCACTATTGATCGGGTTTTTTTTTTTATATTCTTTATTTTATTTTCGTAATTTCATTTATACACATAATTTCTCAGTTTTATAATCACATATTTGGATAAATACATCTATTCAGATTACATTTTCCACCAGGCACATCCCCTCCCCCCTCCCCTTCTAAAAAAAAAAAAAAAAAAAAAAAAAAGGGCCTACCCCGACTCGCTCACCCCCCTCCTCCATTCCCCACAGTATTTTCTTCCATTATCCTAGAGTATTGTTCTGTTTCCCGAAAGTCAATCCATTGCTGCCATGTCCTCTGGTATTTTCTTTCTAAATTCTCTAGGGATAATAGTGAGTGTTCTATTATTCTTGTCCTCTCCACCCTCTTTACCCAATCTTTCATTGAGGGTATCTCATGCACTTTCCAGTAGCAAGGGATTAAGGCTTTGGCTGCGTTTAGTAGATACGGGATAAGACTTCTAGCGTTCCCTCCCTCTCCCCTCTCTGTATCGTGAAATAGACCCATGGAAGTTTCTTCACCCTAACTTGTGTTATATTAAAGATTATTTCTATTATTTGCTCCCAATATTTTTTTATTTTCGGGCAATGCCACCAAAGGTGTGAGAAGGACCCCACTGCATCACACCCTCGCCAACAGTTTGGAGAATTGTCACCATTATAAGCGTTCGCTCCTTGCGGAGTTACGTACCACCTGGCTAGGAGTTTATAGGACATTTCTACTGAGTATATGTCTTTTGCCGTTGAAAAGACACGTCCTAAGATCTTGTTTTTCTGGTCGTCGCTATTTAATGGGCCTATCTCACTTTCCCATTTCCCTAGATACGAGGGGTATTCATGCTCCGCCGCTCGCAACAGGATTTTGTAAGTCTTTGAAATTCTTTTCTCGCGGTTGTTGGGGGATTCTATTAATTTTTCTAAAGGCCTAAATTCTCTCTTACCTCGTAGGGGTTTGGGGAGTGTCTGTGTAAAATGTTGTATCTGAGTGTAGCGCCATTTGTCTAGTGCTCTGTGTCCCCACTTCATAATAATCTCATTGTAAGTGCTAATTCTATTCCCTTCCATTACATCTATCAATCTCAGATTCTTTTTATTGGACCATCTACTGAAGTATATAAACTCTTCCTTACCTGGGAGGAAAAATGTTGTGTCTAATAGTGGAATTAGTGGGGAATTATAATCCCAATTGTGCCTTTTGTGTACTGCGTCCCAAATTTTTAGTGAGTGCTTTGTGAGTGCGGATGTGTTTGGTGCAAGGTGTCTATAGTGTGGGGGTATCCATATAATTTCTCCTATTCTTGTTCTACTTAACTTTCTTTCTAGTTCCACCCAACCTTTCCCTTCATCCTTATGACTCCAATCTATTATTCTAGATATTGCGACAGCTTCATAGTACTTTTTGAAATCCGGGGCGGCCAACCCCCCTCTTCCTTTTTCTCTTACTAGTGTGTCAAATGCGATACGCGCCCGTTTACCCGCCCAGATAAATTTTGTTATTATTGACTTTATTTTCTTCAAGTAAGATTGAGGGAGAGCGATTGGGACCATTTGGCAGGTATAGGTGAATATAGGGAGAATGAACATTTTGACCGCGTTTATCTTTCCAATCCAAGAGAGGGCTTTATATTGCATTCCTTTAAGTTGCTTTTTAATTTTATTGATCAGTGGAATATAATTGTGGTTAAAAAGGTTCTCTACTTGAGGCGTTAATTTTATTCCCAGGTAATTAAGTTCGTTTTTGCACCATTTAAATTGAAATCTAGACTGTAGGGCGCTCTGGTCTTGGGTTGATAGGGTTAAGTTTAATATCTCGGATTTCGACATGTTAACTTTGAAGTTCGACAGTTTACTGTATTGTTTTAATTCCTTCATAACCATTGGGATTGATACTCTGGGGTTGGAAATATAGAGCAACAAGTCGTCAGCAAATGCCGATACCTTGTACTCCCTATCGCTCACTCGAATTCCCTGAATGTCGGGATTGTTACGCATTGCTGACAATAAGGGTTCTAGGGTAATTATAAACAAGAGAGGAGAGAGTGGGCAACCCTGTCTTGTCCCATTAAACAAGTCGAGGGGAGAAGACAGGGTCCCGTTGACTCTTATTCTTGTTGTCGGATGCTGATAGAGGGCCTCGATCCATTTCATCATCCTATCGCACAGTCCCATATAGCTCAATATTTCGAGCAGGAATACCCAGTTGACCCGGTCAAAGGCCTTTTCGGCATCAATTGACATAAGGACTGTTGGGGCGCCCCTCCTGCCGGCTTCTTGGATCAGCATTATTGATTTCAAAGAATTATCTCTACCTTCCCTCCCCTGTACAAACCCAGCTTGATCATTATGGGTCCATTCTGGCAGATATGACTTCAGTCTCTCGGCAATTATTTTTGCGAATAGCTTTATGTCTGAGTTTAGTAAGGAGATTGGCCTGTAGCTTTCCACTGCCATCGGGTCTTTCCCCTCCTTCAAGATCAGAGTAATATGTGCCAGAAGTGTCTCATCTCTAAATTTCTCACTTATCCCTATTGCATTAAAGTATTTGCATAATCTAGGTACTAACTGCTTGGAGAACTTTTTATAATATATAATAGAGAATCCATCTGGACCCGGGCTACCTCCTGGGGATGTATTACCTATGGCTCTTTCTATTTCTTCTACGGATATAGGTGCACCAAGTGCCTCCATTTCGTCCGTTTTACCCTTTAGGAAGTCCATATTCCGAAGGTACTCCCTAATTTCGTCTCGCCGCTTTCCTTCGTTTTCTTTGTGTTCAATATTATATAAAGTCCTATAATATTTATGAAATGTGCTCGCTATTTCCGGGGATGATATCAGGATCTCGCCATTTGTGTCTCTAATCTTCTCTATAAACGTCCTGTTCTTTTTTTCCTTAACCCTATTAGCCAGCCATTTACCTCCTCTATTCCCCCACTGATATCTTTTCCTCTTTAAGATGTGTATTGCCGCTATCCTCTCTTGCTCTACATATTCTGCTAGCTCTCTTTTTTTAGTTATCAGCTCTTGTTTTTCCAGTATGCCTTTGGGTCTTGTTTTCTGCTCAAGTTCTTGTATGTCCCTATATAACTCCCTTTTCCTTTTTTCCCTTGTTTTTTTTTTATATGCTCCGATGCTTATTAAGCTACCTCTTATCACTGCTTTGTGGGTTTCCCAGATTGTCGAGGCTGGAACCTCTGGTGACTCGTTAAGGGTGAAGAAAGTTTCTAAGTCCTGTTCTATCTTAATGCAATGGTCTTGCAATAATGAGACATTAAGTTTCCAGTTTGTTCCCGGTCCACAGTCCCCCTTTATATCCAGTTGGATTTTCATTGGAGCATGGTCTGATAGGGTCATTGTTTTTATTTCTGCATTCCTGAGTATCGGGACCAGCTGGTGTTCTATAAAAATATAGTCTATCCTGGAGAAGGAACTGTGGACCTGGGAGAAACAGGTATAGTCTCTATCTTTTAAGTGTAATATTCTCCACGTATCTTGTAACTGCCAATCTCCCAATGCTTTAATCACTTTTTTCCTCCTTTGTTCTGTAGCTTGGGACCTGCCCTGTGAGGTGTCCAATTTTGGGTCAATGCTCCAATTGAGGTCTCCTGCTAAAATAAGTTTGCCTTCTTTAAACCCCTCCAATCTACTTAGTATTCTCCTAAGGAACTTGTCAGGGTTTTTATTTGGTGCATAAACATTCACTATTGTACATTTAATATTATACAGCATACCTTTTATGAACAAATATCTTCCCTCCGGGTCCACAATACGCCCCTCTAGCTTAAATTTTACTGACCTACTCAGGCCAATTGCTATACCTCTCGAGTACGGTGATGGAGAGTCTGCATAATACCATAGTGGAAAATGGAACGAATTTAGTCTAATTCCTGAGGTATGCGTTATATGCGTCTCTTGCAAGCACACAATGCCTGCTTTCAAGAAAAGTAGTTCGTCAATTACTCTATACCTTTTTTTTTTAGAATTTAGCCCTCTTACATTATATGTAATAAAGTTTATCCCTTCCATATTGGATTTTTAGGGTAACAATCTATAGGGGCGTCTTGTAGAGCCGGGGTCGATTTCCGTACTGTGGTGGCGGAGGGTGAGCGAGACCCCAAAAAAAACAAACCAAAAAGAAAAAAAAAAAAAAAAAAAAAATTCCCCAAACATCAGGGATGTTTCCAATCTTGAGAACATCTCTGTAAGCATCTCTC
Source organism: Lithobates sylvaticus (assembly GCA_028564925.1). Lineage (NCBI taxonomy): Eukaryota > Metazoa > Chordata > Amphibia > Anura > Ranidae > Lithobates > Lithobates sylvaticus. The sequence goes on along the minus strand of CM053029.1, from coordinate 230,696,559 downwards.
TCATCTGTGGCGACTCCTCTCGGGGTAAAGTCTGCGTAGTTCTTTCTATCTCTATATCTCCTCCCTCCGCGCCTCTCTCTGACCTCCTGTCCTGTATGTCCTCACGTGTCCTAGCGATACTTTGTGGGCTTCTGTTGTCTCCCTTTGGTCCTGTTATCTTTACTCCATTTACTTTCCCTCCTCTACTATCCTCAGGTCCTCTCTGCCTATTTAAGCCTGAACGGAGCGGAGCTCCTCCTTGGCTCAACCTTGGTCCTCCCTGTCCCTCCTCCACTATGCTGATATTGGTGGCCATATATCTCTGTATGCCTCCAGGGCTTTGAGTTGGGGGGTTATTTTTGACGGGTTTACTTGCTTTACCCCTCATATTTTATTTCAGTCCTTCTTCTGTCCCTTTTTAGGTTACTCTTACTACCCCGAATGGGGTCCTTTACTATCTCTTCTCCTCCCTATTATCCCGGGCTTTACCCACTAGATTTAATTTGGTTTACCCGATGGCTAGTGGGATAAATGCTATATGGTTTCTATTCCAGCGATTGTAATAACCCCTACACTCTATTCAGGTGGCCAATATGTCTTATTGGAATTTGACAGAATAATAATAAATCATAAAAAATATCATATGCATTTAAACTTTCAAATAGGCATGTACACCATTTTCCCCTTTTTTTCCTGTAGGTTTCGCTCCTCTCGCTGAGGTATCTCTTAACCTTACACCTCGATCCCCTTTTCCAGGGGTGAGGAGGGCTATTAAAGGGTTAGTAGGGCGTACAGATGGAGTCCACGGCTGGTTCCAAGGAGGGATCGTGGGGAGTTCCAAAAAAAAAAAGCCAAAAAGGAGAGGGAGGGAGAGGGGAGGGGGAGATGTGGGGAACCAGTCAACACCAAGTCTGCGGGGCAAATTGAAGTTTTCCGGTCCCTCTTTGGTCTCTATTAAATGGATGTAAATGACTGTAATCGTAAATATCCGTTGCTGTGGCGTTCACCGGGGGAGAGTGAGGTTTTTATAAGCTTATAGGTGGTACCTTTATCTTCAAAAACCCCCTAACATGATTATAATTTACAGGTATTTCGTTGAGTAGAAGCGCAGGGGAGAAAACAAGAGCAGACATGGAAATAGCATTTTCATCCTAGCGGGTCAGTCCAACCATTGCTGTACAAGTCTTCCTAGGGCTAAGCTGATTATATTGCTGATTATTACGCGAGAATCCTTCTCCGGTGCTTTAAAAATCTCCCCCACATATGTACCAAGGGGTACACTTTACCTTCCGAGCGTCTAATCGGGGTTAGTAGCCCTTGGTAACTGCGACTATGGTGGTCCCTGGATAAACAAGAGTGTCACTACATTTATAGAGGTGATCAGCTAGGGGTCTTTCTCCCTTCCGGTATTCCAGTATTCCAGTACTCTACCCTTACTGGTTTTATTGTTCACACATAAATTGATTTTTGGGGGTTTTTGTAAGCCCACGGTACAGTGACCCAACTTTCATAGATATTTCAGTCTCTTTTCCGCGGGGGCATGTGCGGAAGGGATTGGGGTAACACTCGTCCTCCAAGCTCGCTCTCCCAGGTCCCAAATCCCCCCACACACAGGCAGGGGCGCTAGGATGTAATCGCCCGACGGTTCCACTGCAGCCAGTCGCCAACAGTGTCATGTCCTGTTTTATATCCTCGCACCCACAGTCCACATCTATCCTGAAATGAGACTAATGAGGCACTAATAGCCCTCTTTCTGATTCAGGTATACAGCGGGAATACAAGTTCTTAATTGGCCCTACGGGCCGCTCACCGCTCCTGGGGTTTGGCTGCGTTGTCCGGTTGGCTCCTTCGTCCCGCTACTGCTATGAGACCTGGTCTGCGTTCCGGTGCCGGCTCTATGGTCCACTGCGGCTGGGTACTGTGCTGGAAAAAGTCCCCTCAGGGCGTCCAGATAGAGCTTATATAAAGCTGTCTGTCTGTCTGTTCCCCCGGGAGTGAGGAAGGTGCTCCGTCGGGCGTCCCCGGGTTACCACCGGGGGGAGACTAGGGGGAGGAAGGGGAGAATCCCTCAGTGTCCGCGGCAGGCTGTGCGGGGGGCGGGCTGGCTCCACACCTCACCAGTCATCTTCTCTTCTTCCCGCCGTATACCGCATCTATTAAGCCGGCGTACTTGGCGTGGAGGAGCCAGCAGCGGTGGGGCGGGTGCAGGCGAAGCGCAGGGCTTCCGACGAGCGGCGCGCACACTCCTACGTCATGGCGCCTCCCTCTTCTCTTCTTGTCTCTGCACTATTGATCGGGTTAACCAAAACACAGATCGATTCCAAGAATTACACGGGCTGCTGGGGCGGGCGATGGCGAAAATTGATGACCTCGAAAATAGATCCAGAAGACTGAACTTTCGGATCAGAGGCCTTCCAGAGGATATCACAGACATTCAGGGAGCAGTACATACCCTACTTAAAGATCTGATTCCGGATATTGGCGCACACAAAATGGAGCTTGATCGGGCCCATAGAGCTCTGGGGCCCCAACGCTCAGATGGTTTACCCCGTGACATAGTGGTGAAACCCCATTTCTACAATGTAAAGGAAGAAGTAATGCGGCGAGCTCGCTCAATACCACATGTGCAACTTCTGGGACACCCAGTTCAAATTTACGCCGACATTTCTCCCTTTACTATACAACGACGGCGGGGAACTTAAACCCCTCCTGGTTGTTCTACAACAGAAAAACATTAAATACTGGTGGCTTTTCCCTCTGTGCCTGAAATTTGATTTTAATGGCAAACCATACAGATTCTCCACAATGGCGGAAGGGGAACTTTTGCTGAAGAAACTGGGACTGTTGCCGACCGAACCTACTTCCCCGATGCAATCGACCTCTTACAACATGTCCAAAAGACCACCTCCTCAGAGTCCTCTCAACCCGACGTGGCAAAAACCGAAATACAAGAAAAGCAAGGATTCCGCTGCTACCTGAACTAATGGCCGATCTTACACTCCTTTTTGAATTTTTCACCCTTTAGGGGGGGGGGGGTTGGGCATGACTAGCCCTTGGGCTCCAGTGCCTGACACATTTTTATTCCCATGTCCCACTGATTAGATCGAACCTGTTCAACCTGTTTGAATTTATTGTATATTTTTTCATTGCATTCCCCTGACAACCTCTGGCAGGATAACACCCAATTAGTAGGCCTTTCTTAGGAGGTATCTGGGTTATTCCCTAATAATTAAGCTCCACCGCTAGATAAAATTTGGGGAACTCCGACTTTACTATGGGTTTTCAGGGTTTGTTATCAATATCCCTCTTTATTACCCATCCCACCTATGCCTCACGATTTGTCCCCCTTGAGATGTTGCATTTCTTGTTTATCTGTTCACTAATCCTTGGGGGGGGGGGGTGGGCCTCCACTCATTACCAACTTTTAAGTTTTGATAATATTGGAAAGGGCGCCGTGTTTGGTGCGGTGACCATGCGCTCCATTCTACTCTAGGTCCCGGGAAAACTGCATACATTTTTTCCCTGCTCCTGGGTAGGATCTCCCCCACTGGCTGGGGAGACCAAACTTACATTTTGGAGTATGGTGTCCATTTTTTCACCATATTCCTGGATCTTTTTGATTTTTTATCTTCTTCTATTCTTCATTTCTTCTGTCCCTTATCTATTCTTTTCACACCTTTCCAACCTTGCATGTATTTCAGTGACGGATGCGGTCCTCTTCACCAGCGGCTCCCGGTCCTATGGTACCTCGAATTTTCCAATGAACTACTCTTGTGGAACACCTTCCCGTTCGAAGGTAAGTGATTGCAGATTGCTGGCATCTCACCTTCTCACTCCCTATGGCTGACCACACCACTTCTAATCAGACGTTGCGTTTAGCGTCCCACAATGTGCAGGGACTTAATTCTCCTATCCAGCGTCGGAAGATATTTCAATATTACCATGACCAAAAGATTGATGTGCTGTTCTTACAAGAAACACATTTCCCGAAATCCTATGTTCCTTCCTTCATACACACCAAATTCCCTACCTTTTATCTGGCCAACTCCGATACTAAAACCAAAGGGGTGGGCATATTTTTTTCCCGAAACACCCAGTTCTCATTGGTTTCTGAACACAAGGACCCTGAGGGCAGATTCATTTTGGTTAAGGGGTTAATTGAGGATCAACTCTATTCTCTAATATCATACTACGCCCCTAATCGGGGCCAATACAAATTTTTTCAATCTCTTTTCCGCTCCCTCTCCCCTTTGTTGGAAGGCACAGTGATTTATGGAGGCGACTCCAATGTTGCATTTGACACAGGGAAGGATAAGTCTAGACCTCCAGGTAAGGATGGTGTGCGTCCCTCCAGACAGAGTCTAGATATAGCCAGACAGTTGTTCCACCAGGGCTTGATTGATGCCTGGAGGGAATCTAATCCTGGGACACGGGACTACACACATTACTCTAGCCCCCACAATACGTTTGCTAGGATTGACCACTTCTTTATTCTGCAAAAACACGTTCCATTGCTACAAAAGGTGACTATCAGAGACTCTGTCTGGTCGGATCACTCCTTCCTTCTCTTGACTATTCACAAATCATCTTCTCACCATCGTACTTTCCATTGGAGACTGAATGCTTCCATTCTCAGTAATCCCTCTCATGTTATTGAGATTGAAAAGGAGCTCCGAGAATATTTTAATCTTAATGATATTGATGATGTCTCAGCCTCAACACTGTGGGCAGCTCACAAACCCTATATACGCGGGAAGCTGATACAAATTGCCTCCAGGATACATAAAGCGCGCAAACTTGACATAGAGAGGCTTGAAAGGGAATTTTTCTGTCTCAGCAAACAACACAAGCATAACCCCTCTCCAAGTTCCAAAGCAAAACTTGAAACTGCTCGCACGGCCCTTAATCTATCACTAACTGCATTAGCCGAGAAAAGCCTACGTTGGGATGGAGGGAAATTTTATCACAAAACAGATAAAATGTGTTCAATGCTGGCGCGCAGAATAACTCCTAAGGTACGATTTCGCACTATACCCAAAATACGCCTTCAAAACGGCTCTCTATCACAAAATCCTCGGAAGATTATGGAAGCTTTCCATGACTTCTTCCGCTCATTATACAATTCAAGCTCTACAGAACCCTCTCCTTCTCTTATTGACTCCTACCTCAACTCTCTACATATCCCCAAACTCAGGGAACACCATAGGGATTGTCTAGAAGACCCCATCACCACAGAGGAAATTGCTCAGGTAGTCCGCAATCTCAAAAATAACTCCGCACCGGGGCCGGATGGCTTCTCCACCCCATATTACAAATGCTTTTCTCCAATACTTTCTCCCTATCTAGCCAGATTCTTTAACTTGATCCGCAAAGGCACTCATCTGGACACGTCTATTAATTCGGCTTTCATCACAGTGATACCGAAACCCGGTAAAGATACAAGTTGTATCACTAACTATCGCCCTATATCATTAATAAATAATGACCTTAAAATTCTAACAAAAATCCTTGCAAACAGATTATCCTCGTTTATTGGCCAGTATGTCCACAAGGACCAAGTAGGATTTATTCCCGGGAGACAGGGTCCAAACCAGATCAGAAGAACCATAGATGTAATTTCGCTCCTGAAATCTGGCTGGGATAAAGGAACTTCACAACAGGGCTTCTTACTCTCCTTGGATTTAATGAAGGCCTTTGACTCTGTCTCCTGGTCCTTTATGTTCCCTCTACTTCAAAAATGGGGCTTTGGCAATTCCTTTCTAAATATGATAAATGCTTTATATTCCTCGCCAAGTGCTCAAATCAAAATGCAAGGACATTACTCTCAGCCTTTCCGAATCTCCAAAGGTACTAGGCAGGGCTGTCCCCTATCCCCCTTGGTATTTGCCATGGTCATCGAGACACTTGCTATTGCTATACGGGACAATCCCGATATACACGGTGTACGCTGCGGACTGCAAGTCCACAAATGTGCTCTTTTTGCTGATGACATGTTGATTTTCATCACTTCTCCACTCATCTCCTTACCTAACTTGTGCAAGGTTCTTGATGACTTTGGCGAAGTATCCGGACTTAGGGTCAACTTCTCAAAATCTATGGCACTTAATGTGAATTTACCAGACTCTCTTGTTTCACAGCTCAAGGAAAGTTTTCGATTTAGTTGGGGGACATCTATGATTCCTTACCTGGGCATCAACCTCACGGCATCCATAGACTCTCTCTATAAGGCAAACTTTCCCCCTCTATATCTTAAACTTGAGGCGGATCTAAAATACTGGGATACTTTAGGTCTCTCGTGGTTGGGTAGAATTAACTCTGTAAAAATGACCCTCCTTCCCCGCATCCTTTATTTTTTCCGATCCCTTCCCATTCCCATCCTAAAAGATCACCTACGGAAGTTTCAGTCCAAAATTGTAAAATTTATATGGGGTGGAAAAGGACATAGACTGGCTAGAAGCACCCTATTTAGACACAGGAAGCAGGGAGGGATGGGGGTTCCCAATCTCCTATGGTATCATCAGGCGGCACAACTAGCTCAATTGTCCACCATCTACTCTAAATTCGAACATCCAGATTGGGTACATATGGAGAGACAAGCTATCCCTCAGTACACTCTGGATTATATCCTTTGGTCCTCTGCCAGATCTAGACCTGCCGTCATGGTCCCCACACTATCCCACTCGCTTACATTATGGGACTCTCTCAAGTCCAATCCTCGGCTAGTCTCACATTGGCAACCGTTGTCCCACCTGTTCCGTAATCCTCTATTCCCTCCTGGAATAGACATCAAAGCCTTTCAATGGTGGTTGGATAAAGGGATGTATAGGATAGGACACTTCACTGACACCAGGGGCCCCCTCACTATGGCTCATTTTATTAGCAAACTCGACATGCCAAATGCGGAAAGATTCCGCTACAGACAAATTGCCCACTTTATCCGGTCTCTTCTTCCTCCAACATCTAAATCTCTCTCGGTCACGGATTATGAAAGATGGTGTGGTCATACTGAGGAACAAAGGGGTGGGATTACAGTAATTTACCAATCACTTGCTCATGCTGATACTAAGACACTCTATATGAAAGAATGGGAAAATGATCTACAACATACATGGAATATAGCAGACTGGCATAGAGCCTCTATCTCTGCCTCAAAGGGGTTTTTGAACATCACTTTAATTGAAGCTAATCTGAAGACCCTCATGAGGTGGTATATGGTCCCTTTGAGACTTTCCAAAATCTATCCTGATTCTTCTCCTTTATGCTTCCGAGACTGCGGACTTGTGGGGTCCATGTTACATGTTTGGTGGGAATGCCCCAAGATCAGGGGTTTATGGAACAAAATATTCCACATCATTAGGAAAATTACTGGTATACCAATCCAGCAATCGCCTCACATTGCTCTGTTACATTTTCCATGCCCCAATGCTCCCAAATTAACCCAAAGACTCATTCAGTTCATACTTCTTGGTACCAAACTCACGATAGCACGGGCATGGAAAACACCATCTGTCTCTCTTTTTCTGGTCAAAAGGAATATCTCTTGGATCATGACTCAGGAAAAAACAGCTAGTATACTCCTTGACTTCACCGCTAAACATGATGCTATATGGTCTCCCTGGATTGGATATCTATCTATACCAACCATTGACTAGATTTATACCGGGTGCCGCTGGTGAATGAGATTTGCACTGTTATTCTTTCTTTAGCGCCTCCTTCTCCTCTTTCACCTCTATCTTCTTTCCTTTTCTCTCTTTACCTTTTACTGCTTTTTCTTGAAGCCTGACATACAGGTTATATGACGGTACTGCTTGTTTTTTTTTCACATAAGCCTTATATTGTTTTATCTACATAGATGACTTGCTTTGCTTTATCTGTTTGCCTACCTTTTATTGGGACCTAGTGTTAGGTCTCTGATAGGATTTTTGTTTTATATTTTTTATCCCATGTCTCTAGGTGATCTACCATTTATTGTTTTACTCGCAATCGACAGATTTTCTACACATGCTTACTGTCTTACGGGCAAACTTGTATGGTATCCCCTTTTTATTTGATCAATTAAACACAGTTAACTGGACGAGATTTTTCTATCTCAGGTCTTGTCCCTCGGTGCTCGGGCCCGAATGGGAGGGAACGCTTTCCGTGGCACGGCACAGCAAGATCCCGTCAGGGGTGCCGGGCTGGGGGGAGATGTTCTCTCTGTCCGGGCTCGTTTACCCTGGACTTTACTCTAGAGAAACGTCCTAAACGACCTAGATTGTACCGCGTCTCGTGTTATCCGTCATACTGTTATATTGATTGTTTGGATTTCTGGTTACCTGTATTGGCATTGTATTGTGCCTTTATTATTTTTCAAAAATTTAATAAAAATCTATTGAAAGAAATATCTTTTCGGCTAGCATCGTGTGGTCAATACGTGCTATAACCTGTGCTAAGGGGGCTACCGGGGATTTCCAGTGGAGAGCTACTGTCCAGAAAACCGCTGTGCACATTGAGTGGATCAGTCTTACCAGAGGTTTCGCGGTATCTGGGGGGGACTGGAACAGGATACAGTGGTGTAGAGATAAGGTGACCGGACTACCTACTAATTTGTCAATCAATCTGAATAACTCTGACCAAGTCCCTTGGGCGATGGGGCAGTCCCAGAACAGATGCCTAAATGTACCAAGTGTATTGCAACCTCTATAGCAGTTGGGGGAGGTAAGGGGGTAGATCTTGGGCAGGGATGGAGTATAGTACCATCTAGTGATGAGTTTAATGGCCGTTTCCCTGATCGTAAGCGATTTGGTGCATTTCCTTAAATTAGTCCAGCCTTTCTCCCAGTCTATTGTATCAGTCTCTATATTAAGCTCATGTTCCCAATCTGCCCTATATTTCAAGGGCAGAGATTCCTGCATTGCTTCCAAAGATTTGTAGACCCCTGATATCAGGCCTTTCTGTCGAGGGCTGGTGTGACACATGTCCTCGAAGGGGGTGTTGTTAGCAACCTGTAAGACATTGTAATGAGAAAGGAAAAAGTGCCTAATCTGTAGGTAGCGGAAGTATTCCGAATCTGGGATGTGGTGTAGGGCCTGCATGCTTTGGAATGAGACAGGCTTCCCTCCCGCGTAGTCTTCTAATGTAGTCAAGTTTTGATCCGTCCAAAAGTGGAAGGATTCAGGATCATGAAATGAGGAGGGGAGTCTGGGGTCACCCAGGAACGTGGCTCCCAGGGGGGAGGAGGAAGTCAGGTCGTACTTGGATTTGTATTGATTCCAGAGACGCAGGCCTATTGCCACAATGCTTTTCTTCCTCTCAAGTTCAGGGTAAGATGAGAGGGAGGACCACATTAGTCCAGGGAGGTGTAGGGGAATGATTGATTCTGATTCAAATTTAACCCAGGGCTCCCTGGACTGTCTAATCTTCCATTGCGCCTGTTGCGTAAACCTGCATGATAGGAAATAGAGCCATAACTGTGGCACTCCAAGGCCCCCCCTTTTAGAGGAGCGGTATAAGACCGTTCTTGAGAATCTAGAGGGTTTGTCGCGCCAGACAAAATGGTTAAGATGAGTTTGAATCCCTGACAGGTAAGATTTTGTCAGTCTAATGGGAAGGGAACGAAAAAGGTACAATAGCCTGGGGAGAATGACCATCTTCAGGGCTGTAATCCTGCCTATAAAAGGAATGTGAAGAGGTGCCCATTGTTTCAGCGTTTTTTTGAGTTTTACGATCAACAGAGGGTATTTGAGAGTAAAGTTTGTCAAAGTCATTAGCAAGTTCTATACCAAGATATGAGAGGTGGGTGTCGGACCATGTAAAAGAGTAGGTTTGTTTTAGATGAGCGAGTTCCGCTTGCTGGATACCTACCGGAAGGGCAGCTGTTTTAGTGACATTGACTGAGAGGCCGGAGACTTTGGCAAAATTTGAAAGGGTCAGGAAAAGATTAGGAAGGGATATCAGGGGGTTGGTGATAAACATTAATATACGTTGTCAGCGTACATACAGAATTTGTACATGGAGGGGCCTTTTGTGTAGCCTGATATGTCTGGGTTATTTAATAGAGCAATTGCAAGGGGTTCGAGGGCAAGAGCGAAAATTAGGGGGGAAAGGGGGCAGCCTTGCCTGGTGCCCTTGCCTAGCTGAAAGAACTCTGAGTTACAGCCTGGGATTCTAATACGTGTCTTGGGGTGTCGGTAAAGAGCCTGGAATGCACATAAAAATTCCCCTCGGAAGCCCATGCTCTGCAGGAGTGCTCCTATATAGTTCCAGGAGACACTGTCAAATGCCTTTTGTATGTCTAGGCTGAGCAAGAGGAGTTTACGGGAAGATAAATTAGCATCTTGGATAATATTTGTAGCTAGGCGTATGTTGTCCGTAATTAATCTATGGGGGATGAAACCTGCCTGATACGGGGATATAAGGGAAGGGATAATGTGTGCTAACCTGTCAGCAAGGATTCTACTAAAAATCTTCAGGTCATTATTAATGACAGAGATAGGTCTATAATTTTGAGGGAGGGCATGATTTTTGTTGGGTTTGGGGATCAAGGATCAAGGATGTTTGCTAATAGCATCTCCTCAGGGAAGCTACCACCTTGTAAAATCCAATTATAAAGGTTAACTAGTCTAGGGGCCAGAAGTGGAGGGAATTTTTTATAATACAGGGAAGAGAATCCATCGGGACCCGGGGCGGAACCTAGTTTTAAGGCCTTAATAACCCTTAAGCCCCATACACACGCGCGGACAATCCGTGGACCAGGTCCGTCGGACCATGTCCGTCATACTTTGTCTGATGTTGGTTTTGCGTACACACGATCGGACAAAGTTGTCGGAAAATCCGATCATTCTGAACGTGGTGACGTTTGTTGCCTACGACGGGACTACGTAGAGGCTAGTAGCCAATAGCTTTGGTCTTGTAATGTGATCTGAGCATGCGTAGCACTTTGTCCGGTCGGACAACCGTACACACGATCGGATTTGGTGTGATCGGACCGGGTTGACGGGAAATCTTTCCAGCAGGAGATAAGACTTTGTCCGACGGACAAACCGACGAACACTGTCCGATGGTGCATACACACGGTCTGATTTTTCAACAACCTTGTCCGATCGGACCAAATTGATGAAAAAGTCCGACCGTGTGTATGGGGCTTTAGAAGTTCTGAAATAGTGATGGGGGCATTCAGGGAGTCTACTTGTGAGGGTGTGAGGGAGGGCAGGGGAATATCACGAAACCAGGGATCCTCTGCTAGCGGGGAAATCCCACCATCAGTGGCGAGCAGTGTAGAGTAGAATTCCTCAAAAAATTTTAGGACCTCTTTCGGGTGCGTGGTAACAGTCCCGTCTGGGTTGGAGAGTTTATATACATGGGGAGGGCGTGTGGCTTGGTTTAATTTCCTAGCAAAAAGGGTGGAGGAGGTGTTGCTATGCAATAAATATTTGGCCTTTGTCCATCTGAGTGCCTTCTCAACTTTGGTGGAGAGAAGAGAGTCTAATTCCAAACGTTTTTTGATCAATGAGACGTCTAGTATCTGCTAAAAGGAGTTTAGGAGTATCTTTATACAAAAGATCAAGTTCTTTTGTGAGGTCAAGGATTTTTTGTTTGTTCAATTTATTTTGTGTGGCTGAGATGCTAATTAATTTTCCCCTTATGACCGCTTTATGAACTATCCATAACAGCGGCGGGGAAATATCCGGCTGTGCATTAATGGAGAAATATTCCTCTATCGATTGTGCGACTTGTGATTCTGTGGCTAAGTCCGAGAGCATCGATTCGTTCAATCTCCAGGTGAATGAGGCCGGAGCCAGACGAATATACTCAGTAGTGAAGGAAATCACATGATGGTCAGACCATACACATGGGTGAATCTCTGCATCTGAGGAGGTAACCAATATGATCGGTGAGGTATAGATATAATCTAGTCTAGCATAGCTATTGTGTGGATGAGAAAAGAAGGTGTATCCCTTCATGCCGGTGTTGTGTGCCCGCCATGTATCCACAAGTTGGTTACTATGGAGGCCAGAAGTCAGGGATTTCTGGAAGGCCCTAGCAGCAGGTGTAGGAGAGGAACGATCTAGAGTAGGGTTGGCGACCATATTGAAATCCCCGCCCACTATCATATGGGGGGAGTGGAATTCAGCAAGTTTGACAAAAAATTTACTGAAAAAGGAAGCTGGGCTGTCATTAGGGGCGTAAATACTTGCTATCGTGAGTTCTCTGTTGTGGATTAACCCTTTTATAATTACAAATCTGCTATCTTTATCTTTACAAACACGTTTAACCTCCATAGGGAAGGAGGAATGAAGAATTATGGCGGCGCCCCTACTCTTGGTCGAGTGTAGTGAGAAATAAGTTATATGGATAGAGCCAGAAAAAAACGCCGTCCCTGTGGGTCTATCACTCCGCGCTCATGGATTGGAACTTTTAAAGTAGATAAATATATATATATATATATAAATATAATAAATATATAAATATGATAAATAAAATATGGAGGTTTTAAAATGTATGTGATACACCAATAAAAGCAGCTACTGTATAATAAAAACAATAATGGTGATATGGCAATATCTAAAATGAGTCCTCACAACACGTGTGTTGGCTCCAAAAATATTGCAGCAGCGCTTATATGATTTTAACAGTAAAGTTCATAAAAAATCATAAAAATCCATCAAATCATGAATAAATTCTGTATGCAGTGAGGCTTTAAACAGTTCTTTTCTGTGATACAAAGATGTGACTTCCACCCGACAACAATTCATATCACCACGTGCTGGAGAAACTCCCCTTTGGGGATGCACTCACCAGAGCATAGATCAAATTGGGCATATCAATCAGAAACCACTGGCCACTGCAACCTCCTTACTGCGCCCGCCTTTCCTCCACCTGTGCACCTCAGAGTAGTTCCTCTCCAACAGTATCCAGCATAGAAGAAATAAAGTATTGCGGATAGCGTAGTACAGTTTGGTAAACACAGTTTTATTTCAGCTTCCCATTCCCCCCAGTAAAATGCGTACCAGAATATAAAATATCAATCACTTTGAAAAAATGAAGAAATTGCACTCTGCCTGCAAGGTTTCCGTCCGCCGGAAACCACCGCCAAAGACCGCTGTGTCTAGGTCCCCCTTCCACTTCCTGGTGTCTGGGCTGGCTGGAGCGCACTCTGGACCGCAAATCGTCACTTCCTGCGAGGCCACGACCCTTGTCAGGAAGTGACGATTTGCGGTCCAGAGTGCGCTCCAGCCAGCCCAGACACCAGGAAGTGGAAGGGGGACCTAGACACAGCGGTCTTTGGCGGTGGTTTCCGGCGGACGGAAACCTTGCAGGCAGAGTGCAATTTCTTCATTTTTTCAAAGTGATTGGTATTTTATATTCTGGTACGCATTTTACTGGGGGGAATGGGAAGTTGAAATAAAACTGTGTTTACCAAACTGTACTACGCTATCCGCAATACTTTATTTCTTCTATGCTGGATACTGTTGGAGAGGAACTACTCTGAGGTGCACAGGTGGAGGAAAGGCGGGCGCAGTAAGGAGGTTGCAGTGGCCAGTGGTTTCTGATTGATATGCCCAATTTGATCTATGCTCTGGTGAGTGCATCCCCAAAGGGGAGTTTCTCCAGCACGTGGTGATATGAATTGTTGTCGGGTGGAAGTCACATCTTTGTATCACAGAAAAGAACTGTTTAAAGCCTCACTGCATACAGAATTTATTCATGATTTGATGGATTTTTATGATTTTTTATGAACTTTACTGTTAAAATCATATAAGCGCTGCTGCAATATTTTTGGAGCCAACACACGTGTAGTGAGAAATAAGTTTGTGGGTAATTTCTATGGAGGAATTTAGGGTGAGAGGAGTGGGCAAAATGCGTCTCCTGCAGCAGGAGTACTTTGGCTCCGATTTTTTTATAGAGGGCAGAGGCTTTGCGTCTTTTGATTGGGGAATTAAATCCCTTAACATTATGGGAAATACATGTTATAGCCATTTATATTGGGGACTCATAATTGATCGTGCAGAAATATTATCCGACTGTGGGGGGCGCAGCCATACTTCTAAAAAGTGCCAGAAAGCATACCTCTTGATAAAAAACATGCTATACAGATATACATGAATTGAGCAAAAAGGACCTGTGACCAAACCTTTCAAGAAAACATATAAGTTTCGGATGTATAGATCGCAGAAAAAAATTGCATCAAAAAAAAAGTTGAGAAGAAAAAAAAAAGTCAAACATAAGAGTAAAATACCGAATAAAAATTAGCAAAGACCGGTAGTGGGCAATCTTCAAAGGTGATCGCCAAAATTGGTCAGGTAAGACATAGGGAGTTATACCTGAAAAAGAAAATGCGAACAGCGAGACGACACGGTCTCGAACCCAGCCAAGCCGACCATGCATCCAAGTGGTCGGAAAAATTAGAACAATAATTACTGCTGGGTGGGGAAAGCATGCTGCAGCTCCGAGGGACAAACTCTGATGCTGAAACGTGAACGTAGGTTAGTGGAAGTATTTCTGTTATGCAAACTGGGATGTAGAAGGATCTGAGGTGTGATTCTCTACGAGGTTCAGTGCGGGCGGTCTTCCTGGTGATCTCCGGCGTCGCAGCGGATCCTCCGTCTATCTCTTCTGGGTGGAGGGGTCTGCCAGATCGGTGCAGGTCTGGCAGTAGAAGGGAGACGACGTATTGCGGCAGCGTCCAAAAGGCCAAGCTTCACTAGGATCTCCTGCCCTTCGAATAGAGAGGTGGCAAGGTAGGTGGTACCGTTGTGGGGGACTATCAACTTGAAGGGGAATCCCCATCTGTAGCGAATCTGTGCCGATTGCAGGATCATGGTGACATCTTTCATTCCCCGTCTGCGATCCAGGGTGGACGGGGATATGTCCGGATAAATTTGTACGACATGTTCATCCAGGGTGATCCTACGCTTGTTGCGGGCCGCACGTAGAATTTCTTCCTTCGTGAGGAAGTCCTTCATACAAAGGACAACGTCTCTCGGCGGCTTGTCATCTGGTGGTTTAGGACGAAGGGCCCTATGAATCCGGTCGCATTTGAAAGATTGCGAATCGTGATCTGGAAGCAGGGATTTGAACAGCCTAATCACTGTGGGGATTAATTCGGTTTCAGACTCTGGGATGCCACGGATTCTTAAAGCGGGATTCCACCCTAAAGTGGAACTCCCGCTTTTCGGAACCCTCCCCCCCTCCGGTGTCACATTTGGCACCTTTCAGGGGGGAGGGGGGTGCAGATACCTGTCTAAGACAGGTATCTGCACCCACTTCCGGGCATAAACTCCCACGGGAGTTTACGTCACCTCCTGTCCCGGCGCGCTGTCTGCCGGGACACACACGTGACCCGGCAGACGGCGCTGAAGATTCTCATTGCGCCGCGCGACTCGCGCATGCGCAGTAGGGAATCGGGAAGTGAAGCCACTTCCTGATTCCCTCACCGAGAATGGCGCCGGCTACAGCAGGGAGCCGAGCGATCGATCGGCCTCTGCTGCCGACACCGCTGGACCCTGGAAGGTAAGTGTCCATTTTTTAAAAGTCAGCAGCTGCAGTATTTGTAGCTGCTGGCTTTTAAATTTTTTTTTTTCAGTACAGTCCCGCTTTAAGTTGTGGCGTCTGTTCCTGTTGTCGAGGTCTTCGACTTGGGCTTGGATCGAGTGAAAGGCTGTTGTCAGGGCTTCATGCTCCCTGCTAAGATCATTATAGGCTAGGGCTAGTTCGTCATGTTTGGATTCCAGTTTTTGGGTCCTAGAACCGAGTGCCGTGATCTCCTGAGACAGGGAATGAGAAGTTTTGTGGAGTTCAGTCTGGAATTTAGTGGCCAGTCTGAGGTACATTGATTGAAGGCTAGCGCCCAGGTCGGCCTTAGATAGGGCTGTAGGGTACTCACTGGAGTCGGTCCCGGTGAGGGACGGAGGTGGTGGAGATGGAGAGACGGGTGCTGGAGAGTGACTTTCTCCCTCGGCACCATCTTGCGCCATGCTGTACCGTTCCCGCGTGCGGAGGAGATAGTGAGTTAGAGTGGATTGCGATCCTCCTTGGGATTTCTTCCTCTTAGAAGGCATGCACTGGGTCCCAGTGGAACGAGGGGTGTTGGAATTACAGGGATTAGCGCAGTTTATGGCCCTCTAGATGCCGTTATAGTCCCGGGCTGAGCGGAGCTAACTTCTCAGGCGTCCATCCGTCTCAGCATATTGGCGCCTTTTTAACAGCTTTAGGGCAGCCAATCGACGATCGTTTCACTAATGTGCCCTTAGAAGCCATCACAGCCATGCCTACTAATGGCATGGCTGTGATTGGACAGTGCAGCATGTGACCCAGTCTCTATATATAGTACACACACAGCACACAGCGTCATTCTGCTATAGACAGACACTGTTAGACAGGTTCCTGTGCTGCAGATAGATAGAGGATTTTAGGAGTTAGTGTGCTAAAGTCAGTCCACATTCCTTGAATTTTATTCTAATTAGTTAGATCAGTGAGCGATCTAGATAGCTAGAGTAGGGAGGGAGTTTCTTTATTAAGCAATAGAAAGAGGCAGAGATAATTATTGAAGAGATTCTTAAATCAATTGTACCCTGGCTGGGGTGCAGTGAACAGTCTTTTAACAGTGCCATGAGGCCAGTGCCAGACAAAATATAAACATTTTACCTGCAAGCTCAATGCAGCATTAGGACCAACACTGCATATACCAAGAGATACACCATAGTCTGTGTGTATTTTGCTATTGGAAAAACATTGCATAAAAATTTAATTTTGCTTTTTTTTTTTTCCCAATAGCATTTTCTGCGTGTTCATACATACACGCTGTAGACACTAACCGTGTATTCTGATATTGCAAAAACATTGCAAAAAATAATAATTTTGCAGTGTTTTTTTTCTTCCCAATAGCATTTTCTGCGTTTTCATAAACGCTTTACATACTGTCCGTGTATTCTGATATTGCAAAAACATTGCAAAAAAAAATAATTTTGCTGTGTTTTTTTTTCCCAATAGCATTTTCTGCGTTTTCATAAACGCTTTAGACACTAACCGTATATTCTGATATTGCAAAAACATTACAAAATTTTTTAATTTTGCAGTGTTTTTTTTCTTCCCAAAAGCATTTTCTGCGTTTTCATAAACGCTTTACATACTGTCCATGTATTCTGATATTGCAAAAACATTGCAAAAAAATTAAATTTTGCGGGGGTTTTTTTTTTCCAATAACATTTTCTGCGTTTTCATAAACTCTGTAGACACTAACCGTGTATTCTGATATTGCAAAAACATTCCAAAAAAAATAATTTTGCGGTGTTTTTTTTCTTCCCAAAAGCATTTTCTGCGTTTTCATAAACGCTTTACATACTGTCCATGCATTCTGATATTGCAAAAACATTGCAAAAAAATTAATTTTGCAGTGTTTTTTTTCTTCCCAATAGCATTTTCTGCGTTTTCATAAACGCTTTACATACTGTCCGTGTATTCTGCTATTGCAAAAACATTGCAAAAAATAATAATTTTGCTGTGTTTTTTTCTTCCCAATAGCATTTTTTGCGTGTTCATACATACACGCTGTAGACACTAACCGTGTATTCTGATATTGCAAAAACATTACAAAAAAAATATAATTTTGCAGTGTTTTTTTTCTTCCCAAAAGCATTTTCTGCATTTTCATAAACGCTTTACATACTGTCCATGTATTCTGATATTGCAAAAACATTGCAAAAAAAATAAATTTTGCAGTGTTTTTTTCTTCCCAATAGCATTTTCTGCGTTTTCATAAACACTTTACATACTGTCCGTGTATTCTGATATTGCAAAAACATTGCAAAAAAAATTATGTTTTTTTTTTTGCAGTGTTTTTTTTTTTTAAAAACCAAAAAAAAATAATTTTGCAGTGTTTTTTTTTCCCAATAGCTTTTTCTGCGTTTTCATAAACGCTTTAGACACTATCCGTTTATTCTGATATTGTAAAAACATTGCAAACATTTTTATTTTGCAGTGTTTTTTCTCTTCCCAATAGCATTTTCTGCGTTTTCATAAACGCTTTAGACACTGTACGTGTATTCTGCTATATACAATAACACCCATTTAGGGCGAGATCATAAATTTTGAAAATATGAGGAGATCATCAAAAAGGGGACGTGGCCCGGGTCGAGGTGCTGCTGGTGGCGCTCCTGTTGCAGGGAGAGGACGTGGCCGATCTGTGCCAGCTACACGCACTAGTGAAACACCTTCCTCAGGTGCGAGTAGGCAACAGAGTCTGCAGCAGTATTTTGGCTCGCCTAATGAGGCTGTACGAATGTCGAGGCCAGGACAAGTACAGGCAATAGTAGATTGAGTTGCTGCTGACAGTGCCTCCGGTTCCTTCACATTTTCTCCCACCCAGTCTCCTGATGAAAGTTCAGAGTTGGCACCTGCAGCCGATGTCCATCAGTCTTTCACCTCACCCCCTTGCAAATCAGCCAATCACTCTGAGCCCCAAATCATGCAGCAGTCTCTTCTGCTTTTTGATGATTCTGTTAGCAGGGTTTCCCAGGGCCATCCACCTAGCCCTGCACCAGAAGTGGAAGAGATTGTGTGCACCGATGCCCAACCACTTATGTTTTATGATGAGTACATGGGAGGACCATCGCAGCACGTCTCGGATGATGACGAAACACAGGTGCCAACTGCTGCTGCTTTCGCCATTGTGCAGACCGACAAGGAGGGCAGGGGTGAATTTTGGGTGGAAGATGATGTGGAGGACGATGAGGTCCTTGACCCCACATGGAATTAATGTCATGCAGGTGACCAGTGTAGTTCAGAGGAAGAGGTGGTGGTCACACAGAGCCACCAGCACAGCAGAAGAGGGAGCAGGGTGCAAAAGCGGAGCGTCCGTCCCCTAGACAGTACGTCTGCTACTGCCCAACACAGCAAGGGACCGAGCACACCAAAGCAAGGTGCAAGGAGTTCCCTAGCGTGGCAGTTCTTCAGACAATGTTCTGATGACAAGACACGAGTGGTTTGCACGCTGTGCAATCAGAGCTTGAAGCGAGGCATAAACGTTCTCAACCTGAGCACAACCTGCATGACCAGGCATCTAAGTGCAAAGCACGAGATGCAGTGGAGTAGACACCGCAAAAACCAAGAAAGGTCTCTGGCTCCTCCTGCTTCCTCTTCTGCTGCAGTCTCGGCCTCTTCATCCACCTCTGTAGTGACAGTGACACCTGCCAACCCGCAAACAGAGGATCTGCCAGCAACACTACCACCTGGGTCACCAACCATCTCCACAATGTCCCATGGAAGCTTTCAGCTCTCTATTTCCCAAACACTGGAGCGGAAGAGGAAGTACCCCCCTAGCCACCCGCAATCCCTGGCCCTGAATGCCAGCATTTCAAAATTGCTCGCCTTTGAAATGCTGTCATTCCGTCTGGTGGAGACGCAGAGTTTTCAAAGGCTGATGTCATTGGCTGTCCCACAGTACGTCGTGCCCAGCCGCCACTACTTTTCCAGACGAGCTATCCCTTCCCTGCACAACCAAGTGGGGGACAAAATCAGGTGTGCACTGCGCAACGCCATCTGTGGCAAGGTCCACCTAACTACGGATGCGTGGACCAGTAAGCACGGTCAGGGACGTTATATCTCCCTGACAGCACACTGGGCAAATGTAGTGGCGGCTGGGCCTGAGGCGGATAGCAGTTTGGCGCATGTCCTTCCACCACCGAGGATTGCAGGGCACTTCAGTTTGCCTCCTGTTGCTAACTCCTCCTACTCTGCCTCCTCATCCTCTACCGCCTCCTCATCCAGCCAGCGTAACACCTTCACCACCAACTTCAGCACAGCCGGGGCTAAATGACAGCAGGCAGTTTTAAAACGTTCCTGTTTGGGGGAAAAACCCCACACCACGCAGGAGTTGTGGAGGGACATGGAACAACAGACCGATGAGTGGTTGGTGGCAGTGAGCCTCAAGCCCGGCCTGGTGGTGTGCGATAATGGGCAAAATTTAGTAGCAGCTCTGGGCCTTGCCGGTTTGACGCACATCCCTTGCCTGGCGCATGTACTGAACTTGGTGGTCCAGAGGTTCCTGAAGAATTACCCCGATATGCCAGAGCTGCTGCAGAAAGTGCGGGCCGTCTGTGCGCACTTTCGGCGTTCTCACCCCATAACTTCGGCCTTCCCGCTCACCGTCTCATATGTGGCGTGCCCGCAAGGTGGAACTCCACCTTGCACATGCTTGCCAGACTGTGCGAGCAGCAGCAGGCGATAGTGGAGTTTCAGCTGCAGCACACACGCGTGAGTCGCTCTGCGGAACAGCACCACTTCACCGCCAATAACTGGGCCTCCATGCGAGACCTGTGTGCCTTGTTGCACGGTTTTGAGTACTCCACCAACATGGCCAGTGCCGATGACGCCGTTGTCAGCGTTACTATCCCAGTTCTATGCCTCCTTGAAAAAACTCTTAAGGCGATGATGGAAGAGGATGTGGCACAGGATGAGGAGGAGGAAGAGGGTTCATTTCCAAGGCTTTCAGGGCAGTCATTTCCAAGTGGCTACGAGGGTGGGCTCCTGCACCAACAAGCGCCAGGTACCCAATTGTCTGGCAGCAAGGGCACAGTTCTGGAGGATGACGAGGTGGAGGATGAGGAGGAGATGGAGGAGGAGGAACCATGTTCACAGCAGGGTGGCACCCAGACCAGCTCATGTCCATCACTGTTGCGTGGCTGGGGGGATACAGAGGACACAGACGATACACCTCCCACAGAGGACAGCTTTTCCTTGCCTCTGGGCAGCCTGGCACACATGAGCGATTACATGCTGCAGTGTCTCCGCAACGCCTGCCGAGTTGCCCACATTTTAACTGGTGCTGATTATTGGGTGGCCACCCTGCTGGATCCCCATTACAAGGACAACGTGCCGTCCTTAATTACCTCACTGGAGCGTGATCGTAAGATGCGCGAGTACAAGCGTACGCTGGTAGACGCGCTGCTGGTGGCATTCCCACTTGGAAGCGGGGGTGCGGTGGAATCACAAGGCGAAGGCAGAGGAGGATGAAGAGGTCACCAACGCAGCAGGGGCACCGCCAGCACCTCGCAAGGCAGGGTTAGCATAGCCAGAATGTGGAAAAGCTTTGTCGGCACGCCACAACAACCAGCACCACCAGCTGAGATGGAACGTCTTAGCAGGAGGCAGCATTTCACCAACATGGTGGAGCAGTATGTGTGCACACGCGTACACGTACTGCATGACGGGTCTGCCCCCATTCAACTTCTGGGTCTCCAAATTGGGCACATGGCCTGAGCTTGCCCTTTACGCCTTGGAGGTGCTGGCCTGCCCTGCCGCCAGTGTATTATCTGAACGTGTATTTAGCACGGCAGGGGGCGTTATCACAGACAAGCGCAGCTGCCTGTCCAGAGCCAATGTGGACAAGCTCACGTTCATTAAAATGAACCAGGCATGGATCCCACAGGACTTGGCCGTACCTTGTGCAGAATAGACACATATACCGGTGTTCTGACGAAAACTGTCTTGCTATCGGATAGTGTCCGGCCACTTACTGCGCAGGTGCAGTGCTTGCGCAGTACGGAGGACAAGGAGATTCACAAAATCTCCAAAGATGAACGTCGCCTGCGCAGTGAGTGCAGGTTCAAGCCCAACCATCCAAGTGGACATACGGTAGCATATAGTAACAGGGCCCCTCACAGGCTCGCTTGGCTAGGCTTCAACTTCGGATTATGTGGCTTGAACCTGGAGTCACCGCGCATCGTCTTCGGAGAGTTTCAAAATCCCCTTGTCCTACGTACTGAGCAAGCGCAGTACAGGGCGGACACTATGCGACGGGGGACAGAATTTGACGCATCATTTACCACTAGCCTTACCCAGCCATTGTTGTATTTTTGAACCAGTGTTGGCTACCTCATCCTCCTCCACCGCCGCTTCCACCTACACCGTCACATCCACCCTCACCTCAACCTACTTTACAAGACTCAATGTATATTTATGACAAAAAATGGTCTTACTGGAATCTACCTGAATCCTAAACATTACACAACTCCTTCTAATTTTGATGGTTATATTTACTTGTCAATCAAGCAAGTTACATTGATTTAAGAATATGTAATATCACCACTGTAACATATAATGTCCAAGTCTCTCTATCCCTGTGATGCCTCAAGTTTCTCACATGCTATGCACCTTGTTTTCATTACACTGTAAAATCATTGTTTTTTCTATGTTAATTTATTGTTCTCAGATTGTACATGTTTGTATACAATTGAACTTCCAAATAAAACTTTTTTAAACAAAGGGGAACCCTGCACCCAAATTAAAAAAAGGAAAGGCGTGGGGCCCCCAGGCCCTATATACTCTGAACAGCAGTATACAGGCAGTGCAAACAAGACAGGTACTGTAGGTTTGTTCTTAAGTAGAATCTGTTTGTAATTTTGAACTGGTACATTTTTAAAGTGTAGCTCCAGCCCAAAAAAAAAAAAAATTAGGGCTTTTTAGCTGTATGTGCACCTCTTCAGAAGATTTTACCTCAGTTTTCGTCCCAATGACAGATGTTTTTTGAAAATTTGTTTTTTTTTGTGAAACAAGGATTGGTGATAAAACATCAGTGGAGAGGAGACACACGTTTTTCCCATATTAACTCTTACAGGAGAAAATTTCCCTTCCTACGGGTAAATTTCATCTCACTTCGTGTTGTCTGCTTCCGTTTGAAAGTAGGAGACGTTTGTAAGTTGGATGTTTGATAGTAGGGGCCTGCCCTATATACTCTGCAGAAATTTGGGCCTTAGATGTTTGATGTTGCCACAACACTGTAAGGTATCACAGTTACTCTTGGTGGGCGCTGGAACATCCTGCTGTGAACTATTATATCAAGAATTGTAATTACATGCCCCTGTTAAACAGAGGCTGAAAAATTGGGCCTTAGGCACTGGTGCTGGTGCCACAACACTGCAACCCCTCACAGATACTGTAGTGGGAGCACAGCAACGAACCCTCCTGCAAAATATTGCATCAAAAATTGTAATTACACGCCCCTGTTAAACAGGGGCTGAAAAATTGGGCCTTAGCCACTGGTGGCGGCGCCCAGAACCAAAAATGTTCTTACAAGCTATCAGCATGATCATTGAGGAGGAAGAGGAAAGTCACTCAGCATAACAGGATAGTCACTCAGCATCAGCATAGGCAGTCTTGAAGGGATCTGACATTTCAAAAAAAAATATTCAGTTACATTAGCATCAGGTGCTTGGTAGCTGGTGGTGATCCAAGATTGATTCATTTTTATGAAGGTCAGTCGATCGACAGATTTGGTGGACAGGCGCACCCTGTGATCGGTTACAAAGCCTCCAGCAGCACTGAATGTGCGTTCCGAAAGAACGCTGGATGCAGGACAGGCCAGTAGCTCAATTGCATACTGTGCAAGCTCTGGCCAGTGATCCATCCTCAAGACCCAGTAAGCCAGAAGATTTTCGGTGGGAAAGGTGTCTAAGTCTGACCTTGCCCCTAGGTATTCCTGCACCATGTAAATCAGACACTGGCGATGGTTGCTGGAACCGATCATACCTTGGGGATGCGGACTAAAAAATTGTCTGAACGCATCGGTCAGACGGCCACCTTCTCCACCGCTCCTTCTGTGATTGACCGAAGCCTCAGCAACACATTGTCCAGGACCAGGAGTTTGTAACCTCCCAGTCTCTGGGAATGCGTTGCACAGACCTTTCTGCAAGGCCTCCCTGAGATGTCTCATCCTCTGCGACGGCAAGATAAAGTCCGCAACCTTACCCGTGTACCGTGGATCAAGGAGAGTTGCCAACCAGTAATGATCCCTCTCCTTGATCCAAAGAATACGAGGATCCTTCCGCAGGCTTTGCATGATCAGGGAGGCCATGCAGTTAGCTGAGGCATTCCAGAGTCCTCTGGGTCACTAAGGACGACATGATCCGCAGCCACCTCCTCCCAGCCACGTACAAGTCCACAGTTTTCTTGGGACTGTAAATCATCCCTAAAAGACTGCTGATGCTGAGTGCCAGCCTCCACCTCCACGTTGACACAATCCTCCTCCTCATCCTCTTCCTGTGTGATTGGCGGGACAGC
The DNA here is from genome assembly GCA_028564925.1 of Lithobates sylvaticus. Lineage (NCBI taxonomy): Eukaryota > Metazoa > Chordata > Amphibia > Anura > Ranidae > Lithobates > Lithobates sylvaticus. The sequence goes on along the minus strand of CM053029.1, from coordinate 230,672,544 downwards.
AGGAACATTGTCTGGATAAAGGGGGCCTTGAGAGGCAAGGAAGTCCTCCTCTTCCTGCCTCTGTTCTGCCTCAAGTGCCCTGTCCATTATTCCACCCAGTGTGTGCTCCAACAGGTGGACAAGAGGGACAGTGTCACTGATGCATGCACTGTCACTGCTCACCATCCTAGTGGCCTCCTCAAATGGTGACAGGACAGTGCATGCATCCCTGATCATGGCCCACTGGCATGGGGGGAAAAAAACAAGCTCTCCTGACCCTGTCCTGGTGCCGTAGTCACACAGGTACTCATTGATGGCCCTCTGCTGCACGTGCAGCCGCTGCAGCATGGCCAATGTTGAGTTCCACCTGGTGGGCAGGTCACAGATAAGGCGGTTCTTGGGCAAGTTCAACTCCTTTTGGAGCTCAGCCAGCAGAGCACTGCCATTATATGATTGGCGGAAATGCACACAGACTTTCCTGGCCTGCCTCAGGACATCCTGTAAGCCCGGGTACCTGCCCAAGCACCGCTGCACCACCAAGTTAAGGACATGAGCCACACAGGGCACATGGGTCATTTGTCCCTGTCAGAGGGCGGAGAGGAGGTTGGTGCCATTGTCGCAAACCACCATTCCTGGCTTAAGCTGGCGTGGCATCAACCACCTCTTAGACTGCCCCTGCAGAGCTGACAGAACCTCTGCCCCAGTGAGGCTCCTGTCCCCCCCAAGCACACCAGCGCAAGCACGGCATGCCATCTTTTTGCCCGCGTACTTGCATAGCCCCTTGAACGCCTGCGGAGCACCGCTGGTTCTGAGGACAAAGCACAGGAAGAGGCCATGGAGTAAGAAGTAGAGGAGGGGGTGGAGGAGAGAGGTGTGTCACAACCAGTAGTAGCATTTTGGAGGCGTGGTGGCGGAACAACCTCCAACACTACTGCACCTTGTCCTGCATCCTTCCCAGCTGCCAGAAGAGTCACCCAATGCGCCGTGAAAGATAGGTAACATCCCTGTCCATGCCTGCTGGACCATGAGTCAGCGGTATTATGCACCTTACCGCTGACCGCCCTGTCCAGCGAGGCCAAGACATTGCCTTCCACATGCCGGTAGAGAGACGGAATCGCCTTCTTTGAGAAAAAGTTTGGGAACCTGCCACTGAGGAACCGCACATTGCACAAACTAACGGAAGGGGGCTGAGTCTACCAACTGAAAAGGCAGCAGTTGAAGTGCTAGCAATTTAGCCAAGCTAGCATTCAACCGCTGGGCATGTGGATGGCTGGGAGTGAACTTCTTTCGACAGTCCAGCAGCTGGGGCAGGGAAATTTGCCTGGTACAATCGGACGTCGGTGTACTGCTAGCAGAGTGCCCGCAAGTAATTCTACACCTTCATTCCTCTCAGTGCAGATTACAGAGAGGACTGGAGGTATAGTGGGGTTGGAGATCCCAGCTGATGAGGAGCAAGGAGAGGTCTGCTTTGTTCTATGCTGTGGGTCTTTAAGGTACGTTTGCCAATGAGCTGCATGGCAGGTCAACATATGTCTGGTCAAGCATGTGGTGCTCAAGAGGATGAGGTTTTGACCACGTGAGATACGCTTGAGACATATGTTGCAAATAGCAGCGGTGCGATTTGATGCACTCATCTCAAAAAAGGCCCACACCAAAGAACTTTTAGAATAACGCGCAGAGGCAGCACCCTGCACAGGCGGAGCTCTGCGGTATGATTCAGTTGGTGTGCTGCCCTTAAGCTGGCCCCGGAGGGCATCCTGCCTCGTTGGAGATGTGCCTCCTCCTCTCGCCTATCAGGCACCCACGTGGAGTCAGTGACCTCATCATCCCCTCCCTCTTCATCACTGGAGCAAACCTGGCAGTATGCTGCAGCTGATGGAACATGACTGCCAGATTGCTGTCCTTCTTGATTATCCCCTCTCTCTGGGCTCACGCTACTGCCTTCCTCTAGCTGGGTATCATCACCAGAGCCTTCAAAACGCTGGGCATCCTCCTGGAGCATGTACCCAACACTGTGGTCAAACAGTTCAGGGGACTCCTCAGGAGGACATGGTGGGTCTAGGGAAAGAGTGACTGATGCCATTGAGACGTGAGAAGAGGATGCATTGGCAGCTGCTTTGTCAGTACCCTGCGCTTGGGTGAGAGAGAATTGGGAGGATGAGGAGGGCTCGGTCATCCACTGTACCAAGTCGGCATGTTGTGGTTCAAAACGTCCATGTGCTGATGACGATGCACCGCGTCGACAACCAGCACTGTTGCCTCTAGACACAGGGCCTGCTTGCCCTCTTTTATTGTCTCGTGACTGTCTGCCTCTCCTTGTTGGCCTTCCAGACATACTAATGGCCTGCAGGGAGATGAGAACACCAGCAATTGGGGGTAGCTTCAGGTGTATACTGTGCAGGGGGCACAATACACCCACTGTAACTGCCTGTGGTATAGCAACAGAACAACTACAGCAATTGGGGGTAGCTTCAGGTGTATACTGTGCAGGGGGCACAATACACCCACCGTAACTGCCTGTGGTATAGCAACAGAACAACTCCAGCAATTGGGGGTAGCTTCAGGTGTATACTGTGCAGGGGGCACAATACACCCACTGTAACTGCCTGTGGTATAGCAACAGAACAACTACAGAAATTGTGAGTAGCTTCAGGTGTATACTGTGCAGGGGGCACAATACACCCACTGTAACTGCCTGTGGTATAGCAACAGAACAACTACAGCAATTGGGGGTAGCTTCAGGTGTATACTGTGCAGGGGGCGCAATATACCCACTGTAACTGCCTGTGATATAGCAACAGAACAACTACAGCAATTGGGGGTAGCTTCAGGTGTATACTGTGCAGGGGGCACAATACATTCACTGTAACTGCCTGTGGTATAGCAACAGAACAACTACAGCAATTGGGGGTAGCTTCAGGTGTATACTGTGCAGGGGGCACAATACACCCACTGTAACTGCCTGTGGTATAGCAACAGAACAACTACAGCGATTGGGGGTAGCTTCATGTGTATACAGTGCAGGAGGCACAATACACCCACTGTAACTGCGCTAGGTTCAATCACAAGAAATTAAGACACTGTCCCTGCCTATCCTTCTCTCTATGAACGCCGACACACACTACACAAGGACACCCTGCAGACGGCCTTGTATAGTGTGGGGCGTGTACTAAACCTCCTGAGCTATAATTGGCCACAGGCGTCCTGCCTGTGGCCAATTATGGCTCTCTTCGCTGCCGGTGCTGTGATTGGCCAAGCATGCGGGTCACAGTGCATGCTTGGCCAATCATCAGCCAGCAATGCACTGCGATGGTGCAGTGCATTTTGGGGCATTCGCACCACACAAATATGGCACGAATGGCCCACAAAGTTCTGGCTTTGCCGAACGGGCGAACAACCAATGTTCGAGTCGAACATGCGTTCGACTCGAACACCCAGCCCATCCCTAATAGCCATCTCCCCTAATGTCCTCCCCTCTTTTTCTGTTTCTTACCTGCCTTTTCCAGGAGTGAGGCACCAGACACTTTCCATTTGAAGCGACCTACACGTGTGCCTTGTTCCTTTGCCCCGGACCCCATTTATTATTAGGTTGTATGGTACCCCCACTCTTTCTTTACAAGGAGTATGGACTTGGGAATGTGACACCTCCTGCATGATTTGACTTTGTAATATTTGCCCAATATGCTTTTGTCATATGTATGATAGTTATTTTCAATAAAATGTTCTTGGAACAAAGATAAATAATTGGCCGGGGGGGGGGCAATAAAATCAAGAAACTGAGCTAAAAGGAGTTCTAATAGATTTTTGAGATGCAAACATTGGTACTAAACTGGTTAAACATTTAATTCAATCTGAACTGTTATATACTTTAAGGTAACTTGTAATATTATAGTTAAGCACTAAATCGCACTGGTTGCAATTTGTTATGTAAGATTTCAGCTAGGCCCACACTTTGTTGGGGGAGTTGAGGACAATATTTCTAGTACTTGAACAATAGCATGCACCCCCTTGCTTTGCCCCTGCTACATGGAATATATGTGTTTTTTTTACGTACATCATTGTGAGTGCATTTTTCTGTTATTTTATCCTTAATACATTTCCTACACTTAGTTGGTGGTGTTTCTCCTTCTCTCTTTTCTGTGCTTTTACACGGCTTGCTAAAATCAATGTGTTGCAATTCAGGAGATTATCAGTAAGTTTTTAAGACAATAGGTAGCGTAAGACTAAAATGTCCATGACCATGTCCATGTAATACATTCTGCTTCTGTAATACATTTTGCAATATTCTATACAGACATTACAGCAAATCACTTGACAGTGTGTACAATTACCAGCAATATTCTTCCCAACCATACTTTCCCTTTAATGATCAAAGTATTGTAATCAAACAAAACTCACATTTACTGTTATTTGGAAAAGTTGCTTTAGTTTTAGATCCTATTTTTATGGTTTACTGTATAAATCAGCTGAAACTACTAATTAATTTCAAATAAATGAACTTGCTTATAATTAATATAGACCCAGAGTTTAATTAACATTAACCCTGCAATCAACATCATTCTCCAGTGTATAAAGTAAGCTAGTGCTGTCCTAGCTTAACTGCTTTTTTTCTTCTCTTACGTTAGCTGTGGAAGATTTTGCTGCAACATGATGTTTTCAATGCATTGCACGACTTGTTGCAGGTTCTGCAGAATACTAACTATGCTTGTTTTTCTACTGATATTCTAAAAAGACAATTGACCTGCAGCAGTGAGACCTGGAAACGGTCCCCTGTGGCAGCTTTCAAGGTGAAGCTGACCCAGAGAATTCAGAAAATGCATTTTCCTATTGTTCAAACAAGACAGATTTTGAATGCCTAACGAGAAACATGTTATTTGTTTGTCAAGTGGGATATCGTTAAATGTATATATTAGATGAAGTGAAATTCTTTCATACCAGTAAAAACTGGATTTTTTTATCTGGATGCTGATCAGTGTTTGCAAATAATTGTTAAAATTCCACCTAGTTTATATGCTACTTAATTATCTGCTTTGACATGTTGACAGTCTCTTTTACATATTGATCTGTCCATTTAATGCATCTTGACAGCTTACAGCTATTCCTAATGACGTTCTTCTGAAATGGCCAGCAATTTATTCTTCTTCCTGTTTCTATTTAAACCTTTTCTTGGTTGTCTAAATAAGCCCCCTGGAGCCTCCGATAATAGTAAACACTGTCAGAACTATGGCACAATCTGCTTAGTGTGACCTTGACCTCTACAAGAGCTTACATTCCTTTGCTCGAATCAGTCTTTGATCTTACTTCGGTGATATCTAACTACAGTAATTGCAATCAGCTTTTATGGAGCTTGCTGAGTTCATTTGATTTTCACCATATTATTGTTTGCACTTTTAAGACACCTAATCTACCTATAACAGACCTCGACTGAAGAGTAGTCTGACACATAAATGCTGTGCCTTTTTAAACCTGCAAAACCTGGGCATCACTTTCATATGCTAAAAGTGAAAACAGTATCTGAGCACCTTGTAGGGACTGACACAAGAATAGGTTTTCATCTTTCCTGAGGACTCCACCACTGATTCTTTTAGCTTGGGCATTAAGAATCTAACACATGCACATGCAAAAACTCCAGTGCTGTGTTATTTCCCTGTAAACTACCTCACTCCACAAAAAAAAAAAAAAAAAAATTACACAATGAGAAGGGTTTCTAATATAGACTGGTCTTATTGCAAAGGGTAAGAGCTAGCTTTTACAATAACTAGGCTATATACACTTAATAAAATAATTTAAAAGTCAGCAGCTACAAATACTGCTGCTGCTGACTTTTAAAATATGGACACTTACCTGTCCAGGGCACCCACGATATCCTCATCCGAAGCCAACCTGTCCCTCGGCTCCTGGGTGCAGGCACTGGCATCTTCCATAAGGGAATCAGGAAGTGAAGCCTTGAACTTCACAGCCTGGTTGCCTACTGTGCATGCGCGAGTCACGCTGCACATCCTAACTGGTCCCTGCTGTCTTTTGGGACCTGTGTGTTTCCCAGAAGACAGCGGGGGGGGGGGGGCAGAGGAGAGGCCGGACATGGCGTAGATTGCCACAGATTCTGTGGCAATCTGTCACCGGAAGTGGGAGCAAATACCTGAATTAGACAGGTATCTGATCCCCCCTCCCCCCTGAAAGGTGCCAAATGTGACACCAAAAGTAGGGAGGAACCGGATAAGCAGAAGTTCCATTTTTGGGTGGAACTCCACTTTTTAAGAGGTGGAGGTTTACGAGAACAACATGGGAGAAGTTAAAAATTCCAGGACAGTGTCACCCAGTGTTGACGCCTCACACCTAATTTAAACCTCTAATTGCCGTACTACTGTGTCAAAATTGTGTGCATTGCAGGGCAATCATGGGTTTAAATTAGGTGGTGTAGAGGCAACATATCACCTCCTATATAAACTAGAAAAAAGGTGCAGGAAGGATTGGTATTTTTGAGCTGGCTGCTCACCCCGTATATAATTCTAAAAAGAAATGCATGAATTCCCCATGGGGTTTTTTGGCAGCATAAAGAACACTTTGATGGTGAAAACTAGATTTGAGCGGACACCTGGATGTTCAGGTTCGGCGGGATAGGCAGAACTTCGGAAAACGTCTAGGTTCGGGACCGAACTTGACCCGAACTTGACCCCGAACTCCGAACCCCATTGAAGTCAATGGGGACCCGAACTTTTGAAGACTAAAATGGCTGTAAAAAGGTAATGGAAAGGGCTAGAGGGCTGAAAATGGCAACAAAATGTTGTTAAGAGCATGGCAAGTGCTCTGAAAACAAATGTGGATAGGGAAATAACTTAAAATAACATAAAAAAATAAAAAATTTAAGTAATATTCTGGAGGCCCCCTTCTCAGCAGAAGAGGTACAGGAAGTCATTAAGAACCTCAGAAACTCAACGGCACGATGCCGCACATATGGTGGGAATGCCCCAGAATACGCCCTTTCTGGAAAAAATTATTCAATTTAATGGATAAGATAGTGGGAAAATAAAATACTTGGAAATAAAAAAAATTAAAAAAATGATAATCTTGACCGAGGAGGACGAGGTCTATATGGAGTAGGAGGTTGAGGTGGAGGTGGAAGCGGCAGTGGAGGAGAAAGAGGTATCCAACACTGGTTCAAAAATACAACAATGGCTGGGTAAGGCTGGTGGTGATGTGTTGAATTCTGTCCCCCATTGCATAGTGTCCGCCCTGTACTGTGCTACAAGGGGATTTTCAAAACTCTCCGAAGACGATGCGCGGTGAGTCCAGGTTCAAGCCACATTATCCGAGGTTGAAGCCGAACCAAGCAAGGCCGTGCCTGAAGTGTGGCGAGCAAAGCGAGCCCGTGAGGGGCCCTGTTACTATGTGCTACTGTTTGTCCACTTGAATGGTGGGGCTTGAACCTGCACTCACGGCGCAGGCGCCGTTCATCTTCAGAGATTTTGTGAATCTCCTTGTCCTCCGTACTGTGCAAGCGCTGCGCCTGCGCAGTAAGTGGTTGGACACTATCCGATGGCCATACAGTTTTTGTCAGAACACCGGTATACATGTCTATTCTGCACAAGGTACGGACAAGTCCTGTGGGATCCATGCCTGGTTCATTTTAATGAACGTGAGCTTGTCCACATTGGCTCTGGACAGGCGGCTGTGCTTGTCTGTGATAACGCCCCCTGCCGTGCTAAATACACGTTCAGATAATACACTGGCTGCAGGGCAGGCCAGCACCTCCAAGGTGTAAAGGGCAAGCTCAGGCCATATGCCCAATTTGGAGACCCAGAAGTTGAAGGGGGCATACCCATAATTCAGTACGTGTAGGCGTATGCACACATACTGCTCCACCATTTTGGTGAAATGCTGCCTCCTGCTAAGACGCTCCATCTCAGCTGGTTGTTGTGGCGTGCTGACAAAGCTTTTGCACATTTTGGCCATGCTAACCCTTCCTTCCAAGGTGTTGGTGGTGCCCCGGCTGCATTGGCGACCTCTTCCTCCTCCTCTGCCTTCGCCTTGTGCTTCCACCGTACCCCCGCTGTCAAGTGGGAATGCCACCAGCAGCGCGTCTACCAGCATGCGCTTGTACTCGTGCATCTTACGATCACGCTCCAGTGAGGTAATTAAGGACGTCACGTTGTCCTTGTAACGGGGATCCAGCAGGGTGGCCACCCAGTAATCAGCACCAGTTAAAATGTGTCGTTGCGGAGACACTGCAGCATGTAATTGCTCATGTGTGCCAGGCTGCCCAGGGCAACGAAAAGCTGTCCTCTGTGGGAGGTGTATCGTCTGTGTCCTCTGTATCCCCCCAGCCATGCACCAGTGATGGACATGAGCTGGTCTGGGTGCCACCCTGCTGTGAACATGGTTCCTCCTCCTCCATCTCCTCCTCATCCTCCACCTCGTCATCCTCCAGAACTGTGCCCTTGCTGCCGGACAGTTGTGTACCTGGCACTTGTTGGTTCAGGAACCCACCCTCGTAGCCACTTGTGAATGACTGCCCTTAAAGCCTTGGAAATTATCCCTCCTCCTCCTCCACCTCCTCCTCCTCCTGTGCCACATCCTCTTCCATCATTGCCTGAAGGTTTTTTTCAAGGAGGCATAGAACTGGGATAGTAATGCTGAGAACGGCACTGGCCATGTTGGTGGAGTACTCAAAACAGCGCAACAAGGCACACAGGTCTCGCATGGAGGCCCAGTTATTGGTGGTGAAGTGGTGCTGTTCCGCAGAGCGACTCATGCGTGCGTGCTGCAGCTGAAACTCCACTATCGCCTGCTGCTGCTCGCACAGTCTGGCCAGCATGTGCAAGGTGGAGTTCCACCTTGTGGGCACGTCACATATGAGGCGGTGAGCGTAAAGGCCGAAGTTATGCTGCAGCACTGACAGGCGAGCAGCAGCAGGGTGAGAACGCCGAAAGTGCGCACAGACGGCCCGCACTTTATGCAGCAGCTCTGGCATATCGGTGGAATTTTTAAGGAACCTCTGGACCACCAAGTTCAGCACATGCGCCAGGCAAGGGATGCGAGTCAAACCGGCTAGGCCCAGAGCTGATACGAGATTTTGCCCATTATCGCACACCACCAGGCCGGGCTTGAGGCTCACTGCCACCAACCACTCATCGGTCTGTTGTTCCATGTCCCTCCACAACTCCTGTGCGGTGTGGGTTTTTTCCCCCAAACAGGAAAGTTTGGATGAGGAGGCGGAGTAGGAGGAGTTAGCAACAGGAGGCAAACTGAAGCGCCCTGCAATCCTCGGTGGTGGAAGGACATGCGCCAAGCTGCTATCCGCCTCAGGCCCAGCCGCCACTACATTTACCCAGTGTGCTGTTAGGGAGATATAACGTCCCTGACCATGCTTACTGGTCCACGCATCCGTAGTTAGGTGGATCTTGCCACAGATGGCGTTGCGCAGTGCACACCTGATTTTGTCCCCCACTTGGTTGTGCAGGGAAGGGATAGCTCGCCTGGAAATGTAGTGGCGGCTGGGCACGACGTACTGTGGGACAGCCAATGCCATCAGCCTTTTAAAACTCTGCGTCTCCACCAGACGGAATGACAGCATTTTAAAGGCGAGGAATTTTGAAATGCTGGCATTCAGGGCCAGGGATCGTGGGTGGCTAGGGGGGTACTTCCTCTTCCGCTCCAGTGTTTGGGAGATAGAGAGCTGAACGCTTCCATGGGACATTGTGGAGATGGTTGGTGACCCAGGTGGTAGTGTTGCTGGCAGACCCTCTGTTTGCGGGTTGGCAGGTGCAACTGTCACTACACAGGTGGATGAAGAGGCCGAGACTGCAGCAGAAGAGGAAGCAGGAGGAGACAGAGACCTTTCTTGGTTTTTGAGGTGTCTACTCCACTGCCTCTCGTGCTTTGCACTTAGATGCCTGGTCATGCAGGTTGTGCTCAGGTTGAGTACGTTTATGCCTTGCTTCAGGCTCTGATTGCACAGCGTGCAAACCACTCGTGTCTTGTCATCAGCACATTGTCTGAAGAACTGGCTTTGGTGTGCTCGGTCCCTTGCTGCGTTGGGCAGTAGCAGACGTACTGTCAAGGGGACGGACGCTCCGCTTTTGCACCCTGCTCCCTCTTCTGCTGTGCTGGTGGCTCTGTGCGACCACTGCCTCTTCCTCCGAACCTCACTGGTCACCTGCATGACGTTGATTCCATGTGGGGTCAAGGACCTCATCGTCCTCCACATCATCTTCCACCCAGTCTTCACCCCTGCCCTCCTTGTCGGTCTGCACAATGGGGAAAGCAGCAGCAGTTGGCACCTGTGTTTCGTCATCATCCGAGACATGCTGCGATGGTCCTCCCATGTACTCATCATGAAACATAAGTGGTTGGGCATCGGTGCACACAATCTCTTCCACTTCTGGGGAAGGGCTAGGTGGATGGCCCTGGGAAACCCTGCTAACAGAGTCATCAAAAAGCAGAAGAGACTGCTGCATGATTTGGGGCTCAGACTGCTTGGCTGATTTGCAAGGGGGTGAGGTGAAAGACTGATGGACATCGTCTGCAGGTGCCAACTCTGAACTTTCATCAGGAGACTGGGTGGGAGACAATGTGAAGGAACCGGAAGCACTGTCAGCAATCTACTATCACCTGTACTTGTCCTGGCCTCAACATTCGTACAGCCTCATTAGGTGCGCCAAAATACTGCTGCAGGCTCTGTCGCCTACTCGCACCTGAGGAAGGTGTTTCTGGCACAGCAGCTGTAGCTGGCACAGATCGACCACGTCCTCTCCCTGCAACAGGAGCTCCACCAGCAGGAATATCACAATCAAAGAAAAATAGATCGATTGAATATGTCACACACTCCTGCAAACATGCAGACAACACTGCAAATTTTTATTTTTTTGCAATAGCAGAATACACCCAGAGTATGTACAGTGTGTATCTCACAGTAACATATGCAGTGCTGGTGCACTGAGCTTGCAGATAAAAGTTATATTTTGTCTGGCACTGGGCTCATGGCAGTGTAAAAAGACTGTGCACTGCAACTCAACCAGGTCTTAGAATTGATTTCTGAATAATTCTCTCTCCCTCAAAGCAGACACAGGAACCTTGACCTAAACTCTCTAGTTATGTAGATCGCTAACTAATTAGAAGATATTTCAGGAATGTGGACTGACTTCTAGCATGTAATTCTCTCCCTGACAGCAGCCAAACAACTTTCCCTACACTGTGTAAAGTAGAGTGACGTGCTGTGTGCCTCTAGCTTATATAGAGGCTGGGTCACATGCTGCACTGGCCAATCACAGCCATGCCATTAGTAGGCATGGTTGTGATGGCTTCTAAGGGCACACTAGTGAAACTAATGTGGATTGGCTGCCCTGCAGCTTTTAAAAGGGCGCCAATACATTGCCGAACACCGGACCCGAACCCGAACACACAGTCAATTGTTCGGGTTCGGGTCCGGGACCCGGACACCCAAAAGTCCGGTACGGACCTGAACTTTACAGTTTAGGTTCGCTCAACCCTAGTGAAAACCAAAATGATTTTTATTTTATCAGAAGAGTATAAATACAAATTATTCTTTAAAATTCGAGCTCTGGTTTACATTGTGCGAACAATTCAACAAATCGGGGTACATACGATATTGTTATATATTGTGTTGGAAGAAAAATCATTACAAAATATTGAAATATGATTCCACAACAATTGTTCATCTAATGAGAAGCACCCCACTACCCCAATGCATTTCAACCATTTAGGAATTGAGGTCTTCTTCAGGGGGAAACAGGAAAAAAGGGCAACTTTATCACATTTCTGCAAAATATCAAAAGAGAAAAAGCTTTTAGATATTAAGTACATGTATTAATTATATTTATATTTATGTAAATCTCATTGAATTTGTCACATGTAATATTTACCCTTCCACCTAATTGTTTCGCTCTTAACCAGAGATTTTTCTAAAAACCAAGAATTTACTCCCTGAAGATAATCGTGGACCTCACCGCCGTGATGCTGCTCCCCAAACTTTCCACCAAGTGGGAAGGGGAAAGGGGAAAGGCCCCCCTGGGGGGTCAAGGTCACGGACTTACAGAGAATGACAGGGAAATTGAAGCTCCCCAGTTGGGGTAAGGGGTGTCACTGTGTAGGTGGCCGCACCTGAAAACAAAGATTTTTTGTAAATTATTAATATGTATCGAATAATTCATTCTATAATTTCTTAAATTACTAAAAAATAGGACAGTAGCAAGCGCAAAGTTTAACTGATAATTATTTATTACTGGCTCTATTCATGCCAAAAGCTGTCCTTTGTGAAATAAAGAAAAAAAATTGAAAAAATAAAATAAAAAAGATAAGTGCTAACAAAAAAAAAAAATGTTGTGTGATTGGTGCAATGATAACGTGAAATAAACTAAATGTGTTGATAGAAATTTGTGTGGGTGAGCCAACAATAAAGTGAGGCATGGGGATACTACGTGTTAATGAGTGACATAAAGTCAAATCCAGAGGGGACAAATAAAATTAGGATTAATATTTATTGTGCTAGAAGAAAGTAAGAAATGGATAAGGAATGGGTGCTGAGGTGTATGTGAAGTGACTAGTGGAATATGTGTTGATCTGTTTGTGTGTATATCTATATTGTGTGGATGAGTGAAGCAATAGTGTTTTAATAAAGAGTAATAAAGCTACCACATAATTTAAATCAAAATTAAAACTGTGAATAGGAAAACAAACGCCTCATTAAAGAAAAAGAAAAAGAATAAAAAAGGAGGAAAATGTTATATTATAGTTGGTAATATTAGTTACCTTTACTTTGCTTGTATCATATCACATATCACCTCCTCACCACCCGCTGCTTCTCTTTTCAGAGAAGCAGCAGTGCCTGCTTCACTTGTGAATGAGCCCTTAGTTGTATCGACAGTGGCACCCTTAGGGCTCATACACACATAAAGTTGGGGAGTGGTAAAACCTTGTGGTTGATTTGTGGATTTACCATCCCCAACCCCTACTCCCTTTAGACTGTTCTATTATATCCCGCTGGTGTGGTGCAGTTTGTGAAAATCAAAACTCCTGCATTCAGAAAGTGCAACAAACCCACAGAATAGAATTGAAGTCTATGGCTAAGTGCAGCAAACTCGCAGGAAAGCTGCAGGTGCACTGCCCTGCACCTGCTGTGTGGGTAAACCGCAGCGCATCAGTGTGAAAGCAGCCTTATACTATTATGCCCTTGTATTGCTTCACAGTGTCCTGAAGATTTATTCTTTCCTGCTGCTAGGAGACCGCTAGCAGGGATAAGAGATGGCGTGCAGTTGGTATCACTTTGCATTGGATGGGAGCCAGCACTACAGAGGAGTAGGGATGAGCCAAACACCCCCCTGTTCGGTTTGCACCAGAACCTGCGAACAGACCTAAAGTTCATGTGAACTTTAGAACCCTATTAAAGTCTATGGGACTCGAACGTTCAAAATCAAAAGTTCTAGTTTTAAAGGCTAATATGCAAGTTATTGTCATAAAAAGTGTTTGGGGACCTGGGTCCTGCCCCAGGGGACAGGTATCAATGCAAAAAAAAGTTTTAAAAACTGTCATTTTTTCAGGAGCAGTGATTTTAATAATGCTTAAAGTGAAACAATAAAAGTGTAATATTCCTTTAAATTTCATACCTGGGGGGTGTGTATAGTATGCCTGTAAAGGGGTGCATGTTTCCCGTGCTTAGAACTGTCCCTGCACAAAGTGTAATTTTTGCAGGAAAAAAGGCTATTTAAAATCACAAGCAGCTATAATGAATTGTCGGCTCCCGTAATACAGAGAACAGTCATTGAAAGTCATTGATGAAAAAAAAAAAAAAAAGCATGGGGTTCCCCCCAAATTCCATTACCAGACTCTTATCCGAGCACGCAACCTGGCAGGCCCCCCTCCTGAACCATACCAGGCCACATGCCCTCAACATTGGGAGGTTGCTTTGGGGGTCTGTGACCCCTCAAAGCACAATGTCCCCATGTTGATGAGGAGAAGGTTCTCATCCCCTCAACCCTGGCCAGTGGTTGTGGGTTTCTGCGTGCGGGGGGCTTATCAGAATCTGGAAGCCCCCTTTAATAAGGGGACCCCCAGATCCCCCCTGTTTGAAATGGTAAGGTGTTACAAAAGTACCCCTACCATTTCACAAAGAAAGTGTAAAAAATAGTTAAAAAACACACAGACACCGTTGGGAAAAGTGCTTTATTAAAAATAAAAAAATAAAAAAAAGATTCCAGCTGTGGTAATCCACTCTTGGTATCCAGCGATGGGTGATCTCTTCTCCGGGGTCCAGCGATGGCTGATCTCTTCTCCGATGTCCAACGCAGCGTATCCTGTCTCCATGGAGACACTGAGGGAATCCCGTCTTAGCAGAGGAGGACCGGGCCACTCGTCACCTGACCCCGCCCCCCTCTGAGGCAAAGCAAGGGGGAGGCTGGGCTTCCCCAGTGACGTACGGGTGACCCCGCCCCCCTCTGATGTAACGGAAACCTGCGTGCGTCGGAACGCTGACAACGTGCACCGGAAGTGAAGGCTTCTGCTGTGAGGGCGGTAACTAGCATATTAAACCAAGATAAGGGAATGATCAACTCTTGATCAGTAATATCGAGATTACACCCGAGTGCGCATGCTCACGAAACGCGTCCATTATTGATGAGGACATCCCCCTGAGCCAGTCACTTCCTGCAATCCAAGCCTCGATTGAGGCCGCCTTCCGGAGCCGGCCCTCACCACCATACGGAAGTGCTTCTATTGATCTGCTTGGAACAGATGACAGACATACCACGCTGGGGATTCGCCACACCACAGTGACATTTACCATGCCGTTATATCTCTTCACAAATGTGAGTGCATTATTATTGCTGTATTGATACAACTTCATATGCTTAACTACTACACCCAGAGGTGCCTTCTCCATTTGTTTTTTGCTCTACAGTTCCTGAATATGGTTTCTGTTCCACCCTGAAGGCTGCCCTGTGTTGTACAATGGATAAAGTTCTCATATATATCTGGACTGACTCCCTTATATAGACTACATCTGATCTATATTGGCTGTTTATGGACTTTATCATCTCTTGTGAATTGTTTTTAAATAATTTTTAATCTTTAATATTTTTTTATTTTTTTTTTATATATGGTATTGGGAGACACCTACTGACAAATGTGTGCCTATATTTGTTATATTAGTGTCCTAAAGAATGATTTTAGGGACTTGGGAGCTAAATTGAGGAAAAGGACCTCCAAGGTAGTATTTTCAGGAATACTACCGGTACATCAAGCCACACCAGAAAGGCAGAGGGAGATTAGGGGAGTAAACAAGTGGCTGAAGACGCAGGAGGTAGTTTCTTGTGATGTGACCAAGGCAAAGGCAGAGCTCCTCTGGACCGGATGGCCTAAGTAGGCAGGACTGACAAGCAGGATCATAAACAGCTGGGTAACTGTGGAGAGAGATGGGAGCTGGCAATTAGCCGACAGCTGAGCGCCAGCTCAGAAAAGGAAGGGCTAAGCCCAGCCCTGACAGGAACATATTCCAGAGGGTAGTATTGGGGGCATTACTGGTAGGTTGACTAAAGCACATAAACCCAAGTTAAGTATAGTAACAAGTCCTAGTTGCAATCTAGGAACACCCAATAAGAGGATAGCCAGTCTAAACTACGTAGCATGTTCACCAATGCCAGAAGCCTGGCGGACAAGATGGGTGAACTAGAGATACTGTTGAACAAGGAAGATTTGGATTTTGTGGGAATTTCAGAGACCTGGTTCAACAGCTCTCATAGTTGACTGGCAACCATTCAAGGTTAAACCCTTTATCACAGAGATAGAGAGGGTAAAAAAGGGGAGGGGTATGCCTATATATCAAGAATAATGTACACGTGAATGTGAGAGATGACATCACTAAGGGAGCTAGGGAGGAGGTGGAATCCTTATGGGTAGAGCTCCAAAGGGATGAAGCTAAGGGGAAAATATTACTGAGAGTATGCTCTAGGCCCCCTAACCTGAGGGAGAAGGGGGAGACGGATATCCTATCACAAGTTGGATTAATAGCAAGGATGGGAAGTGTTATCATAATGGTGGATTTTAATTATCCAGACAGACTGGGCAGAGGGAACCATGCATTGGTCTAAGGCTAGCCAGTTCCTAAATGTCTTGCAGGACGATTTCACTGTTCAGATGGTAGACGCACTAACTAGAAATAAAGCATTACTGGATCTACTGATTACCAACAATACAGACCTGATCACGGATGTGGAAATATGGGGCAATTTAGGAAACAGAGATCACAGGTCAATTAGCTTCAGTATAAATCACACAAAATAGGAAACATAAGGGGAATACAAAGACACTGAATTTCAAAAGAGCCAAGTTCCCTAAACTACGAACCTTGTAAGAAGGCATGAATTGGGATAAAATCTTAGGAACAAAGAACACGGAGGAGAGATGGGTTTGATTTAAGAGCATATTAAATAAGGGCATTAGTCAATGCATGCCATTGGGTAATAAATTTAAAAGAGCGAACAAAAGTCCAGGATGGCTTAACTCCAATGTAAAAACGCATATAAAAGCAAAGGAGAAGGCCTTCAAAAAATACAAGGTTGAGGGATCATTAGCATTTAGACTTCATAAAGAATGCAACAATAAATGTAAGGGTGCAATTAGGAAGGCTAGATAGAACACGAAAGACACATAGTGAAGGAGAGCAAAAAAAATCCCAAGAAATTCTTAAGTATGTAAACAGTAAAAAAGGGAGGACAGACCACATTGGCCCCCTAATGAATAAGAAAGGACTGGTTACAAAGGATGGGGAGATGGTGAAGGTATTGAATTTATTCTTCTCCTCATTCTTCACGAGGGAATCAGGGGGCTTCAGTAACCAAAACTGCAGTGTTTATTCTCGTGACACATTACAGGAAGCACCCTCATGGCTAACAGAGGACAGAATTAGAAGTAGACTTGGGAAACGTAACATTAATAAATTAAATCACTGGGACCAGATGGCTTGCAACCGAGGGTACTTAGGAAAGCCATACTACTGACTGGAAAGGTACCAGGTGATTGGAGAAAAGCCAATGTAGCACCAATAATTAAAAAGGGCCCAAACTACATCCCTGGGAGTTACAGACCATTTAGCCTAACATCAATAGTATGTAAGCTCTTTGAGGGGATGATTAAGGAAAATTGTTGCCCATACTTACCGTAATTTTTCTTTCCTGGATCCTCCCCATGTCAGCCTACTATGGGTCAGCTCCGCCCCCTCTGACCCCTCCAGGACCACCTTTTTTCCTAGCCCATAAAGGGCGGCTGTCTGCCCACACCAGTGTTCAAAAAAATACCCGCCTTGCGACCGATAAACTGGGTGGGAATCCTCCGGCTGACATGGGGAGGATCCAGGAAAGAAAAATTACAGTAAGTATGGGCAACAATTTTCCTTATTCCTGGACCTCCCCATGTCAGCCTACTATGGGATGTACCAAGCAACATTAAAAAGGGAGGGAAGACAAAAAATAAGCCAAACCCTCAATGCAATGCTACTCAAATTTTTAATGGGCAACAGCCGTCGTAATAACCATAGAGCCAAATGTTTCCTCAGGTGGACAAGCCAAATTAAGCCTGTAATGCCTAATAAAAGGTGTTGGGCGTGCTCCAGCTTGCTGCTCTGCAAACTACCTCAGGGGCGACCTTTACGTATGCTACCCAGGATGCTGCCCAGGATGCTGCCATAAACCACTTCCCGACCGCCCCCTGTATATATACGTCGGCAGAATGGCACGTACAGGCAGAATCACGTACCTGTACGTGACATTCTTCAGGCGGTTGGGGGGTCCGATCGGACCCCCCTCCGCCGGCGGGGACGGTCGGGATCGTGTCAGGAGCGATCCGGGACGAGGGGACGGCCAGTGGTTTCTGGCCACCCCCTCGCGATCGCTCCTGGCCAATGAAAAGCTTCCCCTTCCTGTCTATTGTATAGACAGGAAGGCGGAAGTGATGTCACGCTCGGTGCGCCGGTCTATGTGACCGGAGACGCCGAGCGGCGAACATGTAAAGGTTAGTGCACAACAGTACACTGACACCAGTACAGTTAGGCACATATTCCACCCCCCTGTCACCCCCTGATCACCCCCCAGATCACCCCCTCCCCCCCCCCAGTCACAGTGTCACTAATTGCAGTGATCATTTTTTTACTGATCACTGCATTTAGTGTCAGTGTGACTGTAATAACTGTCAGGGCAGTTAGTTTTAGGTCCAAGGTAGCCCCCTACCCCCCCCTAATAAAGGTTTAACCCCTTGATTGCCCCCCAGGTAACCCTTTCACCCCCTTTTGCCAGTGTCACTAAGCGATCGTTTTTCTGATCGCTGTATTAGTGTCACTGCTGTCGCTAGGTAACCATTTTTTTTTTTTTAGGTAACCGCCATGTTTATATAGGTTCATAAATAGTTTTATAGGTCAGGTACCCCCATATTACAACCTAAATAAAGGTTTTAACCCCTTGATTGCCCCTAGAGTTAACCCTTTCACCAGTGATCACTGTATAACTGTCACTGGTGACGCTGGTTAGCCAGTTAGTTATTTCGTTATTTAGGTTCCCCGTCAGGTTTTTTATATAGCGTCAGGTACCCCCATATATTACCTAATAAAGGTTTTAACCCCCTGATTGCCCCTAGTTAACCCTTTCACCCCCTTTTGCCAGTGTCACTAAGCGATCGTTTTTCTGATCGCTGCATTAGTGTCGCTAGGTAACCATTTTTTTTTTTTTTAGGTAACCGCCATGTTTATATAGGTTCATAAATAGGTTTATAGGTCAGGTACCCCCATATTACAACCTAAATAAAGGTTTTAACCCCCTGATTGCCCCTAGAGTTAACCCTTTCACCAGTGATCACTGTATAACTGTCACTGGTGACGCTGGTTAGCCAGTTAGTTATTTCGTTATTTAGGTTCCCCGTCAGGTTTTTATATAGCGTCAGGTACCCCCATATATTACCTAATAAAGGTTTAACCCCCTGATTGCCCCTAGTTAACCCTTTCACCCCCTTTTGCCAGTGTCACTAAGCGATCGTTTTTCTGATCGCTGCATTAGTGTCGCTAGGTAACCAGTTTTTTTTTGTATTACTGTTACGGGTGACGCTGGTTAGTTAGCTTGTTTTTTATACTGTCAGGGCACCCGCCATTTATTACCCAATAACGGTTTAACCCCCTGATCGCCCGGCGGGTGATATCAATTAGGTTTTAGGGTCAAATAAGGTCTGCGTCGCCCCAGGTTAGTGCCAGTACCGCAAACACCCACGCACAAAGCATACACCTCCCTTAGTGGCACAGTATCTGAACAGATCAATATCTGATCTGATCAGATCTATACTAGCGTCCCAGCAGTTTAGGGTTCCAAAAAAAAACGCATTGTTAGCGGGATCAGCCCAGATACCTGCTAGCACCTGCGTTTTCCCCCTCCGCCCAGCCCAGCCCACCCAAGTGCAGTATCGATCGATCACTGTCACTTACAAAACACTAAGCACACATAACTGCAGCGTTCGCAGAGTCAGGCCTGATCCCTGCGATCGCTAACAGTTTTTTTGTGGTAGCGTTTTGATTCAGTCGCTTCAGTCAGGAGCTTTTTTACCTGTGAATCTCAAAAAAATAAAAAAAAATAAAATAGTTGTCGTTTTATTGTTCTCTCTCTCACTCTATTCTCTCTCTATTGTTGCTCTTTTTTTTACTCCATTCTATTCTGCAATGTTTTATTATGTTTTATCATGTTTTATCATGCTTGCTTTTCAGGTATGTAATTTTGTTTACTGTGTTTTAGTGTTAAGCATTTTTTTGTTTTCAGGTGCGCCATTCAGTTGCAACGCGGATTTATTTATCTTGACAGCAACAGCGTTTGCTCCCACGATACATAAAGACGCGACTCCAACACTGTAGGAGGTGATTTCACCACCACAGTTAAAAAAAAGAGCATATATGCCGAAGCATGGGGGCAGCAGGGGGGGGGAGGAGCGATTGGCTCCTAATGCCACGTACATACGGTCGAAATTCCGACCGTGTGTACACGGCATAACTTTTGCGGGAGGATGCCCCCATGCATCGGCATATATAAATGGTGCATGTATGCCCATCATTAGAAGTGGGTGGATGAAGGGAGGTATTCTAATGGTGGGCATACCCACCAATCAATCTCTTTTTTTCGTTCAGCCAAGAGGCTGCATGAAAAAAAAAAGATTACAATATATGTCCAGTATGTTGCTGGACTTTGAATGGTTATACCAGAATGATGCCTGCAGGTTTAGGTATCATCTTGGTATCATTCTTTTCAGCCAGTGATCGGCTTTCATGTAAAAGCAATTCTAGCGGGTAATTAGCCTCTAGACTGCTTTTACAAGCAGTGGGAGGGAATGTCCCCCCTCCCGGATATAAACCGCGCCATTGGGAAATTGGGAAAGAATTTTATCACACCAATCTTGGTGTGGTCAGATGCTTTGAGGGCAGAGGAAAGATCTAGGGTCTAATAGACCCCAATTTTTTCAAAAAAAGAGTACCTGTCACTGCCTATTGCTATCATAGGGGATATTTACATTCCCTGAGATAACAATAAAAATCATAACAAAGAAAAAAAATGGAAGGAACAGTTTAAAAATAAAATAAAAAAGCTAAATAAATAAAAAAAAAAAAAAAAAAAAAAAAAAAAAAAGCACCCCTGCCCCCCCTTCTCTTGCGCAAAGGCGTACACAAGCGTTGGTCTGGCGTCATATGTAAACAGCAATTGCACCATGCATGTGAGGTATCACCGCGAAGGTCAGATCGAGGGCAGTAATTTTAGCAGTAGACCTCCTCCGTGAATCTAATGTGGTATCATGTAAAGGCTTTTAAAGGCTTTTAAAAATGTATGTAGTTTGTCGCCACTGCGTGTTTGTGCGCAATTTTAAAGCATGTCGTGTTTGGTATCCATGTACTCGGCCTAAGATCATATTTTTTATTTCATCAAAAATTTGAGCAATATAGTGTGTTTTAGTGCATTAAAATAAAAAAAAGTGTATTTTTTCCACAAAAAAAATGCGTTTGAAAAATCGCTGCGCAAATACTGTGTGGAAAAAAAAAAAAATGCAACACCCACCATTTTAATCTGTAGGGCCTTTGCTTTAACATTATATATAGTGTTTGGGGGTTCAACGTAATTTTCTTGCAAAAAAAAAAATATGTTTTCATGTAAACAAAAAGTGTCAGAAAGGGCTTTGTCTACAAGTGGTTAGAAGAGTGGGTGACGTGTGACATAGGCTTCTAAATGTTGTGCATAAAATGCCAGGACAGTTCAAACCCCCCCCAAATGACCCCATTTTGGAAAGTAGACACCCCAAGCTATTTGATGAGAGCAATGTTGAGCCCATTAAATATTTTTTTTTTTTGTCCCAAGAGATTGAATAATGAAAAAAAAAAAAATATATATTTTTTTTTTACAAAAAGTTGTCACTAAATGATATATTGCTCAAACATGTCATGGGCATATGTAGAAATACACCCCAAAATACATTCTGTTGCTTCTCCTGAGTACGGGGATACCACATGTGTGGGACTTTTTGGGAGCCTAGCTGCGTACGGAACCCCAAAAACCAATCACCGCCTTCAGGCTTTCTAAGGGTGTAATTTTTTTATTTCACTTCTCACTGCCAATCACAGTTTCGGAGGCCATGGAATGCCCAGATGGCATAAAACCCCCCAAAATGACCCCATTTTGGAAAGTAGACACCCCAAGCTATTTGCTGAGAGGTATTGTGAGTATTTTGCAGATGTCGCTTTTTGTCACAAAGTTTTGAAAAATTAAAAAAAAAAAAAAAAATTTTTTTTTATTTACTTTCTTCATTTTAAAAAACAAATGAGAGCTTTAAAATACTCACCATGCCTCTCAACAAATAGCTTGGGGTGTCTACTTTCCAAAATGGGGTCATTTGGGGGGGTTTTGTGCTATTTTGGCATTTTATGGCCTTCGAAACTGTGATAGGTAGTGAGGAGTGAAATCAAAAATTTGCACCCTTAGAAATCCTGAAGGCGGTGCTTGGGTTTCGGGGCCCCGTACGCGGCTAGGCTCCCAAAAAGTCCCACACATGTGGTATCCCCATACTCAGGAGAAGCAGCAAAATGTATTTTGGGGTGCAATTCCACATATAACTATGGCATGTGTGAGCAATATATCATTTAGTGACAACTTTTTGAAAAAAAAAAAAAATCTTTTTTATTTTTGTCTTTATTCAATCACTTGGGACTAAAAAAAAAAAATATTCAATGGGCTCAACATGCCTCTCAGCAAATAGCTTGGGGTGTCTACTTTCCAAAATGGGGTCATTTGGGGGGGTTTTGTACTTCTCTGCCATTTTAGCACCTCAAGAAATGAAATAGGCAGTCATAAATTAAAAGCGGTGTAAATTCCAGAAAATGTACTCTAGTTTGTAGACGCTATAACTTTTGCGCAAACCAATAAATATACGCTTATTGGCATTTTTTTTACTAAAGACATGTGGCTGAATACATTTTGGCCCAAATGTTTGACTAAAATTGAGTTTATTAGATTTTTTTTATAACAAAAAGTAGAAAATCTCTTTTTTTTTCAAAATTTTCGCTCTTTTTTTTTTTTTTCCGTTTATATCGCAAAAAATAAAAATCACAGAGGCAATCAAATACCATCAAAAGAAAGCTCTATTTGTGGGAAGAAAAGGACGCAAATTTCGTTTGGTTACAAAATTGCATGACCGCGCAATTACCAGTTAAAGTAGTGCAGTGCGAATATGAAAAAAGACCTCTGGTCCTTTGGCTGCCAAATGGTCCGGGGCTGAAGTGGTTAAAGCCTCCCTCTCACTTCCAAGTTATTAACTTTATCCTCCTGCGATTCGGGTGTCAGGCCCCACTCCGCAAAAGGAGATTTTGACAAGGAGGCAGTGGGATTAGTGAGCCCAACTTTATCCTCCAACCCAGAGGGAACCACGGCTCCATGAGCCAGTAAGGTAAGACTACTATTGCTGTGATCCTTTCTCGCTGAATCTTCAGCAGGATTTTGAGAGGCAATGGAAGCGGCAGGAACACATACACCAAGGGGAAATTCCAAGACCTGGACAGAGCACCCCGACCCAATGCCTGTGGATGCCAGGTCCGGGAGGAGAAGCAAGGCAGTTGACAATTCTCCTCCAATGCCATAAGATCTATCAATTGAGGCCCCATTCGTTGTGATCCTCCAAGCCCCGACTCAAGTGATCTGCTAAAAAATTCCCAGGCTCTGGGAGATAGGAGGAAGTAAGAGAGCCGAGATTCTTCTCTGCGCATAGGAAAATTGACATGCCACCTGAAGGAGAGGGCGACTTCTTGTGCCCCCTTGATGAGACACATAAGCCACCATAGTTGTTTAAAGACTCTTGACAGCTCGACCTCACAACATAGGTTGGAACGCTAAGAGAGCGCTTCTGACAGTATCCAATCCCAGGAAATTTGAACTCTTCACCCCACAAAAGTTCCCTTGGCCTTGAACCTGCTGTCCCAGGCAGTGTGCCCTGCAGCCTGCCAGACTGGCATTGGTCGTCACCACTATTGGTTCTGAGGCCTTCAATGGAACTCCGCGGGAAAGATTGCGAGCTACTGCCCACCAAACCAGGGACCAGATTATCGGAATTGGCAGATAGATTTTCTGGAACACAGAGTGACGATCCAACTGAGGAAGAAAGTTGCATTGAAACCTCCTTCTGCGCCACCTGACCCACGGGACTACTGGAACTGTGGCTGATAGAACCCCCAGATACTGCATGCATTCCTTCACCATCATAGAAGGCCTGGCTATCACTGCTTTTGTCGAAGACTGAATCTCCTGGACCTTCCCCTGAGGAAGAGAAACACCACCCTGATCCGTGTGGAATTTAACTCCCAAATACTCCAACATTTGGGTCGGATGCATCTGGCTCTTCCGAGAGTTGAACAACCAACCGAAACGAGCTAGTGTTTTACAGGTGAAATTCACATGAAGTAGAAGGAGCTCATTTGACGGACCCAGAAGTAGCATGTTGTCTAGATCAGTGTCTCTCAACTCCAGTCCCCAAGGCGCCCCAACAGGCCACGTCCCCAGTCCCTCCATTATTTTGCACAGGTGACATGATCAGTTTCACTGCCTTAGTAATTACCACAGCCATTTCATCTGAGGGAAACCCTGAAAACATGACCTGCCGGGGCGCCCCGAGGACCGGAGCCGAGAAACACCGGTCCAGATAATGGAATATTTGCACTCCCTTGACCCTGAGAGTCGCAATGACAGCAGACAGTAGCTTGTGCAGAGACCGAATGGGAGAGTCGTGCAGAGACCGAATGGGAGACATTAAAATTGAAAATTAGAGCATTCCACGGAAAACCTGAGAAAGCGACGGCGAGATGCGTCTATGGAAACAAGAAGATACGCACCCGACAGATCGATGGAAACCATCCAGTCTCCTGAGTCCAATGACTCCATTTTGAATAGTGGTACCTTCATGTAAGAATTCCGAAACCCCCTGAAGCCTCTGGGACCAAAAACAGAGGGGAACATACTCTTTGCCCCAATTCGTGCCTTGGAACCGGAAGGATGGCCCTTGAATTGGGCATATGGCCTGAGCTTGCCCTTTACGCCTTGGAGGTGCTGGCCTGCCCTGCAGCCAGTGTATTATCTGAACGTGTATTTAGCACGGCAGGGGGCGTTATCACAGACAAGCACAGCCGCCTGTCCAGAGCCAATGTGGACAAGCTCACGTTCATTAAAATGAACCAGGCATGGATCCCACAGGACTTGTCCGTACCTTGTGCAGAATAGACATGTATACCGGTGTTCTGACAAAAACTGGATGGCCATCGGATAGTGTCCAACCACTTGCACAGTACGGAGGACAAGGAGATTCACAAAATCTCTGAAGATGAACGGCGCCTGCGCCGTGAGTGCAGGTTCAAGCCCCACCATCCAAGTGGACATACAGTAGCACATAGTAACAGGGCCCCTCACGGGCTCGCTTTGCTCACCACACTTCAGGCACGGCCTTGCTTGGTTCGGCTTCAACCTCGGATAATGTGGCTTGAACCTGGACTCACCGCGCATCGTCTTCGGAGAGTTTCGAAAATCCCCTTGTAGCACAGTACAGGGAGGACACTATGCAATGGGGGACAGAATTCAACACATCACCACCAGCCTTACCCAGCCATTGTTGTATTTTTTAACCAGTGTTGGATACCTCTTTCTCCTCCACTGCCGCTTCCACCTCCACCTCAACCTCCTACTCCATATAGACCTCGTCCTCCTCGGTCAAGATTATAATTTTTTTTATTTTTTTTATTTCCAAGTATTTTATTTTCCCACTATCTTATCCATTAAATTGAATAATTTTTTCCAGAAAGGGCGTATTCTGGGGCATTCCCACCATATGTGCGGCATCGTGCCGTTGAGTTTCTGAGGTTCTTAATGACTTCCTGTACCTCTTCTGCTGAGAAGGGGGCCTCCAGAATATTACTTAAATTTTTTATTTTTTTATGTTATTTTAAGTTATTTCCCTATCCACATTTGTTTTCAGAGCACTTGCCATGCTCTTAACAACATTTTGTTGCCATTTTCAGCCCTCTAGCCCTTTCCATTACCTTTTTACAGCCATTTTAGTCTTCAAAAGTTCGGGTCCCCATTGACTTCAATGGGGTTCGGAGTTCGGGGTCAAGTTCGGGTCAAGTTCGGTCCCGAACCTAGACGTTTTCCGAAGTTCTGCCTATCCCGCCGAACCTGAACATCCAGGTGTCCGCTCAAATCTAGTTTTCACCATCAAAGTGTTCTTTATGCTGCCAAAAAACCCCATGGGGAATTCATGCATTTCTTTTTAGAATTATATACGGGGTGAGCAGCCAGCTCAAAAATACCAATCCTTCCTGCACCTTTTTTCTAGTTTATATAGGAGGTGATATGTTGCCTCTACACCACCTAATTTAAACCCATGATTGCCCTGCAATGCACACGATTTTGACACAGTAGTACGGCAATTAGAGGTTTAAATTAGGTGTGAGGCGTCAACACTGGGTGACACTGTCCTGGAATTTTTGACTTCTCCCATGTTGTTCTCGTAAACCTCCACCTCTTAAAAAGTGGAGTTTCACCCAAAAATGGAACTTCTGCTTATCCGTTTCCTCCCTACTTTTGGTGTCACATTTGGCACCTTTCAGGGGGGAGGGGGGATCAGATACCTGTCTAATTCAGGTATTTGCTCCCACTTCCGGTGACAGATTGCCACAGAATCTGTGGCAATCTACGCCATGTCCGGCCTCTCCTCTGCCCCCCCCCCCCCGCTGTCTTCTGGGAAACACACAGGTCCCAAAAGACAGCAGGGACCAGTTAGGATGTGCAGCGTGACTCGCGCATGCACAGTAGGCAACCAGGCTGTGAAGTTCAAGGCTTCACTTCCTGATTCCCTTATGGAAGATGCCAGTGCCTGCACCCAGGAGCCGAGGGACAGGTTGGCTTCGGATGAGGATATCGTGGGTGCCCTGGACAGGTAAGTGTCCATATTTTAAAAGTCAGCAGCAGCAGTATTTGTAGCTGCTGACTTTTAAATTATTTTATTAAGTGTATATAGCCTAGTTATTGTAAAAGCTAGCTCTTACCCTTTGCAATAAGACCAGTCTATATTAGAAACCCTTCTCATTGTGTAATTTTTTTTTTTTTTTTTTGTGGAGTGAGGTAGTTTACAGGGAAATAACACAGCACTGGAGTTCTTGCATGTGCATGTGTTAGATTCTTAATGCCCAAGCTAAAAGAATCAGTGGTGGAGTCCTCAGGAAAGA
This sequence comes from Lithobates sylvaticus, assembly GCA_028564925.1. Taxonomy (NCBI): domain Eukaryota; kingdom Metazoa; phylum Chordata; class Amphibia; order Anura; family Ranidae; genus Lithobates; species Lithobates sylvaticus. The sequence goes on along the minus strand of CM053029.1, from coordinate 230,645,786 downwards.
TGAAAACCTATTCTTGTGTCAGTCCCTAGAAGGTGCTCAGATACTGTTTTCACTTTTAGCATATGAAAGTGATGCCCAGGTTTTGCAGGTTTAAAAAGGCACAGCATTTATGTGTCAGACTACTCTTCAGTCGAGGTCTGTTATAGGTAGATTAGGTGTCTTAAAAGTGCAAACAATAATATGGTGAAAATCAAATGAACTCAGCAAGCTCCATAAAAGCTGATTGCAATTACTGTAGTTAGATATCACCGAAGTAAGATCAAAGACTGATTCGAGCAAAGGAATGTAAGCTCTTGTAGAGGTCAAGGTCACACTAAGCAGATTGTGCCATAGTTCTGACAGTGTTTACTATTATCGGAGGCTCCAGGGGGCTTATTTAGACAACCAAGAAAAGGTTTAAATAGAAACAGGAAGAAGAATAAATTGCTGGCCATTTCAGAAGAACGTCATTAGGAATAGCTGTAAGCTGTCAAGATGCATTAAATGGACAGATCAATATGTAAAAGAGACTGTCAACATGTAAAAGCAGATAATTAAGTAGCATATAAACTAGGTGGAATTTTAACAATTATTTGCAAACACTGATCAGCATCCAGATAAAAAAATCCAGTTTTTACTGCTATGAAAGAATTTCACTTCATCTAATATATACATTTAACGATATCCCACTTGACAAACAAATAACATGTTTCTCGTTAGGCATTCAAAATCTGTCTTGTTTGAACAATAGGAAAATGCATTTTCTGAATTCTCTGGGTCAGCTTCACCTTGAAAGCTGCCACAGGGGACCGTTTCCAGGTCTCACTGCTGCAGGTCAATTGTCTTTTTAGAATATCAGTAGAAAAACAAGCATAGTTAGTATTCTGCAGAACCTGCAACAAGTCGTGCAATGCATTGAAAACATCATGTTGCAGCAAAATCTTCCACAGCTAACGTAAGAGAAGAAAAAAAGCAGTTAAGCTAGGACAGCACTAGCTTACTTTATACACTGGAGAATGATGTTGATTGCAGGGTTAATGTTAATTAAACCCTGGGTCTATATTAATTATAAGCAAGTTCATTTATTTGAAATTAATTAGTAGTTTCAGCTGATTTATACAGTAAACCATAAAAATAGGATCTAAAACTAAAGCAACTTTTCCAAATAACAGTAAATGTGAGTTTTGTTTGATTACAATACTTTGATCATTAAAGGGGAAGTATGGTTGGGAAGAATATTGCTGTTAATTGTACACACTGTCAAGTGATTTGCTGTAATGTCTGTATAGAATATTGCAAAATGTATTACAGAAGCAGAATGTATTACATGGACATGGTCATGGACATTTTAGTCTTACGCTACCTATTGTCTTAAAAACTTACTGGTAATCTCCTGAATTGCAACACATTGATTTTAGCAAGCCGTGTAAAAGCACAGAAAAGAGAGAGGGAGAAACACCACCAACTAAGTGTAGTAAATGTATTAAGGATAAAATAACACAAAAATGCACTCACAATGATGTACGTAAAAAAACACATATATTCCATGTAACAGGGGCAAAGCAAGGGGGTGCATGCTATTGTTCAAGTACTAGAAATATTGTCCTCAACTCCCCCAACAAAGTGTGGGCCTAGCTGAAATCTTACATAACACATTGCAACCAGTGCGATTTAGTGCTTAACTATAATATTACAAGTTACCTTAAAGTAATTAACAGTTCAGATTGAATTAAATATTTAACCGGTTTAGTACCAATGTTTGCATCTCAAAAATCTATTAGAACTCCTTTTAGCTCAGTTTCTTGATTTTATTGCCCCCCCCCCCCCCCCGGCCAATTATTTATCTTTGTTCCAAGAACATTTTATTGAAAATAACTATCATACATATGACAAAAGCATATTGGGCAAATATTACAAAGTCAAATCATGCAGGAGGTGTCACATTCCCAAGTCCATACTCCTTGTAAAGAAAGAGTGGGGGTACCATACAACCTAATAATAAATGGGGTCCGGGGCAAAGGAACAAGGCACACGTGTAGGTCGCTTCAAATGGAAAGTGTCTGGTGCCTCAATCCTGGAAAAGGCAGGTAAGAAACAGAAAAAGAGGGGAGGACATTAGGGGAGATGGCTATTAGGGATGGGCTGGGTGTTCGAGTCGAACGCATGTTCGACTCGAACATTGGTTGTTCGCCCGTTCGGCAAAGCCAGAACTTTGTGGGCCATTCGTGCCATATTTGTGTGGTGCGAATGCCCCAAAATGCACTGCACCATCGCAGTGCATTGCTGGCTGATGATTGGCCAAGCATGCACTGTGACCCGCATGCTTGGCCAATCACAGCACCGGCAGCGAAGAGAGCCATAATTGGCCACAGGCAGGACGCCTGTGGCCAATTATAGCTCAGGAGGTTTAGTACACGCCCCACACTATACAAGGCCGTCTGCAGGGTGTCCTTGTGTAGTGTGTGTCGGCGTTCATAGAGAGAAGGATAGGCAGGGACAGTGTCTTAATTTCTTGTGATTGAACCTAGCGCAGTTACAGTGGGTGTATTGTGCCTCCTGCACTGTATACACCTGAAGCTACCCCCAATCGCTGTAGTTGTTAAGTTGCTATACCACAGGCAGTTACAGTGGGTGTATTGTGCCCCCTGCACAGTATACACCTGAAGCTACCCCCAATTGCTGTAGTTGTTCTGTTGCTATACCACAGGCAGTTACAGTGAATGTATTGTGCCCCCTGCACAGTATACACCTGAAGCTACCCCCAATTGCTGTAGTTGTTCTGTTGCTATATCACAGGCAGTTACAGTGGGTGTATTGCGCCCCCTGCACAGTATACACCTGAAGCTACCCCCAATTGCTGTAGTTGTTCTGTTGCTATACCACAGGCAGTTACAGTGGGTGTATTGTGCCCCCTGCACAGTATACACCTGAAGCTACTCACAATTTCTGTAGTTGTTCTGTTGCTATACCACAGGCAGTTACAGTGGGTGTATTGTGCCCCCTGCACAGTATACTCCTGAAGCTACCCCCAATTGCTGGAGTTGTTCTGTTGCTATACCACAGGCAGTTACAGTGGGTGTATTGTGCCCCCTGCACAGTATACACCTGAAGCTACCCCCAATTATTGTAGTTGTTCTGTTGCTATACCACAGGCAGTTACAGTGGGTGTATTGTGCCCCCTGCACAGTATACACCTGAAGCTACCCCCAATTGCTGGTGTTCTCATCTCCCTGCAGGCCATTAGTATGCCTGGAAGGCCAACATGAAGAGGCAGACAGTCACGAGGCAATAAAAGAGGGCAAGCAGGCCCTGTGTCTAGAGGCAACAGTGCTGGTTGTCGACGCGGTGCATCGTCATCAGCACGTGGAAATTTTGAGCCACAACATGCCGACTTGGTACAGTGGATGACCGAGCCCTCCTCATCCTCCCAATCCTCTCTCACCCAAGCGCAGGGTACTGACAAAGCAGCTGCCAATGCATCCTCTTCTCACGTCTCAATGGCATCAGTCACTCTTTCCCTAGACCCACCATGTCCTCCTGAGGAGTCCCCTGAACTGTTTGACCACAGTGTTGGATACATGCTCCAGGAGGATGCCCAGCGTTTTGAAGGCTCTGGTGATGATACCCAGCTAGAGGAAGGCAGTAGCGTGAGCCCAGAGAGAGGGGATAATCAAGAAGGACAGCAATATGGCAGTCATGTTCCACCAGCTGCAGCATACTGCCAGGTTTGCTCCAGTGATGAAGAGGGAGGGGATGATGAGGTCACTGACTCCACATGGGTGCCTGATAGGAGAGAGGAGGAGGCACATCTCCAACGAGGCAGGATGCCCTCCGGGGCCAGCTTAAGGGCAGCACACCAACTGAATCATACCGCAGAGCTCCGCCTGTGCAGGGTGCTGCCTCTGCGCGTTATTTTAAAAGTTCTTTGGTGTGGGCCTTTTTTGAGATGAGTGCATCAAATCGCACCGCTGCTATTTGCAACATATGTCTCAAGCGTATCTCACGTGGCCAAAACATCATCCTCTTGAGCACCACATGCTTGACCAGACATATGTTGACCTGCCATGCAGCTCATTGGCAAACGTACCTTAAAGACCCACAGCATAGAACAAAGCAGACCTCTCCTTGCTCCTCATCAGCTGGGATCTCCAACCCCACTATACCTCCAGTCCTCTCTGTAATCTGCACTGAGAGGAATGAAGGTGTAGAATTACTTGCGGGCACTCTGCTAGCAGTACACCGACGTCCGATTGTACCAGGCAAATTTCCCTGCCCCAGCTGCTGGACTGTCGAAAGAAGTTCACTCCCAGCCATCCACATGCCCAGCGGTTGAATGCTAGCTTGGCTAAATTGCTAGCACTTCAACTGCTGCCTTTTCAGTTGGTAGACTCAGCCCCCTTCCCTTAGTTTGTGCAATGTGCGGTTCCTCAGTGGCAGGTTCCCAAACTGTTTCTCACAGAAGGCGATTCCGTCTCTCTACCGGCATGTGGAAGGCAATGTCTTGGCCTCGCTGGACAGGGCGGTCAGCGGTAAGGTGCATAATACCGCTGACTCATGGTCCAGCAGGCATGGACAGGGATGTTACCTATCTTTCACGGCGCATTGGGTGACTCTTCTGGCAGCTGGGAAGGATGCAGGACAAGGTGCAGTAGTGTTGGAGGTTGTTCCGCCACCACGCCTCCAAAATGCTACTACTGGTTGTGACACACCTCTCTCCTCCACCCCCTCCTCTACTTCTTACTCCATGGCCTCTTCCTGTGCTTTGTCCTCAGAACCAGCGGTGCTCCGCAGGCGTTCAAGGGGCTATGCAAGTACGCGGGCAAAAAGATGGCATGCCGTGCTTGCGCTGGTGTGCTTGGGGGGACAGGAGCCTCACTGGGGCAGAGGTTCTGTCAGCTCTGCAGGGGCAGTCTAAGAGGTGGTTGATGCCACGCCAGCTTAAGCCAGGAATGGTGGTTTGCGACAATGGCACCAACCTCCTCTCCGCCCTCCAACAGGGACAACTGACCCATGTGCCCTGTGTGGCTCATGTCCTTAACTTGGTGGTGCAGCGGTGCTTGGGCAGGTACCCGGGCTTACAGGATGTCCTGAGGCAGGCCAGGAAAGTCTGTGTGCATTTCCGCCAATCATATAATGGCAGTGCTCTGCTGGCTGAGCTCCAAAAGGAGTTGAACTTGCCCAAGAACCGCCTTATCTGTGACCTGCCCACCAGGTGGAACTCAACATTGGCCATGCTGCAGCGGCTGCACGTGCAGCAGAGGGCCATCAATGAGTACCTGTGTGACTACGGCACCAGGACAGGGTCAGGAGAGCTTGTTTTTTTCCCCCATGCCAGTGGGCCATGATCAGGGATGCATGCACTGTCCTGTCACCATTTGAGGAGGCCACTAGGATGGTGAGCAGTGACAGTGCATGCATCAGTGACACTGTACCTCTTGTCCACCTGTTGGAGCACACACTGGGTGGAATAATGGACAGGGCACTTGAGGCAGAACAGAGGCAGGAAGAGGAGGACTTCCTTGCCTCTCAAGGCCCCCTTTATCCAGACAATGTTCCTGCTGTCCCGCCAATCACACAGGAAGAGGATGAGGAGGAGGATTGTGTCAACGTGGAGGTGGAGGCTGGCACTCAGCATCAGCAGTCTTTTAGGGATGATTTACAGTCCCAAGAAAACTGTGGACTTGTACGTGGCTGGGAGGAGGTGGCTGCGGATCATGTCGTCCTTAGTGACCCAGAGGACTCTGGAATGCCTCAGCTAACTGCATGGCCTCCCTGATCATGCAAAGCCTGCGGAAGGATCCTCGTATTCTTTGGATCAAGGAGAGGGATCATTACTGGTTGGCAACTCTCCTTGATCCACGGTAGAAGGGTAAGGTTGCGGACTTTATCTTGCCGTCGCAGAGGATGAGACATCTCAGGGAGGCCTTGCAGAAAGGTCTGTGCAACGCATTCCCAGAGACTGGGAGGTTACAAACTCCTGGTCCTGGACAATGTGTTGCTGAGACTTCGGTCAATCACAGAAGGAGCGGTGGAGAAGGTGGCCGTCTGACCGATGCGTTCAGACAATTTTTTAGTCCGCATCCCCAAGGTATGATCGGTTCCAGCAACCATCGCCAGTGTCTGATTTACATGGTGCAGGAATACCTAGGGGCAAGGTCAGACTTAGACACCTTTCCCACCGAAAATCTTCTGGCTTACTGGGTCTTGAGGATGGATCACTGGCCAGAGCTTGCACAGTATGCAATTGAGCTACTGGCCTGTCCTGCATCCAGCGTTCTTTCGGAACGCACATTCAGTGCTGCTGGAGGCTTTGTAACCGATCACAGGGTGCGCCTGTCCACCAAATCTGTCGATCGACTGACCTTCATAAAAATGAATCAATCTTGGATCACCACCAGCTACCAAGCACCTGATGCTAATGTAACTGAATATTTTTTTTTGAAATGTCAGATCCATTCAAGACTGCCTATGCTGATGCTGAGTGACTATCCTGTTATGCTGAGTGACTTTCCTCTTCCTCCTCAATGATCATGCTGATAGCTTGTAAGAACATTTTTGGTTCTGGGCGCCGCCACCAGTGGCTAAGGCCCAATTTTTCAGCCCCTGTTTAACAGGGGCGTGTAATTACAATTTTTGATGCAATATTTTGCAGGAGGGTTCGTTGCTGTGCTCCCACTACAGTATCTGTGAGGGGTTGCAGTGTTGTGGCACCAGCACCAGTGCCTAAGGCCCAATTTTTCAGCCTCTGTTTAACAGGGGCATGTAATTACAATTCTTGATATAATAGTTCACAGCAGGGTGTTCCAGCGCCCACCAAGAGTAACTGTGATACCTTACAGTGTTGTGGCAACATCAAACATCTAAGGCCCAAATTTCTGCAGAGTATATAGGGCAGGCCCCTACTATCAAACATCCAACTTACAAACGTCTCCTACTTTTCAATTTTTTAGTCCGCAACCCCAAGGTATGATCGGTTCCAGCAACCATCGCCAGTGTCTGATTTACATGGTGCAGGAATACCTAGGGGCAAGGTCAGACTTAGACACCTTTCCCACCGAAAATCTTCTGGCTTACTGGGTCTTGAGGATGGATCACTGGCCAGAGCTTGCACAGTATGCAATTGAGCTACTGGCCTGTCCTGCATCCAGCGTTCTTTCGGAACGCACATTCAGTGCTGCTGGAGGCTTTGTAACCGATCACAGGGTGCGCCTGTCCACCAAATCTGTTGATCGACTGACCTTCATAAAAATGAATCAGTCTTGGATCACCACCTGCTACCAAGCACCTGATGCTAATGTAACTGAATATTTTTTTTTGAAACGTCAGATCCCTTCAAGACTGCCTATGCTGATGCTGAGTGACTATCCTGTTATGCTGAGTGACTTTCCTCTTCCTCCTCAATGATCATGCTGATAGCTTGTAAGAACATTTTTGGTTCTGGGCGCCGCCACCAGTGGCTAAGGCCCAATTTTTCAGCCCCTGTTTAACAGGGGCGTGTAATTACAATTCTTGATATAATAGTTCACAGCAGGGTGTTCCAGCGCCCACCAAGAGTAACTGTGATACCTTACAGTGTTGTGGCAACATCAAACATCTAAGGCCCAAATTTCTGCAGAGTATATAGGGCAGGCCCCTACTATCAAACATCCAACTTACAAAAGTTTTATTTGGAAGTTCAATTGTATACAAACATGTAAAGTCTGAGAACAATAAATGAACATAGAAAAAAACAATGATTTTACAGTGTAATGAAAATAAAGTGCATAGCATGTGAGAAACTTGAGGCATCTCAGGGATAGAGAGACTTGAACATTATATGTTACAGTGGTGATATAACATATTCTTAAATCAATGTAACTTGCTTGATTGACAAGTAAAGATAACCATCAAAATTAGAAGGAGTTGTTTAATGTTTAGGATTCAGGTAGATTCCAGTAAGACCATTTTTTGTCATAAATATACATTGAGTCTTGTAAAGTATGGAAAATTCTTTCCGATAGTCTGACATTCTCTATTCTGGATAGTACTTGAGACCATGGAAGGTTATCAGACTTCCAATTAAAGGCAATCATCCATTGGATGGAACTACATAAGGAATGAAAGAGTCTCATACATGGAGGCGGGATGTCGGGTATATTTGCATATAGAAGGCAGTTTTGGGGTGTGGGTACAATTTTATGTTTAGAAGAACTTTCTATTCTGTCTATTGCTTTAATCCAAATATTCTCGAGGTGTTAACAGCTCCAGAATATGTGGAGGACAGTACCTGGTGTTTGACATTCCCTGAAACAGTTAGGGGAAATTGAGGGGAAAAATGTGTTGAGTTTGGAGGGGGTTAAATACCACCTCAAAAATACTATTGTGGGGGTTTCCCTAAATGCAATAGCCTTATTACTTTTGTGGAGGTTGTCTGTCATATCAAGCCAGTCTTCCCCTGAGAGAGAGCAATCAAGATCGGATTCCCAGTGGAGCATTGGTGCAGATTTGTCTGGTACATTTAGTCCATTAAGATATTTGTAAATTTTTGATATAAGGCCTCTGTCACCTGCGGAGGAAATACATATCTTCTCAAATACAGTGGCATGTGGATATGGAGAAGGTGGGAAATGGTTGGTAAAAAAGTTTTGGATATGGATGTAATTTTATGATTCTGAAGAGTGAATGTCCCATCTAGCTTGTAGTAATATAAATGGGGTAAAATCTCCATCTGTCAGTAAAAAATGTAAGGATGTCAAATCCCTATTAATCCAATGGGAGAACTGAGCCATGTTGTTGTGTGCTAGCACAAATCTGGGGTCTCCTAGGAATGAGGTGAGGATAGAAAAGTCGGGATAATCGATATAATCTAAATGGGCCACATATCTTGAGCCAAAGTTGGTAGTAGTGTGCAACTAAGGTATTGAGTTTAATGAGTTTGTTGTAGAGATTAATTTTGCTCCACAGGATACCGTGAAGATCCAATGGAGCAATAGAATGAGGGGGTACCTTGTGATGGAGAGAACCACTGGGATATCTGCATTAGTCTGGCTGAGAGGAAATATAGCCAGATGTTGGGAAGGCCTAATCTGCCTAGGGATTGAGATCTATGCATATGCGCATAACTACATCTGGGTTTTTTCCCTGTCCAGATTAATTTATTAATTTCTCTCTGAAGGGAAGTGAGTTTGGATTTTGAAATGTTTACTGGGAGAGCTCGAAAGTAATATTCTGCCAAGGAATGAAATGTGGAAATAAGACCATGTATTAACCGCTTCAGCACCGGGCCATTTTTCACCCTTCCTTACCAGAGCACTTTTTGCGATTCGGCACTGCGTCGCTTTAACTAACAAATTGCGCGGTCGTGCGACGTCACACCCAAACAAAATTGACGTCCTTTTTTTCCCACTAGCTTTCTTTTGGTGGTATTTGATCACCTCTGCGGTTTTTATTTTTTGCGCTATAAACAAAAGAAGAGTGACAATTTTGAAAAAAAACACAATATTTTTTACTTTTTGCTATAATAAATATCCAATTTTTAAAAAAAAAAAAAAACAAATTTTTTCCTCAGTTTAGGCCGATACGTATTCTTCTACATATTTTTGGTAAAAAAATAAGCGTATATTGATCGGTTTGCGCAAAAGTTATAGCGTCTACAAAATAGGGGATAGATTTATTTCATTTTTTTTTTTTTTTTTTTTTACTAGTAATGGCGGCGATCTGCGATTTTTTTTTTTCGTGACTGCGACATTGCGGCGGACACTTCGGACACTTTTGACACATTTTTGGAACCATTCACATTTACATAGCGATCGTTGCTATAAAATTGCAATGATTACTGTGTAAATGTGACTGGCAGGGAAGGGGTTAACACTAGGGGGCGCTGCAGGGGTTAATGTGTTCCCTAATAGGATGATTCTAACTGTGGGGGGAGGGGACTCAAGGGGAGGAGACCGATTATGTGTTCCTCAGTACTGGGATCACATGATCAGTCTCCTCTCCGCTGACAGGACGTGGAGCTGTGTGTTTACACAGCTCCACGGTCCCGCATTTCCCGTTGTTTTAACGGGCAATCGCGGGTGCCCGCGGACATTCGGCCGCCGGCACTCGCACCGGGTCCCGAGCAATGCCGCGGCGGCGCACGCGCGCCCCCCCCAGGCGGCCGGGAATGCGAGGACGTCATATGACGCCCACCCAGGATGGGAGATTCACCTTGTGGGCGTCATGACTATGGGCGGTATTGAAGTGGTTAAGGAGGGAGGTAATATGGGAGAAAAGTGGAAGGTAATTCGTTTTGTATAATGTTTTGTGGGAGGATGTCACCCATATCCCTAGATATTTGAATGATTGAGGGCACCAAATAAATGGGAAATTACTTGAAAGATGGTCCTGTTCTTGTTGGGAGTAATTGATCGGTAGGGCAGAGCATTTGTTTAAATTTATTTTTAGGCCAGAAATGTAATGGAATACATTAAGCTCTTTAAGGAGGGAAGGGATGGAGATCAAGGGTTCAGAAAGAAATATAAGGGCATCATCAGTGTATAAACTGATTTTAAATTCATCATCTCCTTTAGTATAACCTTTTGATGTCTATGTTATTCCTAATTCTTTGAGCTAAGGGTTCGATTGCCAAGGCGAATAATAAAGGGGATAGGGGACAGCCCTGTCTTGTTCCTCTACTAAGAGGGAAAAATTCTGAATTATGTCCCGGGATTCTAATTCTGGTCTGTGGCAAGTGGTATAGTGCATTAAATCCATGTAGGAAATTGCCCGAGATACCGTATTTTGGCACAAGTTGATTGAGGTAAACCCAATTAACACTATCGAAAGCCTTATGAATATCTAAACTCAAAAGGCACAGTTTCCGAGAGTGCAAATTGGCGTCTTGTACAATATTAGTAACTAGTCTAATATTATCCAAGATCTGACGACCTGGGATGAAGCCTGTTTGATCAATATGGATTAAGTTGGTGATAACTGAGGCCAATCTATCAGCAAGTAATCTACCAAAATTATTGAGCACTGAAATTGGGCGGAAATTCTGTGGGAGAGAGAGAGCCTTATCTGGTTTTGGTATTAAACATAGGTTAGCTAGTAACATTTCATCAGGGAAATGATTACCCAGCAGGACATAGTTAAAAAGTTTAGTCAAGTGTGGGATAAGAAGAGGGGCGTATTTTTTGTAATACGTTGATGAGAAACCATCAGGACCTGGGGCTGTGGAGGATTTAAGAGATTTAATGATTGTAAGTATCTCAGAATCTGTGCAGGGGGCGTTAAGAGCTTTAGTTTGATGGATATCGAGGGAAGGTAATAGAGTTTCATTCAACCAGTTATTGGAAGTTTGTTTCGGTTGGGATTGGGGTCCGGAGAGTGGGTCCTTATAAAAGGCAGAGAATATACTCAATACCTCAGCTGGGTGTGTGACAAGGTTACCGGTTTGATTTCTAATTTTATAGGTATGAGTGGGTTCATGATCTTGGTTTAACTTTTTGGCAAACATAGCAGAGGGGGAGTTGCCATGAAGTAGGAATTTTGCTTTTGAGAATCTAAGAGATTTTAACTTCACGTCTGTTAATAATACATTTAATAAGAATGAAACGACTATCCGTGTCTCTGTAGATGTTCTGAACATCTAATATAATAGAATTGCGAACAAATATCGCAACACCGCAAGACTTGTTGTCAAAAGTAGTAAAATAAGATTGGTTATATGTTCTATTAAAGTAATTAGGGTGGTTGGAGGAGGAAAAGTCTCCTACATCAATATGATATCTGCACCGATTCTTTTGTGAAATTGGAAAGCTTTTTTCCTTTTGTGAGGGGAGTTAAAGCCCTGCACATTGTGCGAGATTACTTTAAGACCCATTGGATCCAAGCCCTACAAAGAGGGATATTCTATCTGGAACTGCTGCACCATCAAATTCAGGATGTGAGCCAAACAGTGGACAGGCACACTCTGTGATCGGTTACAAAGCCTCCAGCGGCACTGAATGTGCGTTCAGAAAGAATGCTGGATGCAGGACAGGTCAGTAGCTCAATTGCATATTGAGCACGCTCTGGCCAGTGGTCCATCCTCAAGACCCAGTAACCCAGTGGATGCTCTGTTGGAAAGGTCTCAAAGCCTGATCTGGCCCCTATATATTCCTGCACCATGTAATTCAGACGCTGGTGATGGTTTCTGGAACCAATCAGACCTGGACGCTGAAGACTGAAGAATTGTCTGAAGGCATCGGTCAGCCGGCCACCTTCTCCACCGCTCTTTCTGTGACTGCACGAAGCCTCAGCAACACGTTTTCCAGCACCAGGAAATTGTAACCTCCCAGACTCTGGAAATGCATTGCACAAACCTTTCTGCAAGGCCTCCTGAAGATGTTTCATCCTCTGCTCCCTCTGCAAAGGCTGGATAAGTTCTGCAACCTTACCCTTGTAATGTGGATCAAGAAGGGTTGCCAGCTAGTAATGATCCCTCTCCTTGATACCGGAAATCCTAGGGTCCTTTTGCAGGCTTTGCATGATCAGGGAGGCCATGCAGGTAGGTTTGCAGAGGCATTCGATCCTGAGTCCTCTGGGTCACTAAGGATCACATGATCCTCAACCACCTCCTCCCAGCCATGTACAACATGTGGGTTTCTGCGGACTGAAAACGATCCCTTGAAGACTGCTGCTGATGCTGAGTGTTATCCTCCATCTCCTTGCCGACACAATCCTCCTCCTCCTCCTCCTCTTCTTCTTAATGTGTGATCGGCGGGCCTGCAAGAATACTAGTATCTGGATTAAGGGGGCCTTGAGAGTTAAGGAAGTCCTCCTCTTCCTTCCGCTGTTCTGCTTTAAGTGCCCTGTCCATAATTCCACGAAGCGTGTGCTCCAACAGGAAGACAAGAGGGACAGTATCACTGATGCATGCACTGTCACTGCTCACCATCCTCATGGCCTCCTAAAATGGTGACAGGACAGTGCATGCATCCTTGATCAGTAGCCACTGGCGTGGCGAAAAAAAAAAACAAGTTCCCCTGACCCTGTCCATGACCCTTTGCTGTGTGTGCAACCGCTGCAGCATTGCCAACATTGAGTTCCACCTGGTGGGCATGTCACAAATGAGGCATTTTTTGGGCAGGTTGCATTGTCAGCCAGCCGAGCACTGGCATTATATGACCGGCAGGAATGACCACAGACTTTCTTGGCCTGCCTCAGGAGATCATGTAAGCCCAGGTACCTGCTCAAGAACTGCTGCACCATCAAATTCAGGATGTGAGCCAAACAGGGAACATGGGTCAAATGTCCCTGTCGGAGGGCAGAGAGGAGGTTGGTGCCATTGTCACATACAACCATTCCTGGCTGAAGCTGGTGTGACATCAACCACCTCTGAGCCTGCCCCTGCAGAGCTGACAGAATCTCTGCCCCAGTGTGGCTACTGTCCCCTAAGCAGAGCCCTTGAATGCCTAAAAACATCATCAAAAATCTCAGAGACAGCACATCCTCTATTGACATCATCCCCACAAAACTCCTGAAAGAATGCTCCGACATCCTGGCTCCCACCATAACGCACCTCATAAATCAATCGTTCAAAGAAGGGATTGTTCCAGGCGCCCTCAAACAAGGCATTATCAAACCCCTGCTAAAGAAACCCAACCTCGACCCCCGGGACCCCAACCATCGCAGACCGATAACAAGCTTGAACAACATTTCCAAGATTATGGAGAAAGCGGTAGTACAACAGATACAACGCCACCTGGACACACACACACTCCTGGATCCGTTACAATCAGGATTCCGCCCAGGCCATGGGACAGAAACCGCACTCCTGAAGATTTGGGATGATGCCCTCGAAGCAGCGGATGACGGAGAATCATGTCTCCTGATACTGTTGGACCTCAGTGCAGCGTTTGATACTGTGGACCACAATACTCTACTCATCCGCCTTACAGAAGTAGCAGGAGTCACTGGCTCAGATCTACAATGGTTCGGATCCTTCTTAGGAAATCGCTCTCAGACGGTGAAACTAGGAGCTTTCACCTCTGAAACCCGGGCAATCTCCTGTGGAGTCCCTCAAGGATCACCCTTGTCGCCAGTGCTCTTCAACATCTACATTCGCCCACTCCTCAACATCATCAGAAGATCAGACCTCTGCTTCCACTCGTACGCCGACGACACTCAATTATATTTTCGTATCACCGGACAAAAAGACCATCGTCAGCAATTAGGAAAATGCCTCACGATGATAGACGACTGGATGACTACTAGCTCCCTCAAACTTAATGAATCAAAAACAGAACTTCTTATTCTACATGCAAATCATAACCCCCGAACCAAGATCCCTTGGACACCTCCTACCATCTTTGGACGGACCATCACCACTAGGACCAAGGCCAAGAGTCTCTGAGTCATTTTTGACTCAGAAATGTCAATGGATGCCCAAATAGGAGCAGTAGTCAGTGGATCTCACCATCTGCTCCGCCTGCTACGCAGACTCATCCCCTTCATTCCAAAGGAGGACAAAGCAGTGGTAGTTGGAACAGTCATCAATTCTCGACTGGACTACGCTAACTCCCTTTACATAGGACTACCGCAATATCAACTTGCACGCTTACAACTTATCCAAAACACGGCGGCAAGACTGATAACAGGGAAAAAACCCTGGGAATCCATCTCCCCTTCCCTGAGGAACCTACATTGGCTAAACGTAAGGAATCGGGTCGCATTCAAGACCCTCTGCCTCACCCACAAATGCACACATGGAAACGCTCCGCAATACCTTTGCGAGAAAATAAAACACTACACACCGAATCGCAGTCTTCGATCGGCTAATCAAAATCTTCTCCTCATTCCTAAATCCCACTACAAATCAAAGGGGGAACGGAGATTCGCTGTCCAGGGACCACGGCTATGGAACACTCTACCAACCGACATTCGCATGGAAGAAAACCATCTGGCCTTCAGGAAGAAACTCAAGACCTACCTCTTCTAGAAGCTTGATAACCAATCGCCAATACAGCGCCTTGAGGCGATTCAGTTCGCATTGTAGCGCTATACAAGTTATTCATTCATACGGATCACCGCTGGTTCAGAGGAGAAATCTGCAGAGGAAGAGGCCATAGAGGAAGAAGAAGAGGAGGGGGTGGAGGAGAGAGCTGTGGCAGAATCACCACTAGCATTATGGAGGCGTGGTGGCGGAACAAGCTCCAACAATACTGAACCCTGTCCTGCATCCTTCCCAGCTGCCAGCAGAGTTACCTAGTGCGCCATGAAAGAAAGGTAACGTCCCTGAGCATGCCTGCTTGACCATGAGTCAGCAGTAATATGCACCTTACTGCTGACCGCCCTGTCCAACAAGGCCAAGACATTGCCTTCCACATGCTGGTAAAGAGCCAGAATGGCCTTCCGTGAAAAGAAATGGCGTTTGGTAACCTGCCACTGAGGTACCGCACATTCCACAAATTCACAAAAGGGGGCAGAGTCTACCAGCTGAAAAGGCAGCAGTTGCAGTGCTGGGACTGAATTTCACGTGTCAAAAAAGGCCCACACCAAAGAACTTTTCAAAATATGTGGGGAGTCAGAAGCGCCCTGCACCTGCTTAGCTCTGCGGTGTGATGCAATAGGGTGTCTGCCCTAAAACTGCCCCCTGGAGGACATCCTGCCTTGTTGGAGATGTGCCTACTCCTCCTCCTCCTCTCTTCTATCAGGCACCCAAGCAGAGTCAGTGACCTCATCATCCCCTCCCTCCTCGTCACTGGAGCAAACTTGACAGTATGCTGCAGCTGGGGGAACATGACTGCCAGTTTCTTGACCTTCTTGGGCACTCCCTCTTTCTAGGCTCACGTTACTCCCTTCCTCAACCTGGGTACCATCATCAGAGCCTTCAAATTGCTGCGCATCCTCCTGCAGCATGTTCCCGACACTGTGGTCGAATAATTTGGGGGACTCCTCTGTGCATGATGGTGGGGCAAGGGAAGGAGTGACTGTTGACATGGAGCCGATGGAATAGGCCGCTTTGGCAGCTGCATTGGGAGACAAACTACTCTGAGCCTGGGTGACAGAGGATGAGGAGGATGAGGAGGGCTTTGTTATCCATTCCACCAACTCTTCTGCATGTTGTAGCTCAATAACACGACCAGCTGCAGAAAAAAAGGACAATCGTGCCCCACAGCCACATGCTGAGGATGAACCATGTCCACGACCAGCACTGTTGACTGTAGACACAGAGCCTGCTTGCCCTCTTTTAGTGGCCTGTGAGCGTCTGCCTCTCCTTGGTGGCCTTCCAGACATGCTGTAAATTTTGTTTAGCAAAACCGCACTACACTGTATTGTGTACTGTGTACACCCCCAGGAAAGTAGTAGCAACTGCACTAGGGGTGCACGGTACTGTGTACACCAACAGAAGTGTAATAACAACTATGGGTACACTGTATGTATTGTGCAACTGCACTAGGGGTGCACGGTACTGTGTACACCAACAGAAGTGTAATAACAACTATGGGTACACTGTATGTATTGTGTACACCACCAGGAAAGTAGTAACAACTGCACTGGGGGGTGCACGGTACTGTTTTCACCAACAGAAGTGTAATACCAACTGTGGGTACACTGTACGTATTGTGTACACCATCAGGAAAGTAGTAGCAACTGCACTAGGGATGCACAATACTGTGTACACCAACAGAAGTGTAATAACAACTATGGGTGTACTGTATTGTGTACAACACCAGAAAAGTAGTAGCAACTGCACTGTGGGTGCACATTACTTTATACTGAATATTAGAGTATATTAGTATACTCTAAGTATATTCTAAGTATATTAGAAACAGTACACCAGGAACGGCCTGCAGTGAGATATAGCTAAACTGTATGTAGTGAATATATATATATATATATATATATATATATATATATTCAAGACTATCTGTATAGACTGTATAGACTATCTGTATGTAAAAACAAAATCACAAAAAACAGCAATACAAGCGTAAACATGACCTTGAACATCCAAAGAGAAAATCTCCTACAATATAATAAGAAAGAAAAAACAAATAACATAATTATTTATTGATTGATTTATTTAAATCATGTACCTCTAGTAACCACATACAATCTAGAACTAGAAGGGATAAGAATGATAATCAAAGAGATTCCACCCATCATAACAGAGGTTGAAACAAAGAAAGAAATAATCCAACAACCCCCAATGCTGTATTTCCAGTAACCAACCAATCGCAGACAAAAATTAATCAGCAGCAAATTTCACTCTGATTATAAAGTAAAAAATAAAAGAACCAAGCCTCGCAAAATGATACAAACTGCACCCCCAAATCAATTAATTAAAATGTGCCACATGCACAGAAGGGACCTTAAATATTAAAGGATCATATAGCTGTATCTCCATTTATGTTATGTACTGTACCTTATTCAATGCAAAAAATCCAACAAAGGATCTAATGTCAGTTAACCACTTCAATACCAGGCACTTTCCCCCCTTCCTGCCCAGGACAATTTTCAGCTTTCAGCGCTTTCACACTTTGAATGACAATTGCGCGGTCATGCAACACTGTACCTAAACTAAATTTTTATAATTTTCTTCCCACAAATAGAGCTTTCTCTTGGTGGTATTTGATCACCTCTGCAGTTTTAAATGTTTGCGCTATAAACAAACATTTTGAAAAAAATAACAACTGATGGGCACTGATAGGTGGCACTGATAGGCGGCACCGATGGCACTGATAGGCGGCTCTGATGGCACTAATAGGCGGCACTGATAGGTAGCATTGATGGGCACTGATGGGCACAGATAGGTGGCACTGTATAGGCAGCACTGATGATGAGCTACTGACAGGCATGACTGAGTGGCATCTGAATGGCACTGACAGGCATTACTGATGGGGCACTGATTGGCACATTTATGGTCACTGATTGATACTTTTATGGACACTGGCAGGTGTTTATTATGGGGCACTGGCTGGCAGGTGATGGGCACTTATTGGCAGCTGATGGGCACATCTGATGGGGGCTGCACTGATAATCAATGTGCTGACTATCAGTGCAGATTGGCTCTCCTTGTCAGGGTGAACTGAGGAAAGTTGTTTACCAGCACTTCCTGGTTCACGCGGGGATCAGCTGTGATTGGTCACAGCTGATCATGTGGTAAGAAGCCTCTGTCAGAGGCTCCATACCATGATCAGGGATTGCGGTGTGTCAAGCGGGCGCGTGCCAGCTTGTTATCCTATTTACGTCATATGAAGTCCGATCAGGGTAACTAAACCACTTTGCTGCCGTCATATTTCTATATGGCGGGCAGCAAGTGGTTAAACAGCACAGAAATTACAAGCAACAATGCATTTATACAGACACACCATTAAAGAGCAAAAGGAAGATGGTTTCTGCACACCTGTGGGACATGATTTTTCACAACCAGATCACACTATGGAGGACATGAATGTTTTAGTTCTTAAAGGGAACTTCAAAAATACTTAGGAAAGGAAAACTTTTGAACTAAGAATGAAAATTTAATTTGACACAAAAGATAATGAACTAAATGTGGACCTCCATTTTCTAAATCTTTATCCAAAAGTCTTATGACCACTCTCACCTCTGTGAGTCTTTTTTGCTTTCCAGTCCATAGCCCTCTCATTTTCTTATCTGACAAACTATGCACGTTTATTTACCATTGCTGCGTATGTTTGTTTGTGCATTTTTATTTTTTTTCTCTTGAGAGATTGTCTTACTTAACATTCTGCTAAAACGTTCTGTATTAGTACTGCTTGGACCTTGAAGATGTTAGTGTAAATAAAAAAGTATCTCTGATTTTTGTACTCAATTTTTTTTGCTAAAATTCTTGTAATATAAATAAACCAGAAGATATATGTTTATATACAAATTGGTATGAAATGTTTGCTTGTCTGGAGTTCGAATTTAAAGCAGAATTAAACTTCAAAAACAGGTAAGACTTTTGATAGGTAAGATTTTTCTGATAGAAGAGACCCTATTGGTCTCATCTGTCATAAGTGCTTTTCACTGCCTATAATAATGTACAGCGTACATTTGTGGTGTAATGATGTGGCTCTTGTGGCCATGATCTTGTACAATAGTAATGAGTGGGAGTGATGTTATTCGGCCAGTCAAGCGGTCTGAATCCCAGAAGGACATTTTACCATTTTGCTTCCACACAAGGTTTAATTCCGCTTAAAACTGTTATTTTCTAAAACACATTGGAATAATAGAAAAAAAAAACTGTTTAATTCATTCACTTATTAAAAATGATTTCCATTGTGATGTTTGGAGTGCATCAGGTGAAGGACAGCTTCCATTCACCTGAATTGAAGGTTATTGAATATATGCTCTTGTGTACCATATACCACCCATTTAGATGTTTTCTCCTATTATGTAGTTATATGACTTGTTGTTACCTTGCAGCTTCAGCTTAAATATAAGTGTATAATAAAGCCAACTTTCATAAATTCCTCCACAAACATTGATCACCTTCTGAGCCCACAATAACATCCTGAAAACAATAAGAGTTTGACATTTATTATCAGACACATGTAAATCACAAATGTAATTTCACTAAAAACTTTATGGGGCTGCTTGTACATTTCTATTTTGTTTGCTGAATGCTATGTTTAGGCTGAATTGAATATGACAGCAGTAAAAGATTAATGTAAGCAATAATACAAAAGATTATTAAATTATTTTGTTATCTTTCCTATTCATAAGGGAAAGAAGAGCTATGTTACAACACATATCATTTACAATATGAAACATACACTGAACATAAAATTAACTGGCAATATACTGTATAATAGATATTGCCCCCTGTTTGGTATAATAGAACAAAGCATAACGAGTTACCTAACTGGAGAGGCTAAACTGAGCACAGCAATGTCATTAAATGTTAGGTCAGATTTGGTAAGCTAAGTTAAGTGTTGATTATTATTTGTGATAATTGTTGGAAAGAAAGTTAATCACCATAGCAGCCGACCAAACTTCAGCTGTCATTTTTTTCAGTGCAATCTAAAAATTAGGAATATTTCAGTTGCAGCTAATAACACATGCTTTTATTCTAGCTTTTGTAAATTTACTCCGACGCAAAAAGTCATGCAAAACAGAGAATTGTTGTATGGGAAGAGTAACTCTATTTTCTAGTCTATTATAACTCTACAAAGAGTGGACATGGAATTGCACCATGAGGGTATCTGTAATGACGGTATATATAAAATGCACTAGAACCAGGGACAATGCAATCCAAAGTGTATTTCTTTTCAAATAGTTTTATTGGTGTCAAAGAAACATACAAAGTAATGAGACATTCGCTGTTACAGGATATGATGTAACATTATACAACAATACACAGAGCGAAAGGTTACAACTGGTGCAAAACGGGTGAAGAGAATGAGACAAAAAACACTGTGCCAGTCGAAGCATTATTAAAACTCAAACGATACGCAAAATACATAAGCAAGTGCAAAACAGGGACCAGGGTCCCAACAAAGAGTTACATGCGGTTGAGGGGAAGCTCTGCTGGAGTAACGGTGGATACAGCAAGGGTCAATCAGGGGTAAGTATAGGTTACTTTATTGGGAGGAGTAAAGCAGGAGAGTGAGATAAAGCGTGGAGAGAGGGGGACAGGAGGGGGAGTAGGAAGCAGTAGTTAAGGGGAGAAGAGTGGGAGGGATAGAAAGGGGGGGGGGGGGTGACCAGGGGGGGAGGAGAGGGCTCGACCAGGAGGCTCGCACGGGTGTGGTAAGGTTTAAATGTACGGTAAGTTCAAGTTAGATTAGAGGGGGCTCAGGGTTCTAGCAACGTGGTATCGAAGTCGGGCGGAAGGAATTTGTCTGCCCAGGGTCGCCAGGTCTTCGAATGTTGGGGGATTCTATCTAAGATTGTGGCTTCAATTTTACTATGTATCATTGCTTGTGTGACTCTATTTCTGACCTCGGCTATATTCAGGTTGGGGGTCTTCCAGCTTCTCGCTAGTGTCTGTTTGGCTGCTGTGAGGAGTTGGAGCAGGAGGCGGAGTTGCGCCTTAGGTAAGTCCATTGAGGGAAGATTCAGGAGGGCGAGGGAGGGGTCCGGAGGGATGTTCCGGCCAAGGAGAGTTGAGGCCATACGAAATATCGTTGCCCAAAAGTCTCTTGCGATCGGGCAGGTCCACCATATATGGAGGTGGGAGCCTATTTCTGTGCATCCTCTGAAGCAATTAGGAGAGCATGATGGGGTAAATTTGGCAATCCTGGACGGAACCAGGTACCATCTCATAAGGACTTTGTAATTGGCTTCTGAGGCAACGATATTTTGAGAGGCTATTTTTGTGTTGGTCCAGATAGTAGATAACGCATCAGGGTCTAGGTCTATCTGAAGGTCTTTGGCCCATGTCGTCACATATGTAGGTGGGGAGGCCGGTGGGGAGGTAAGGTGGGCGTAGAGCTGGGAGATAATGCCTGGGGCATGCGGGTCCGAGTCACATATACTCTCGAACGTTGTAAGGCTCGTGCCAGTGATGTTCGGACCTATAGTGGTCCGAATGAAGTGAGAAATTTGGAGGTAACGAAAACACTCCCTCGGGGGGAGATGGAAACGGGTCTGCAGGTCAGGGAATAATATTATGTTACCTCGAGAGAGCATATCATGGATACGAGTCAGACCCGCCTGCCCCCAGGCGTGGAAGGCGAGTGGGTCGGTGTAAGCAGGGGGGAAGAGTGGATGGCCTAGAAAGGAAAGGAGTGGTTGATGGGGTGATATTAGGCGAAAGGTTTTTGAGAGCCTGTCCCAGATTTTCAGGGAGTGGAGTGTAACCGGGTTCCTAATTGAAGCTCGGTTCGATTTGGGGATCCATAGTAAATTGGAGACCGGGATGGGGTGGGTGTCTATTGCTTCTAATGCCACCCATAGGGGTATTTCCGTCTTTGCGTGGTATAAGGATAATTGGGCTAGTTGGGCTGCGTGGAAGTAGTGTGCAAAGTTGGGCACTCCTAGACCACCCCAGAGTTTACTACGGAGCATAGTGGAACGCGTGATTCTAGGTTTTTTTGGTCCCCATATGTACTTAAGAGCTCGGTGTTGTATCACCCTATGAAAATAGGGAGGGATAGTGATGGGTAGGACTCTATATAGGTACAGGAGTTTCGGTAGTAGGGACATCTTTACTGCGGCTATCCGGCCCAGCCATGAGACACACAGCGGGAGCCAGGAGTTGAGAAGGGCGGAGAGGTTTCTCAGCATTGGGAGGTAGTTTGCTTGAAATAGGTGGGAAGGGTCACTAGTTAGTTTGATTCCTAGGTACGGGATGGAAGAAGAAGACCACGTAAAAGGGAAATTGGATTGTAGTAGGAGGAGATCAGATTGAGGGAGGGACACATTAAGGGCTTTAGATTTTTCTCGATTGACTTCCAGGCCTGATATCTTAGCGAATTTGTCCAATAGGTGTAGGAGGTTGGGTAAAGTGGTGTGTGGGGAGGTGATAAATAGTAGCGCGTCATCTGCAAAGAGGCTTAGTTTGTGGGAGGTGCCAGCTATTTCCAGTCCCTGGATGCTCTGATTGGAACGGATCAGGGCAGCCAGGGGTTCAATAACTAAGGCAGATATTAAAGGGGAGAGGGGGCACCCCTGTCTGGTGCCTCTTTGGATCGGGAAGTAAGCCGATTTGAATCCAGAATATTGCACATAGGCCTGAGGGCGAGTGTAGAGGGCGTCTATCCATGTAAGAAAGTTGGGGCCAAAGCCCCATCTTTGCAGGATGTAATGCAGGTAGGGCCATGAGACCGTGTCAAAGGGGAAGAGGGGGGTGGGGAGGAGGGTGGGGGGAGGGAAGGGCCGGGTTGGTTAAGAGAGAGCAAAAAAAAAAAAAAAAAAAATGAAAAGGGAGGGGGGGAAGGGGGGAACTGAATATCAAGCATAAACATCAAGCAATTGGTACGAAATCAGTTGAAGGTATATGTACTAGCTAAGCAAAATTAAGTCCAACAAGAAGTAGTACAATGTAGTACAACATGGGCATGTGAGTGTATGGGACGGTGAAGATGGAGATGGTGACTGAACCATCGGTGGACCTCCAAGGAGGTAGGTGGGTGTCAGGAACTGTCCTACTGAGGGTGTAGGTTACATACCCAGCTGTTGTCTTCTAGGTGTCGGTGTGGAAGAAACGTCAGCTCAGCAAGGCGTCCAAATTCAAACTTTCCAACCTGGGTAACAAAACAGTATGGACGGCTGCCGTTGAAGACTGTTCAAACATACGTGTTGGTTCCACGGTTACCTAGAGAGGACACAGGAGGGACAAGCTGGAAAAAAAAGAAGAGTTATAGCTGAGATGTCAGCGTGCTGTGCGGGACTTCGGACTGAGGAACTGGTCTTCTTCTTGGTATCTAGCCGGGGTCCCCTTTCGGATTGAGGAGGGTCCTGGAGGGTGGCGGTTCGGCGTGGCGGAGTAAGCTTGAGGAGGGAGCCTAGCTGGGGTGCGTGGAAGCGTCACTTCTGAGGCTTGAGCTGGAGGAACTAGATGGAGGCTTTCCAGGAGATGTTGCAGGGCTTGCGGGGTGGTGCTGGTGTGCTGGTGGCCCTGATGGGTGAATTGGAGGGCAAACGGGAATTTCCAAGTGTACTTTATTTGGTGCTGGATCAATATTTGCAATTGCGGTTTCATCGCTCGCCTCTTGGCTATAGTGAGGGGGGCCAAATCTGAAAATAATTGGTATGGGTGAGTTTGGAATATAAGCTCATCTTTTTTGCGGGCAGCTGTAAGTAGCTGTTCTTTGGTGCGGAAGAAGTGGAGCTTCACTATAATGTCCCGGGGGGGGCCATCAGCTTGGCGGCGTGTGAGGGCCCTGTGGACCCGATCGAATTCTAGCCTTTCAATGGGTATAGAGGGGGCAAGTTCCTGGAATAGGGCCGTTGTAAAGGATTGGACATCATCTATTACCTCAGGAGTGCCGCGTAAACGTAGATTGGACCTGCGGGAGCGGTTCTCAGCGTCCTCTAATCGTGAGAGCAGGGTGGCATTTTCATCCCTTAGTGCAGCTTGCTCTTGGGCATGTTCCTGGAGTGTGAGCTCTATATCATCTACCCTGGTTTCAAGGTCCGCCGTGCGTTGGCCTATTTCCCTTATCTCACGTGAGAGCCTGTTGGTGATCTGCTCTGAGGTATTTTTCAGGGCTTTCTGCAGCATGCTCTCCATATGTTTCAGGAAGGCGTTTTGCGACATACCTGATGCGGGTATAGTTGGAGAGCCCCCGAGGTTTGAGTCTGTGTCGTCTTCATCGTCAGTGTCTGGAGGCTCCGGGTGGAGAGGAGACATGGCCTGCTTCGCGAGGGCCTTCGCCGCCATCTTGGAGGAAGCGCGGGCCAGCGCTTCTTTTATGGGTTTCGGCTTGGATTTCCCCCGGTGTCCCGTGAGGACCATAGCAACGTGTGCCGGGGTGGTTCAGCAGGCTTTCCTGACGAGCGGGCGGTGGTGGGGTGGTTCAGTCCGTGATTAGGGTCCCGAGTGTGCAGCGGGGAGTGCGGAGCTCTAATGGAAGGCGTCCACCATGTCGAGCTTCGCGCATGCGCCCCCTCCAAAGTGTATTTCATCAGTAGTGATATTGTCACAGTTGAATGCTCCAAAAAGTCATACTAGGAGTTGATTAATTCAGTCAGTCAGTGTTTCCAAATAGCAGACACATTCAACTATGTACAGTGGTAAGCATTAAATGAGTTTAAAAAGAAATCTTAATTTACCTCTGTAGCTGCATGTACTGTGGAGCAATTCTTCATCATGTAACATTTTGATCAGTAACACCCCCTATTACAGTGTACAGGGGTTATTTTCCACTGCAGCTGCTGTCACTTTTGTAATTGGTGTGGCTGTTTGAGCCTCTGACCACACAGCCATGTCATTAATTCATAGAGACCTGCAGATAATTTACAGTCCCCTCTGCCACAGAGGCATAAACACTTGTAGTTCTCATAGGAATAAAAGTGTAGTGATCACCCCATTTGTACTCTGTTGACATTTCCTCCAACTTCCCACCTGAAGGCCCATACCAAGGTACAGACAGGAAGCTGGAGGAGGATTCTGCAGGAGCCTAACATTGCTTATGAGTTTATGAGTAAATGCATCCTGTAAAAAAAAAATTGTAAATGCACATTTTTTTCTCCTGCAAAAACTTAATATTTTTTAAATGTGAACTTAAACTTAAAATTACTTGAACAACTTAAAGTGATTGTAAAATCAGAAGTTTTTTTTTTTTCTTAATGCATTCTATGCATTAAGATAAAAATAGGATTTTTATAACAGCTTACCTATAAAATCCTTTTCTTGGAGCACATCACAGGACACAGCGCCATAGTATTAACTATATGGGTTATATAGGCCACCTTTAGGTGATGGACACTGGCACACCCTAGACAGGAAGTTTACTCCCTATATAACCCCTCCAATTACTGGGAGTACCTCAGTTTTTGTAGCAAAGCAATACATGTGTATGCCAGAAAGAGGGGAGGAATCTCTGTGTCCCATGATGTACTCCAAGAAAAGGATTTTACAGGTAAGCTGTTATAAAAATCCTATTTTCTTTATCGTACATCACGGGACACAGAGCCATAGTAGTAACTATATGGGATGTCCCAGAGCAATGCTATCTGAGGGGAGGGAGACACAAACAAAAGTAGGGT
Organism: Lithobates sylvaticus; assembly: GCA_028564925.1. Taxonomy (NCBI): domain Eukaryota; kingdom Metazoa; phylum Chordata; class Amphibia; order Anura; family Ranidae; genus Lithobates; species Lithobates sylvaticus. Next base: position 230,620,196 of record CM053029.1, on the reverse strand, counting down.
GTCATCAGACCTAAGGACCTATACTTCTGCCTGCAGCACACTGCGCCCAAAGGCGCTATCCTCCTGTCTTTTTACATCCACCTGATAGAATATGGTGAATGTATGGACTGAGGACCAAGTTGCGGCCTTGCAGATTTGAGCCATGGAGGCTTGGTGAAGCACTAACAGACCTGGTGGAGTGCGCTTTGATTTGAAAAGGTGGAATTTTCCCTTTCAAACCATAAGCCTGAACAATCACTTGCCGAATCCACTTAGAGAAAGTGGATTTAGATGCTGCCTGTCCCTTCCTTGGACCTTCAGGCAATACAAACAGAACATCCATTTTTCGAATCTGAGCAGTCGCTTTCAAGTAGACTTTGATTGCTCTCACTACATCAAGAGAATGTAGCAACTTTTCTTCCTTGGAACAGGGTTCTGGAAAAAATTAAGGTAGAACAATATCCTGGTTTAGATGAAAACCTGACGCTATCTTCGGTAGAAAGTTAGGATGAGTACTCAATACCGCCTTATCATTGTGAATAATTAAATATGGCTCTTTGGAAGAAAGAGCAGCAAACTCTGATACCCTTCTTGCAGAAGATATGGCAACCAGAAAAACTAACTTCCTTATCAAAAGGATCAAGGGAGTATGCCGTAGCAGCTCAAAAGGCTGTTTTTGTAAAGTCGACAAAACTAGATTCAGGTCCCAAGGTTTCAAGGGTGACCTAACCAGCGGATTAAACCGTATTACCCCCTGTATGAAATTATGGACCAGAGAATGCGAAGCAAGTGGTCGTTGAAAATAATACCAATAAGGCAGAGATCTGACCTTTGATGGTACTCAAGGCCAGCTTCATCTCTAATCCCATTTGCAAAAAGGCAAGAATTCTACCTATAACATATTTTCTAGGATGCCAACCCCTGGATTCATACCAGGAAACATATGCCCTCCAGACTCTATAATAAATGACTCTGGAAGCTGGCTTCCTTGCATTAATCAAGGCAGATATTATTGAACCTGAAAGCCCATGATTCTTCCGAATGTGGGTTTCAATAGCCAAACCATTAAATTTTGCGTTTGTAAGGTAGGATGGAATACTGGTCCCTGCGAGAGCAGGTCTGGACGTGGTGATGGGTCCATGGGTCTCCTACTGCCATCCTCAAGATCTCTGCATACCAGGACCTTCTGGGCCACGCTGGGGCCACAAGAACCACCAACTTCTTTTCCTGCTTGATCTTGAGAAGAAGACGAGGTAGCATCAGAATAGGAGGGAATGCATAAATCAGTGAGAACTGATCCCACGGGGTCACTAAGGCGTCCATTATGCACGTGAGCGGATCCCTTGTTCTTGACACAAAGTTGTCGACTTTGTTGTTGAACCTGGACACAAACAGATCCACATCCGGGACCCCCCATCTTTGACATATGATCAGGAAGATGTCGGGTGAAGGGACCATTCCCCCGTGAACAACTGTTGGTGACTCAACTAGTTCCCCTGCCAATTCTCTATTCCTGGAATGAAGATTGCCGATATGCATGGCACATGCTCTTCTGCCCAGGCAAGGATATGGTTTACCTCTCCCTGGGCTGCATGACTTCTAGTGCCCCCTTGGTGATTGGTATAAGCCACTGCTGTGGCATTGTCTGATTCAATCCTGACTGGACAATTCCATAACCTGAACGTCCAGGCCCTTAGGGTTAAACGTGCTGCCCGAATCTCTAGAATGTTGATGGGCAAGGTCCTTTTGGCCCTGGACCATTTTCCTTGGACAGTCGCTTCTTCCAGACTGCTCCCCAACCTGAAAGGCTGGCATCTGTTTTTACCATCTTTCAGGTAACTGACATGAAGGATTTCCCCTACTGCAGATTCTTGGATATCCTCTGCCAACTGACGCTCTGGCACACTTTTGGCGACAGATGCATTGGAAAATCTAGCGCTTGGACCTTCTTGTTCCAAGCAGACAGGATACTGTTTTGCAGCAGTCTCAAATGAAAATGAGCATAGGGAACTGCTTTGAATGAAGCCACCATCAATCCCAATAACCTCATGCAAAGGTGAATAGAAGGATCCTTCTTCGCCCTGACCACCTGAACCAGCTCTTTTATGGAACTGATTTTTGCCTGGGGTAAAAACACCCTTTTCTGGGCTGTATCTATAATGAGACCCAAGTACTCTAGTCTTCTTAATAGTTTTAAAGACAATTTCTCTAGATTGATGATCCAACCAGGTAGTTGACTGTGGTGACCATGCTTTCGTCTAAGTGGGCTACCGACCGGTCTATCAAGAGCAGGTCATCTAGGTATGCCACAATTGTTATACCTTGAGCCTTTAACTTGGCCAGAGGAGGGGCCAAAACATTTGTAAACACCCGAGGTGCAGTAGCTAGACTGAAAGGCAAAGCTACAAACTGAAAATGTAGTTTTTCTACCTCGAAACGCACATAGCCTTTGCGACTGCCTGGAGGCTGATGCCCCTGGCCCTGGAGAAGGAGCCCATTTAAATGAGGGACGTTTTACTCCTTTTCTTAACTGGCAAAAGGGTACTCTTTCCACTTGATATTTTTTGGATATATTTGTCCAAATCATCCCCAAACAGCCTTTCACTGTGGAAAGGAAAACCAGCCAGGAGCTTTTTGCATGGCGCTTCGGCTGACCAACTTTTTAACCATAAGATTCTACGCATATGCACCAACCCAAGCGCAAGGCGAGAGGTCTGAAGCATAGAATCTCTCATTGCGTTAATTGTAAAACACAAAGCCCCTGGCAACTTGGCTAAATCCTGGGCCTGCTGATCAGGGATAACCTTGAGCACCTGTGTCAACTGGTCCCTCAAGGATTGACATACCCCAATTGCCGCCACTGCAGGTTAAGTGACTGAACCTGCCAACAAAAAAATGTTTTTTTAACAGGAACTCCAACTTCTTATTGATTGGACCCCAAAGCATTTGAGCATTGTCAACCGGACAAGTCAAATTTTTATTCACAGGATTTATTCACCATCTCTATCCACTGATATCCATGAGTGAATCGGCAGTCCGGGACTCTCCCTCCTGCCTCCTGATTGGCTGAGACACAGCAGCAGTGCTATTGGCTCCCACTGCTGTCTTTCAAACTCAGTTAGCCAATCAACAGAGAGAGGGGGTGGGGCTGAACCACAGCTCCATATCTGAATGGATATACAAAGATGCAGCTTGACTCGGGTGCCCTCATAGCAAGCTGCTTGCTGTGGGGGCAATCAACAGGAGGGAGGGGCCAGGAGCTCCAGTCAGGGACCCGAGAAGAGCCTTGTTTTACAGTGCATGTAGCTACTAAGGACAGTTAGGACTTGTTTTAACTCATATTAACAGCTTGGTATAATATGTCAGTAAATGGGTTCCCATAGCCTATCCATGAATTCTTATAGTTTTGGCATCATGGTGGACATTTTTTTCTGTAGGCAAAGGTTTTGAAATGTATTAGCTTCCCACTTTATTTAAAGGCAACAGTGTAATTTTGGAAGGTGTACATTAAAAGCAACAGTATGCCTTTTTACTTTTGTTTCATGTTAATATTTAATTATTGAATATGTGCCATGAAACATCGTCATGTATATGTGAATGTAGCAGTATAATCCTTAAACTCAGGCATGAAACAGCTACAGTTTTATGTTGTATTATCCCAAGGAAAGTGATCTGCACTAACAAGAAAAGTCTTAGACAGGGGAGTTCTGTAAAAGCTGGGTCAATAATTGTATGGAACCAGATTTATAGACATTGACATTATCAATATAAAGCCATATATATTTTATGTATTCACATTTCAAAGAAGAAGAAAATAAGCATTTTCTTCAAGAAGCAAACCATGAGTCATACACATTAAGCACATTAAGTAGCAAAATGATGTTAGCTCCATTCCAGCATTATCTAAAAAGTTGACAGTTCTGAAGTGTTGCATAAGATATAAATGCAGAATTGATACTGTTTCTAATAATATGGTCTAATCCACCTACTCACTGCATTGCAAGCTAAGCATTTCAAGTGGAAAATGACATATAGAATAGAGACAAATTGTTGCTTGTATGTGCTTTATTGTTTCTTTTCTATTGAAAATGGATTTCCAGAGGGAGAAAAGACTTCTGGGTAAATTTTATTTTTATGACAGATACGTGTAAATGTGTCACTCATTGTTTTTTATAAAGTAGAATATAAGGGAGACACTGTCCTTAATTTTTATTATTATGCTTTTAGGGTATTTTAAAAGGGTTCTATTACCCCAGCACTTTTACATAAAACAAGTCATGATTAAGGTCCAGTTAAGGAGCATCAATCCTAAGGTGTAGCTTCACCATAATCATCCCCTATCCTTTTCACCTACAAAAACTGTGACCCTCTTTGTCTACCTCCTCCGCTTCCTTCTTTGCTGCATGGGCCACTGATAGCCTCACACATTAAACTCAATCTTTCTTGCTTTGCCTTATTGTGGCAGTGCTTTCTCTTGTATAAAAGATGGGAAAGACAAATTGCAGTATTCATTTTCTTGATTCTTTTGCTGACCACTTTGACCTCCTGGAACAGGCAGGGACAATTCAACATTTGACATTCTGATAAATACATGTGAGGCTGTTACTGTGTGGCTTCTATCCTTATGCTCATGATGTACATTACAGAGTGGCAATGTTCCAAAGATATATTAGAAGAAGAGGACCAGGAATGTTTACCTTATATTGCTTGCTAGGGTTTGTGCGTACTCTTGCAGGGAAAACATGAAGAGGTAAGATAAATATCTACTGCCTCTTCTTGACTGGGCAAGCATTTATTCAGAGTACAATAGGATTAATAGACATGTGTTTTATTTCCAGACCGAATACTCCATGGTGAATGATTGCTGATTGAATATGGATAGATGCGAAAGAGGATGTTGTGTCCTGCTGAAAATGTCCCTGCATTTCCGCTTGTTTAATATTGTCTACCAGTCTCTCTTCTTTATAACTGCAGCTGACAGAGAATTATTTTTAAAAACAGAAGGGGTGCCGTGCCGGAGGACAACCGCAAAGGCAGATAGTACTGTATATATGTGGAAAACTGTATATAAAAAGGAAAACCTGATGAGGCAGAGATAGCTGGGCAGTAACATGCAGTAAGGTGAGAGGCCCTCCACTGTACTATAATACAATGAGGATATCAAACAAACATCCAAGAGTCTAAGATAATTTATTGATAACTTTATAGCCATATTGATTATTAGCAATAGGGGCCAAACAAACTCCCTCTTCATCAGGGCTAAAATCTGAACTCCAAGCAAAGAAAAAAGTTTCCCCTTGCATCAGGGCTGTGCCCACACTTCAAGGGTTAAATTCTTGTTTTGTCCAGGGGAGTGCAGAAAGATCTCTACTCACCTAATCCTCCACTCCATCGGGAAACAACGCTCCTCCACAATCCAGCTGTTACTGGCATTCTCATATTCAGAGCAGGGCTATAGAGTCTGCTTTGGGCTTGATTCGGAACAGTCCACCGTTCAAGATCACAAGAGCGCAGGGGTGCAGAAGTCTTGTATGGGAAGGTTTGGAGGATCAGGTACGTATATCTCCCTTCATCTCTCCCATAGACAAAAAAGAAGCAATTATCCCTTGCAGGCACAGCCCCACTTCAAGTCGAAGTTCAGCTTTAAGCATTTTTACTGTGCTTAAAAGGACTGAGGTGAGCAAACACCCAATACATCTGCACTGCTTGGAATGTTTTTTTAGAAGGACAGGTAATGCCAGTGTTAAAAAAAAAAAAAAGAAAAGAAAAATAAATTATTCTGGATTCATGGATGTTTGTTTGGCACTCACATTGAATTGTATGTAATGTATGTGGATTTGCAACTCAGGGCCCTTTCCCTAAAATCTGTCTCTTTCCCTGTTCCTGCACGTGGTGTCTGTTTTGTGGAGTGCTGCCAAACCGGAACCAGTGTACACAGTGATGAGTTCAGTGACCCTTCGAAAATATGAATCCAGCGCCCCATTTGTTCTTGTGTTAAAAGCAGCATGCAGACAGCATGCAACTTCTCCAGAAGACTGAGCTATTGCAGAGTCCCCAATTGCTACCAGAGTCCTCCATCTCCAGTGGGGTGGTCCTTAATCCTTGGGCCTGGGATCCCTCCAGTCATCCTGTGTTGCCAGAATTACCCTGGGCCTCACTGTGAGGGATGCTGTTTATGAGGATAGTTGCAAGTAATTCTGAACTGTTTTACTGAAGTAGGACTTATAATGCCGCGTACACACGAGCGGACTTTCCAGCTTACTTGGTTCGGCTCCGGCCAGTCACAGCGCCGGATCCGCGATACCTGGAAGTCACTCCGGGATAGATGGCGACGTCGGAGGAGGCGAACGAGGGCCGATTCGGGGGCTTCGATCACAGGTAAGTAATTCATAATGAGCTAGTATGCTATGCATACTAGCTCATTATGCCTTTGTCTTGTAGGGTGTATTTTTTTTTTCAGAGGCTTTACTTCCTCTTTAAACTACTGTACTTCCAATTTAAGAATGTATTGCTATGGCAGCTATGGCAACAGATTCTTAAAACCCAACCTTGTAGTCGGGCTGTGCTCACACTGCAAGGGTTAACTGCTCATTTAAACTAGGAGAGAGGAGAGGCAGTTTTACTTATCTGATCCTCCACTCCCCTGACAGGCAGCACTCCTCCATGCTCTGATGGTGGACTGTCCCTCGGTGTCATCATGTCCTCTGTACCCTGCATTGGTCTAACAGCACTGTGAGGGCTGGTCTAACAGCATGGAAAAGTAGAGGATTGGGTAGGTAGATTTTCTTTCCATGTCCCTTGGACCTAGACGAGCAATTACCCCTGCAGTGCAGGTACAGCCCCACAGCAAGGTATCATTTTTTGCGTTTTCTGAAGTAGGGTTTTTTAGAAACTTTTTTAGAAACTATCATCAGTTTGTAAACGGTGATGGTCTGCCTTCATCGTGTTGGAGCACCCCCTACTGAGTAGAAGTACTGGCAAACTGATCGTACAGGTCTAGGTCTATTTGTTTGTCCTGCCCTCCCCCCTGGGCGGGTTCCACCCTGCTTTGGGAGAGATCCTATGATGGGTCTGCATGGCTATGAATAGAAGTGCTCAGACATCAGTCTATGCAATGCCTTCCAGGTGGTTGGACACACTATTTTTGGTCTGCATTATTTTGCTCCTGGTAAGTACAAACCCTCTTCTATTTGACCTTGCACCATTGGGGTATTTTCATGCACTGCTTTCACTGCCTCACCAAGTCACATTTTATACTATATAACACATATACTTTGTTTCACTTGTGGATTCTCATTCAATTCAGCTGTGCATGTCACTCTCACCATTCCCAATTGTATCATGTGGTTGTTTTTGACCATTTAATCATTATTTTAACAATTTTACACCATTTTTTTATCTTTAAATTTTTTTTATGTTCATTCTTAATTTATTGTGTACATCATCACCCATATACACTCTTTTTTATAGCCACCATCCTGGCAGGCCATGTTGGATGATTCTGTTTGCCTGCTTTTCTATCTGTCCTGTTTTGCACTGGTGGCCCATTTTGGATCCTTTACCCACAGCTCCCAAGTCAGACGTCTCCGGTGTCTGCTGGTGCGGCTTTAGCATGCAGCATCCTGCATTTTTGTGAGTATAGAACCCTTAGTTTGAGTCCCACATTTCAATCTACCTGATACATTTGCATGTTCATTAATATTTTTTATATATTTTTTAACCATTTTACTTTAAAGATTATGTATATGCATCAACCCCTGAAGAGTAAGACTAAACTCACGAAACGTGTTGGGTCACGATAGGTGCTATGACACATGCACCATGGACTATTTTAACTTCAAAGTATTTTATTAAATTTGTCAAAATACAAACGGCAAATGACAAGGTACAAATATAAAGTAAACTCAGGCATCTACGACAACGGGTAATACATGACCATTAGGTAAAAGAAGCTAGTGACTAGGAATAGGTTACAGGAAGGTAAAACAGGACCAAATGGTCCAATGTAGGAAGCGTGGTAGGAGAAGGTCCATTGGGCTATGTAAAGGGCGAGGGTTCCCCACTACCAGGCACCCCGTTTGGGAGCTGTCTGTGCCCTATAGGGGAAACCCACGACGCTCCACCACCCCTCTATGTGACTGACCAATTTCGGTCATGACCCTCTCCGCAAGGTAACCAGTAGTCAATAAGGTACCCATAAGTGTCAACCTGCCATTTAATGCAAAAACTGTAAAAAGAGAGGTAAACTAGGAGTAGAAGGTGGAAAAGTGAAAGTTGGAGGGGGGTAGAAAAAGAGGGTAGGGGGGTTAAAGAGAAGATGGAGGGGGAGAGGGGATAACAGGCAGGGTATTCGGAGCAGCAATTATGGGACTCACTTTAGGAGGTTATGGAGTTAGTGAGCCAAGGAGCACCAATGTAAATCGCCCAGGGTTCCCAGGTAGTTTCAAAGTTACGGACCGTGTCCGAGATAATGTGGGCTAGCTTCTCTTGTGACATAATCCAGGAGACTTTTCTGATGACCGCTGGGAATGATATCCTATGTTTTTTCCAGGCCTTGGCTATCGTAAGTTTAGCCCCCAGCAATATGAATTTGACAAGACTTTGCTTGGCTTTGAATAAATATGGGGTAAAAGCATTAAGAAGGGCCACCATAGGAGATCTGGGGATCTGAGTTCCCACAAGCCTATCAATCAAGTTAAAAACTTTTCTCCAGAATGGGCGTATTCTGGGACATTCCCACCAAATATGTACCAGTGAGACCGCATCCCCTGAAGCACAGTGGACTAGCCGTAGGAAAAATTGAGGCAAGACGAGAGGGGGTGTAGTACCATCTGGATATGATTTTCAAACTAGCTTCAATGAGTGTAGTGTTCAGAATGCTCTTGAAAGAACGAAAGCCTGCTTTCTGCCAGGCCTCCAGATCCCATTGAAACTGGAAGTCTGTCTCCCAGTTTTGCATGTAGGTGGTTTTAGTGGTCACTGCGGTGAGTGACGAGTAGACTGTCGACACTCCCCCCCGCTGATCCATGGACTGACCGCACCAAATTTCATATTCCGTAAATTGAGGGGGGAGGGGCTTGTTTGTCCAGAGTTTGTGTAGGAAATGAGAGATCTGACTAAATCTGAAATGTTCAGAGGCAGGTAAGTCCCACTTTTGGGTGCAAAAGGTGAGAGTAATCAGGCCCGAGGTTGAAAAAAAGTGACCGATTCGGTACAGCCCCTTATCCAGCCACCATTTAAATGCTTGTTGAACAAGTGAGACAGGGGTTTATAAACTGAGACCAGGTTCATAGAGGAACGAACCCTGTCCCAGAGGGCAAACATATGTGATAGGGTAGGGGCCAGAATTGGGGGTCGCAATTTCGGGTTCGACCAGAGAAGATAATCCAGGGTATGATGGGGTACTGCTTGCCTTTCTATAAGGACCCAATCCGGTTTCTCGTATTTAGAGTATAGTACTGAGAGCTGGGAAATTCGGGCTGCAAGATAGTATTTATATAAATGGGGCAATCCAACACCCCCCTTCTTTCTATGGAGGTATAGAGTGTGTTGCGGAATCCTATAACCCTTTGAGCCCCAAATAAATTTAAGGATCTTGCTTTGGAATGTTTTGATATGATCCCTTTTAATAGGGATTGGTAGAGAACGAAAGAGGTAAAGGATTCTGGGGAGTAATGTCATCTTCACCGAATTGATCCTCCCGAGCCAAGAGAGATTATGTTTAGACCATGATTGGAGATCCAGCTCCAATTTCCGGTACATGGGAGGATAATTAGTGCTGTAAAGATTCTCTATTTTGGCTGTGAGATCAATGCCAAGGTATTTAATGGAGGATGTGTTCCAATGGAACTTAAAGTGTTGTCATAGGGAATCAACCATTTCAGGGGGGAGTGATACATTGAGAGCGTGGGACTTGTCGTAATTTACCCGAAGCCCAGATATGTGGGCAAATGCGTCCAGGGAGTTGCAGAGGTTTGGTAGGGAGGTTGTCGGGGAAGTGATGAAGAGGAGTATGTCGTCCGCGAAGAGTCCACACTTGTGGGTCTGGGATCCGCAGCGGACTCCGTGAATGTTGGGATTCTGTCGAATGGATATGGCTAGCGTTTCAATGGCTATAGCGAAGATTAGGGGGGATAATGGACAGCCTTGCCCGGTGCCTGTGGCAATGGAAATAGGTTGGGAGTAGTGACCCTGTAGTTTGATTCGGGCGGTGGGGTTGGAGTATAGGGCTCGAATTAAACCCAGGAAGTTCTCACCAAAGCCCCAGCGTTTCAAGATTTCAAAAATGTAAGGCCAGGAGACTGAATCGAAGGCTTTTTGGAGATCCAGGGAAAGAAGCATACCTGGTTGTTTAGGGCCCCCATCCCATCCCGATTGGAGTAAGGAGACTATATCTATGGCTCTCCTGACCTGGTCAGGACCCTGTCTGCCCGGGATGAACCCCACTTGATCCTTGTGTATGTATCTGTGAATAAAAGAAGCCAGACGGTTCGCTAGTATTTTAGTGAGGATTTTCAAGTCACTATTGATGAGTGAGATAGGTCTGTAATTACTGACCTCCTCCGGATTCTTATCTGGTTTCGGTAAGACCGCGATGAAGGCGGTGTTAAGATGGGGATCAAGTGGGGTTCCCTTCGCTTTTGAATTAAGAAACTTAGTGAGGTGTGGAATCAGGGCAGAAGGAAATGTTTTGTAATATAAGTTGGGGAGGCCGTCCGGGCCCGGTGCCGAATTAGACTTTAAATTTTTAATAACTTCCTGGACCTCTCCTTCCGAAAAAGATGCTTCCAAAATTTCCCTGTGTGCAACAGAGAGGGAAGGGATAGGGATCCCGTCAAGATAATTGGAGACGGCAGTCTTGTCAGCTGTGTTTTGAGAACCGTAAAGTTTGGAGTAGAAGTCATGAAACACTTTGAGAATTTTAACGGGGTTAGAAGTCGTGTCCTGACCAGAGATTCTGATTTTGGGCATTACGTAGGAGCGAAACTTGGGAGTTAGTCTGGAGGCTAACATGGAACCCAATTTGTCCCCCTGGGTATAAAACCTATTCTTACTCCATCAAATTTGTTTTTCGGCTTTTGCAGTCAGTGCTAGGTTAAGTTCGAGTCTGGTTTTGTCAAGTTGGGCCCGCAGGGAGGGTAATGGGTGTCTTTTGTGTTGGGCGCTAAGGGAGGCGTAGAGGTCGTCAAGTCTTTTGATGTCCGCTGTCTGTTCCTTTTTGATTTGTGTTGTTAATTTAATTATTTCACCTCTGATAAACGGTTTGTGGGCTGCCCACAGGGTTTCTGCAGAGATTCCCTCTGTGTTATTAAGTGAGAAGTACTCTGTGAGAGAATTCTCCAGCATTTGAACTCTTACCGGATCCGAGAGCAGAGACTCGTTCAATCTCCACTGACCGAATCCCGGCCTCGGGTATCTCCTGTCCATGGATAAAGTAACAATGGCGTGGTCGGAAATAGGAGTGTCAGTGATTCTCGAGGAGGTAATTCGGGGGATAGCCCGGGACTGGACCAGGAGGTGGTCAATCCTCGCGTATAGGTTATGAGGTGTGGAAAAGTGAGAGTAGTCTCTCTTTCCAGGATTGAGTTCCCTCCAGACATCCGCTAAGCCCTGAGCATGTATAAGTTTGGCTATCTTGAGGCTTTCCCTGGTGGGCCTAGTAAGTTGGGAGGAAGGGGGTTTGGATCTATCCAGAGACTGGTCGAAGGCAGAATTAGAGTCTCCCCCGAATATGACCGTACCTTCCAGTAAAGGGGAAAGTGAGTCAAACATACATTCGAAGAAGGCCGCTTGCCCTTTGTTGGGGGTGTAGTAAGAGATGAGGGAGAAGAGTTCCTCCCCAATGGTACCTTTCACAAGAATATATCTGCCCTCGGGATCCTTTATTTCTGAGGTCAAGGTAAAGTTACAGTGTTTGGCAAAAGCGATAGCAACCCCTTTAGTCTTGTTTTCTGCATTCGCCAAGAAGAAAGTGGGGAAGTGGGTATGAAGGAATTTGGGGCTATACCGAATCGGGAGGTGTGTTTCCTGTAGCATGACAATATCAAGCCCAGAAGATTTATATAAATTAAACAATTTCTTCCGTTTGGTGGGGGAGTTCATACCCTGTACATTGTGGGTGGCTATATTCAATTTGTACAGTGTGCGGTCAGCCATGGAGACTATAGGGGGGGGGGTGTGCAAGAATCTACCATCACTCACCTGGATACGATCCGTCCCGTTGTGGGTGCGAGGATAGGAATTTGGACAATGGCTTGTAGATGATTCTGGATGTGATCCTTGAGGAAACGCGTACGCACCATGGACTATTTTATTACAGCCAGGTGGCATCACTGCAACTGTGCTCTGTCACTCCATCTACTGGCATATACTCAATAAACCTGTACTATGTTTTAAGGCTGGCCGAAGGGCCAGCCTGTATTTGTGGGAGGAGTCAGAGGGACTATTTAAGCCTCCTCCTCTTATAGGGCCTGGGTCGTCGGCGTTCTGGGTTGGAAGCACGTCACTTCCGGTCGCCTGTTGGAGCGGCGGACGGCCACAGCATGGTGTCGGTTCCTGGGCACCTTTGTGACCACTTGCCGTCCCCCCCCCCATCATCCCTGGGTTTCCACCGTCGTGGAGGCCACCCTGCTCCATCTCACATCGGGGGGGGGGGGGCCGGCCCGCCCGCCCGCTTCTCTCGGCACCCATGTCGGGGGTAGCGGGGCCGCCTTTCTAACCTCAGCTCCAGCGTGCAGCTGCCCGCCCGCTCTCTCCCGGGCGCTCTGCCGGAGCGGGGGGGGCCCGTCCTTCCGCCGTCCACCACTTCCCCACTCTCCCCACAGCATGCAGCCCGCCCACTCTCCCGGCGCCCATGCCGGGGGGAGGGGGGGCGGCGGCCGCCCGCCCGCCCACTCTCCCCGCCCAGGGGGGAGCGGGGGGGGGTGTCCGTCCATCCTTCCGCAGCCCGCCCGCTCTCCCGGCGCCCATCCGGGGGGGGGGGCCCGTCCTTCCGCCGTCCTCCACTTCCCCCTTCCGCAGCCCGCCCGCTCTCCCGGCGCCCATGCCGGGGGGAGCGGGGGGGCGTCCGTCCATCCTTCCGCAGCCCGCCCGCTCTCCCGGCGCCCATGCCGGGGGAGCGGGGGGGGGGTGTCTGTCCGTCCATCCTTCCTGCTGCCCGCCCGCTCTCCCGGCGCCCATGCCGGGGGGAACGGGGGGGTGTCCGTCCGTCCATCCTTCCGCAGCCCGCCCGCTCTCCCGGCACCATGCCTGGGGGAGCGGGGGGGGGGGTGCAAGTGCTCACTGCGCTCTGTCTGGCCGGGCTGCCGCTCATTTGACTAGGGAGGCGGGGGGGGGGTGTGTTCGGCTGCCACCTACTCCTCTCCCCATACAGGTACACGAGTACACGAGGGTCATGTCTGGGGGGGGGGAGTTCGGCCGCCGCCGACTTCTCTCCCCGCATGGGTCCGCATGTCAATTGGTGGGGGTGTTCGGCCGCCTGCTGACTCCTCCCCATACACATCCATGACATGCATATCTGCTTGGTGCGGGGTGTTGGCCAGCTGCTTCTCCTGGGCTGAGCTGGCTCCATGTGGGGGCCTCCCGGTATTCCGTCGGGGGGGAGGTGCATAGGCCGCCCGCCAGTTCCTTTCCCCTTTGGCAGATCTTTCTCGGTGTTCGCGGGGGGCGGTTTCCCGCCGGCTCGTGGTGCTCTGCTATCACGGTCACTGGGCATCTACCCTGCTTCCCTCAGAGTCCGGCCAGGGTACCGCCGCTCGTTTCCCACGAGGTGGTGTCGTCCATCCATCCTTCGCTGGGCTAGCGGTTTCTGCTCGCCATTTCTGTCATAGCGTTTTTTCTGCCCGCCATTTCTGTCATAGCACTTCGGCCCGCCGTTTCTGTCATAGCGTTTTCTGCCCGCCATTTCTGTCATAGCGTTTTTCTGCCCGCCATTTCTGTCATAGCGTGTCTGCCCACCATTTCTGTCATAGCGTTTCTGCCCACCATTTCTGTCATAGCGTTTTCTGTCATTGCGTTTTCTGCCCGGCAATTCTGTCATAGCGTTTTCTGCCCGGCAATTCTGTCTTGGCGTTTTCTGCCCGGCATTTCTGTCTCAGCATTTTTCCCCTACGTTCCTGTTATAGCGTTCTGCCCTAGCATTTCTGTCATTCACGTCATGCCCTAGCTTTCAGGTCATTGCGTCATGCCCCAGCATTTTTTCTCGGCGCACAGTTTCTGCATTTGTCATAGCCTTCCTGCCCCTGCGTTTTTGTCATAGCGTTCTGCCCCTGCGTTGCTGTCATAGCGTTCTGCCCCTGCGTTGCTGTCATAGCGTGCTGCCCCAGCATTTCTGTCAATTACGTCATGCCCCAGCATTCAGGTCATGCCCCAGCATTTCGTCTCGGCGTACAGTCTCTGCGTTGTCATAGCCTTTCTGCCCCAGCATTTCTGGCGCGGTGTGCTGCCCAGCATTCCTGGCTCAGCGTTCAGTCTCAGCATTTCTGTCATGGCTTTTCTGCCTCAGCGTTTCTGCCCAGGATTTCTGTCATTGCATTTCTGCCTCAGCATTCAGGCTCAGCGTGTTTCCGTCATTTGTGTTTCTGCCCAGGGTTTCTGTCATAGCGTTCTGCCCAGGATTTCTGTCGTTGCATTTCTGTCTCAGCATTGCAGTCCCAGCGTTTCTGCCCAGGGTTTCCGTCCTTGCATTTCTGTCATTGCGTTCGGCCCAGGATTTCTGTCATTGCGTTTCTACCCCTGGATTTCTGTCATTGCGTTTCTGCCCCTGGATTTCTGTCATTGCGTTTCTGCCCCTGGATTTCTGTCATTGCGTTTCTGCCTCTGGACTTCTGTCATTGTGTTTCTGCCCCTGGATTTCTGTCATCTTGTCTCTGCCCCTGGACTTCTGTCATTTCGTTTCTACCTCAGTCAGACTTTTCTGTCATTTGCGTTCTGTCATGGCATTTCTGCCTCAGCATTCTGTCATAGCTGTCTGCCCCAGGACTGCTGTCGTTGCATTTTGCCTCAGCATTTCAGTCTCAGCATTTGTCATTGCGTTCCTGCCCCAGGTTTTCTGTCATGGCATTTCTGCCTCAGCGTTTCTGTCATTACATTTCTGCCTCAACGTTCTGTTATAGTTTCTGCCCCTGGATTTCTGTCATTGCGTTTCTGCCCCTGGATTTCTGTCATTGCGTTTCTGCCCCTGGATTTCTGTCATTGCGTTTCTGCCCCTGGATTTCTGTCATTTCGTTTTCTGCCCCTGGATTTCTGTCATTGCGTTTTCTGCCCCTGGATTTCTGTCATTGCGTTTCTGCCCCTGGATTTCTGTCATTGCGTTTCTGCCCCCTGGATTTCTGTCATTGCGGTTCTGCCCCTGGATTTCTGTCATTGCGGTTCTGCCCCTGGATTTCTGTCATTGCGTTCTGCCCTCTGGATTTCTGTCACTGCGTTTCTGCCCCCTGGATTTCTGTCACTGCGTTTCTGCCCCCTGGATTTCTGTCACTGCGTTTCTGCCCCCTGGATTTCTGTCTCTGCGTTTCTGCCCCTGGATTTCTGTCTCTGAGTTTCTGCCCCTGGATTTCTGTCACTGCGTTCCTGCCCCCTGGATTCCTGTCACTGCGTTCCTGCCCCCTGGATTTCTGTCATTGCGTTTCTTCCCCCTGGATTTCTGTCATTGCGTTTCTGCCCCCTGGATTTCTGGCATTGCGTTTCTGCCCCCTGGATTTCTGGCATTGCGTTTCTGCCCCTGGATTTCTGGCATTGCGTTTCTGCCCCTGGATTTCTGGCATTGCGTTTTTCTTCCCCCTGGATTTCTGGCATTGCGTTTCTTCCCCCTGGATTTCTGGCATTGCGTTTCTTCCCCCATGATTTCTGGCATTGCGTTTCTTCCCCCTGGATTTCTGGCATTGCGTTTCTTCCCCCTGGATTTCTGGCATTGCGTTTCTGCCCCTGGATTTCTGGCATTGCGTTTCTGCCCCTGGATTTCTGGCATTGCGTTTCTGCCTCTGGATTCTGTTATAAAGTTTCGGCCTCCAGCATTTCTGTCATAACGTTTCGGCCTCCAGCATTTCTGTCATAACGTTTCGGCCTCCAGCATTTCTGTCATAACGTTTCGGCCTCCAGCATTTCTGTCATAACGTTTCGGCCCTCAGCATTTCTGTCATAACGTTTCGGCCTCCAGCATTTCTGTCATTACGTTTCGGCCTCGGTGTTCAGCCACAGCGTTTCTCAGAGGGGCGTTGTTCACTCAGGGCACACTCCGATAGCTGTTTTTTGTTCGTTGGTTGTCATGTCTCATCGTATCTGTGTTCATGTTGTATCTGGGTCAGTTAGTTAGGGCTCACACGTCAGGATCTGTCACGTCTACAGATCCATACGGGCTGAGGTTTCGTTTGTTAAATTGATTGTTGTCCTCAATCTTCTCGCCCGTATACCACACGTCATACGATGCATGTTCATTCACCACACTCATACGACTACCCACCACGGTCCGTGGGTACACCAGCCCTGAGTTCTTAAGTCAATTACCTGTCTCTGCGCTGCAGGTTACTCGGGCTCATTCACCACTCACACGAGGAGGGGGGGGGGTCCATCGTCAGTTTCATCACGCACAGTGGTCTCGACATTTCTGCTCATGTTTCTCATTTCGTAGGTAGGCACAGAGGGGTGTTGTTGTTCTCATGTCTGGTTGTCTGTCATTTCTCCAGTTTGTGTTCTCAGGTTGGGCCGTCTTGGCTGCAGCACGACGCGTTCGTATCAGGTGGGACCAGTGTTTTGTGTCTGGCATGGTTGCTCCATGTTGGCAATGCTCATTGCCATAGCGCCTACCCCATCACATCCATCAGGCATCCAGGTTTTTGCACTCCTGTCAGGGGTATATTTTTGCCCTCTCTTTCTCACATCCTCATACCATAGTAGGGGTAGGCCAGGGGTTGGGGGGGCATTTCACTGAGCTACTTCGCTGGTGTCCATGCTTCTCGGCCATCATTTTGCAGGGGTTCCTCGGGCCAGCCCTTGCTTCCTTTTCCCTACGTATCCTCTCATGCACAAGCAGTTAATTCGCATGTCTGGGTTGTCTTGGGCATCAGGCTCATTCCATCCTTCACAGGACGTACAGGTGGGTTCTGCGTAGCTGTGCAGGTTCTTCAGGGGGTTCCTTTTCATCACCAAGTCAGGAGTCAGTGGGTTCTCCTGTCACAACGGATACTTACCGGTTACTCACTGTTGCCATCCGGGCGCACGTTAGTCTACATGTTGGATCATTACCTTCCCTTCTTCACCTAAATCTTGTCTTTTGCCCTCTTTTCAGGCATACCGACCAGCCAGGCCATGGCACACCTCAGGCCTTGCTTCTCTGAACCATGGGAGCCAAACACTCCAGTATATGGGAGAACTAAATGTCTCCACCTATGACACAGGTTATCAGGAATCAAGTACTCACCGAGGCCAAGATGCCGAGAGCGGTTGCCCTTGCGACTCAGCGCCCACTGCCCCTGGAGATGATACAGGAGGCAGTTGGCACCAAGAGGCACAAGCCACCTGTTGGTGATGGCTAGGCGTGGGCTCAGGTGCTGTAGACAGGACAGGTGCTGGAAACTGGAATCCTGGCTGAGGTTCAAACACTGGTAAGCAGGCTGGGGGTGAAACACAGAAGATTAGTCAAGCACAAGCTAGGGGGTCAACACGGGTAGACAGTCCAGAATGAGGTAACCAGGCAGAGAGATAAATCAGGGTCAAAGGCAGGCAGAGGGTCAGGTACTGGCAGCAAGGAGCAGATATCCGAGGGTACAGGCCGAGGGTCAAACACTGGAGACAAGTGGGAAGTCCGGTAGGCAAGCCAAGGGTCAAGGTTTAGAGAGAGGCAGGATGGTCAAGGAGTTCCGGGTCGGCAGCGGGTGATCAATCCAAGAATCAAAACAGCAGGTACAGGAACAAGGAACCAGGAACAAGGACAGCTGAGAGACGAACCAGCATTGTTTTGGTGTGAAGGCCTCTCTTTTATAGGCCAGCTGATTGGTCACATGGGACGCACGCTAGTGCGCATGCGCGCGCGCCGCTCAGTGGAGCCGCGAGCGCGCATGCGCCGCCGCAGCATTACCCCATCTCTTCCTGTGCGCCGGAGCGCCAGCCCTGTGCGCATGCGCCCTACAGCGAGCAGCGGACGAGGTCCCTGATAGTGCCCCCCCCTGAGGGGCGGACTCCGGACGCCCAAGCTATCCATCAACTCAGGATGTTCTTGATGGAAGATCCTGATCATCCTAGGGGCATGGAAATTTTTGGATGGTTCCCAGGAGTTGTCTTCTGGCGGGTACCCTTTCCATTTTACCAGGTATTGGAGCTGGCGGCCCACCTTCCTACAACCCAGTAGCGACTCCACTTCATACTCTTCGTTACCATCCACTGTGACAGGAGGTGGAGGAAGTTCTTCTCTATCCGGAAAAGGACTGGGAACCAGAGGTCTTAGCAACGAGGCATGAAATACCGGATGTATTCTGTACGTCTTGGGTAGAGAAAGCTCAAAGGCCACAGGGTTTATCATCTTCTTGATCTCGAATGGCCCGATGAATTTGGGGCCCAGTTTGCGCGAAGGACACGAGAGTTTGAGATGAGCGGTCGACAACCATACCTTCTCCCCTGTTTTGAAAGAGGGATTAGCCCTTCTACCTTTGTCGTGAAATTTCTTGTAGTCCTCTTGTGCCTGCTGCATTGTTTTCCGGAGTTCCTGAAAATTGGACTGGATAGATTTTAGCCTTTCTTGTACCGCTGGAGCTGGTGATTCCGGGAAGGCGTTTGGAAGGAAAGATGGATGGAAGCCAAAATTTGCCCAGAAAGGAGTTTGATTAGTGGTTGAATGGACGGAGTCATTATACGCGAATTCTGCATAAGCCAGTAGGGAGGCCCAGTCGTCTTGTGCTGCGGAACAAAAACAGCGTAAATACTGTTCCAGCGTCTGGTTAGTACGCTCTGTTTGTCCATTGCTCTGTGGATGGTAGGCTGATGAAAGGCAGGCCTTGATTCCTAGAGACTTGCACAGTTCCTTCCAAAATTTTGAAGTAAATTGAGAGCCTCTGTCCGAGACAATGCTCTTGGGGACCCCATGGAGCCTGACAACCTCTTTAACAAAAATGTTGGCCGTTTCTAGAGCCGTAGGAGTGCCAACCATAGGCAGGAAGTGACTCATCTTGGACAGCCGGTCCACTACCACCAGGATGGTAGAAAACCCCTCTGAGGGTGGTAAGTCTACGATGAAGTCCATCGAGATGTCGGCCCAGGGGCGCTCCGGGATGGGTAGTGGTTTTAGTAACCCCCAAGGTCTAGTCTTGGCCCCCTTGTTCCGTTGGCAAGGTATGCAGGAGGAGATATAGTTTTGACAATCCTGTCGCCAGCCTGGCCACCAGAAGGTGCGGGAGATGAGTTCCGCTGTTTTCCGGACTCCGAAGTGCCCTGCTAGCTTGTGGTCATGGAGGGTTCTTAGGACTAAGGGTCTCACCTCTTGAGGGACAAAGACCTTGTTTTGATGCCAAAGCAGGTTCTCACGCCTTTCCAAGGAAGCCACAATAGGATCTCTGCAAAGAGTTGATGCTGTATGGAGAGCAGAAGATAGGTCCGTCGGGGTAAGTAGTAAAAAATTCTGGGGAGCTAGGATGGTGCTGGGTTCTGTTATCTGGGCGGATTCCGAAGAGATGCGGGAGAGAGCATCTGCCTTGCCATTCTTGGACCCTGGCCGATAGGAGATGTGGAACGTGAATCTTGAGAAAAAGAGTGCCCATCGGGCTTGGCGGGGTCTTAACCTCTTGGCAGTCCGTAGGTATTCGAGGTTTTTACGATCGGTGAAGATGGTAATCGGATGGACCGCCCCTTCGAGAAGATACCTCCATTCTTCTAAAGCATTTTTAATAGCGAGTAATTCCCGATCGCCCACGTCATAGTTCCTCTCAGGAGGACTTAGTCTCCGAGAGGCGAAAGCCACTGGATGGAGAAGGGCTTTTGGCCCATGCCGTTGAGAGAGAATGGCCCCAGTGGCCGAGTCTGAGGCATCTACCTCCAATACGAAAGGGAGCAGTGGGTCCGGATGCTGTAGAATGGGAGCAGTGGTAAAAAGTGTTTTCAACTTAATAAAGGCTTCCTGAGCCTCCGGTGTCCACTGGAAACGGCTTTGCTGGCGGGTTAATTGGGTGATCGGGGCAACGATAGCAGAGAATCCCACGATGAACCGCCGATAGAAATTGGCGAAGCCAATGAATCGTTGTACCGACTTTTTATCTTTGGGAGGTGACCACTCTACCACTGCCTTGACTTTCTGGGGATCCATCGACGTACCATTGGTGGAGATGATGAAACCTAAGAATTGGACTGTAGATTTTTCAAATTCACATTTCTCTGCTTTGAGATATAGTTGATGGGCCCTGAGGACGGTAAGTACCCATCGGACATGTTCCCGATGGAGTTCCAAGGTTCCTGAAAAGATGAGGATGTCATCCAGATAAACGACTAGGAAGTCATCCAAGTGCTCTCTGAAAATGTCGTTCACTAGGTGTTGGAAAGTGGCCGGAGCGTTGCATAGGCCGAAAGGCATCACAAGATATTCGAAGTGGCCAAACCTGGACCTGAAAGCAGTCTTCCATTCATCCCCTGCGCGGATCCGGACGAGATTGTAGGCACCTCGCAGGTCGAGTTTGGAAAATACCTTGGCTGTTCGAAACCGCTGGAAGAGCTCTGGGATAAGCGGTAGTGGGTACCGATTCTTGACAGTAATTTTGTTTAACTCCCTATAATCGATGCAGGGTCGAAGAGAGCCATCCTTTTTGCCTACAAAGAAGATGCCAGCCCCGGCCGGAGAAGTAGATGGTCGAATAAAACCTTTCTCGAGGTTCTCATCAATATAAGCTTTAAGAGCTCTTAGCTCGGTCTCTGACAGGGGAAATATGCGCCCGAAAGGGATCTCAGACCCAGTGAGTAATTCAATAGGGCAGTCGTAGGCCCGGTGTGGAGGTAGATGATCGGCCTTTTTTTTATCGAACACATCTTTAAAGTCTTGGTATGCTGGTGGAATGTTTTGTAAGTTTTCAGGTGCCATGACAACAGCCAGATGAGCTTTTGGAGGTGGTGCCAGACAATGTGAATGGCAGTACGGAGAGGAGAAAGAGACCTCTTTCCGGTCCCAATGGATCTGAGGATCATGGGCTTGTAGCCAGGGAAGTCCTAGAATAATAGGGAACATAGGAGATGAGATGAGGTCGAAGCGTAGAAGTTCCTGATGTCCAGAATCTGTGGTGGTGAGGATAGGGTGTGTCTCCAGTGTGACTGGCCCTGAGTGTGGAAGAGACCCGTCAGCCAAATGAACCAATAGTGGTCTTCCTTTATTAACATATGGGATTTGCCATTCCTTGGCAACGGAGACATCTAAAAAGCAACTGCAAGCCCCAGAGTCAATTACGGCCGGTAATTGAATCCTCCTTTCCGCCAGCTGTAGGGAGACAGAGAGAGTCACATAAGCCTGAGTAAGGTTAGGTTTTTGACAGTTCATAGTGTGCTGAGATGGCAACTTACTGGGCCGGATGGGGCAATTCTGTAGGAAATGACCGGATCCTCCACAGTAGAGACATAGGTTGGATCTGCGTCTACGTTGGCGTTCCTCCTGAGACAGCCGGGGGCGGACTAGACCTAGCTGCATAGGTTCCCCGTCTGATGCCAAGGTGCCGGTAGGCAAGGGAGTGGTTGGGTATATGGAAGGACCTCTTGAGGACCCCCATACTGGCCGAGACCCTTGTAGGCGTTCGGAACGGCGTTCACGCATGCGCCGGTCCAGTTTGGTAGTCAACTGGATGAGTTCTTCTAAGGTCGTGGGGGTCTCAACACGAGCTAATTCATCCTTGAGGCTCTCGTTCAGTCCTAGCCGGAACTGGTAGCGGAGGGCTGCCTCATTCCATGTTGTATCGGCCGACCATTTACGGAACTCCGCAGTATAGTCCTCTACAGGTCTTCTCCCCTGGGAGAGGGTATGAAGAGTGGCTTCGGCCGTGGCAGTACGTTGGGGGTCATCATACAGTTGGCCCATAGCTTCAAAAAAAGAATCCACGGTGTTGAGCAAGGGGTTCCTTTGCTCCATGAGGCCGTGAGCCCAGGTCTGGGGTTCTTCTGAAAGTAGAGAAATGATGAATCCCACCTTTACAATTTCAGAGGCGAAAGTCCGGGGTTGTAAGGCGAGATACAAGGAGCAAGCGTTTTTAAATGATCTGAACTTTCTTCGGTCGCCTGAAAAACGCTCAGGGATAGGCACCCTAGGTTCTGGTACAGCCATCATCATGGCAGGTGGATTTTGCATTTGGGGTGCGGAGGCCCCACTGGCTGACCCGGAAGCTGGGTTGGCCGGAGAAGAAGCAGTTGCTAGTTGTTGGGGACGGGTATCAACCTGGGCATAGCCTTCCTGCAATTTCTGCACCGCCTCCATGAGAGATGACACTTGTTGACATAACATCTCCAAAGGAGATCCCGCTCTGTTGGCCTCTGTCATGGCTGGTTCGTACTATCAGGAATCAAGTACTCACCGAGGCCAAGATGCCGAGAGCGGTTGCCCTTGCGACTCAGCGCCCACTGCCCCTGGAGATGATACAGGAGGCAGTTGGCACCAAGAGGCACAAGCCACCTGTTGGTGATGGCTAGGCGTGGGCTCAGGTGCTGTAGACAGGACAGGTGCTGGAAACTGGAATCCTGGCTGAGGTTCAAACACTGGTAAGCAGGCTGGGGGTGAAACACAGAAGATTAGTCAAGCACAAGCTAGGGGGTCAACACGGGTAGACAGTCCAGAATGAGGTAACCAGGCAGAGAGATAAATCAGGGTCAAAGGCAGGCAGAGGGTCAGGTACTGGCAGCAAGGAGCAGATATCCGAGGGTACAGGCCGAGGGTCAAACACTGGAGACAAGTGGGAAGTCCGGTAGGCAAGCCAAGGGTCAAGGTTTAGAGAGAGGCAGGATGGTCAAGGAGTTCCGGGTCGGCAGCGGGTGATCAATCCAAGAATCAAAACAGCAGGTACAGGAACAAGGAACCAGGAACAAGGACAGCTGAGAGACGAACCAGCATTGTTTTGGTGTGAAGGCCTCTCTTTTATAGGCCAGCTGATTGGTCACATGGGACGCACGCTAGTGCGCATGCGCGCGCGCCGCTCAGTGGAGCCGCGAGCGCGCATGCGCCGCCGCAGCATTACCCCATCTCTTCCTGTGCGCCGGAGCGCCAGCCCTGTGCGCATGCGCCCTACAGCGCGCAGCGGACGAGGTCCCTGATATATGGGGCGTTCGCAGCAAATTTGAGTGTCGCAAAGCACCCAATAATGCACTGTGAGATTGCAGTGCATTGACTGATGCTGATTGGCCAAAGCATGCACCTGACCTGCATGCTTTAGGCGATCACAGCACAATCTGGGCAGGGTGCCTTTGGCCAATCATAGCTCAGGGAGCTAAGTTCATGCCCCACGCTATATAAGTCAGCTTACATGGCGGCTGCGTATCATGTGATAAAGTGGAGAGGAGAACCTGAGCTAGATTAGGCAGGTTAGTTAGTGGCGTGCAGGCAGTATAGTGTATGTATACATATATATATATATATATATATGTATGTATTAGGGTTGTTACTGATTAAAATGTTCCTGTTCGATCAATCAAAATGTTTTTTTTAATCGATTAATCAACTAATTTTGATTAATTATAATACACATACAGATCCAACTACTTTTAGCTGATCTCCTTGCATTGCAACTCTGCATTAGTCAGTGGCAAATGTTGTATACACGATATACAATCACCCGATACTATTTAGTTTCCACAATCCGTGACTTAACTTCACAGTTCACACAAATATGTTTTAAATTCAAACTGTAGCACTGACGTAAGTAATTTATTTTTCCACAGTAGCGTGACAATCCCTCCACCCCTGGTGGTCATGCAAGCGGGTATCAAAAGGGTTAACACAGACCATAAACTTCTCTCACGTCTTCTTAGATCTCAGCAAGGACACCAGGTCATGGGTAGTAAGAAAAGATCTAAGTGCTCACTGCTTAATTATAAGATTACATTTTTGTGTTCAAACACAAACTACTCACATAAAGATGATAAAAACACAGCATGTAAAGCCGACAATCGTGTTAGTTCTGTAGGGCAGCAGCAGGGGTGGCGGCATGCATAGCTCCACCCCCGTATGCATTACGTTCAATCAGACCTTCAACGTCACTTGACTCCTCCGGTGACGTCGATGTCCGGAACGTCACCGGATCTTCGACGGAACTCCAGAAGACCTGGAAGCTGGCGGAGAGGTGAGTACCGATCAAAAGAATTTTGATCGATCAAAAAAATTAATTGAGGAAATAATCTTTAATTTCCACAGCCCTAATATATATATATATATATATATATATATATATATATATATATATATATATATATATGGATATATATACACAGTGCAGTCAGTGTAGAATATATGTACTGTGCAGGCAATATATTAACATATATATATATATATATATATATATATATATATATATATATATATATATACACACAGTGCATTCGGTGTAGACTATATATACATGTGGTAAAAAGCTGTGCTACATATATATACATGTATATGTGGACTATATATGCAGGGTATATAATAGTCCATTGAAGTGGTGTCAGGGCTTCCTTCTCTAAGCTGGCCGCTCAGCTGTCGGATAATTTCCAGCTCCTATCTCTCCACAGTTACTCAGCTGCTGATAATATCCTGCTCGTCAGTCCTGCCCACTTAATCAGTCCAGCCCAGAGGAGCTCTGCCTTCACCTTGGTCACATCACACATGTGATCCTGTTCCAGCTCCTATCTCTCCACAGTTACACAGCTGCTGATGATATCCTGCTCGTCAGTCCTGCCCACTTAATCAGTCCAGCCCAGAGGAGCTCTGCCTTCACCTTGGTCACATCACACATGTGATCCTGTTCAGAAGGGATCTGACATCCCTTCTGGCTCCAGATCCTGCTTGCTGTTCCACTACATTGACCCCTGACTTCTAGCTTGGCTGACTATCCGTTCTGCTTACTGAACTTTGGCTGTGTTTTGACTATGTTTGTTCTTTTCACATTTATTAGTGTGATTGAACTGTACTTCTGTCTCTGCCTGATTTCTGGGTTTCTGACAAGTGTTTAAGGGAGACCCTATGACAGAATTAAGAAAAACGGAAAGAAAAAACGTCACGGGGTCCCCTCCTAATTCCATACCAGGCCCTTCGGTCTGGCATAGATTTAAGGGGAACTCTGTGCCAAAATGTAAAACAAAATTGGAGTGGGGTCTCACCCAAAATCCCTACCAGACCCTTATCAGAGCAAGCAGGCCAGGGAGGGGAGAGAGCGAGTGCCCCCCCATCCTGAACCATACCAGGACGCTTGCCCTCAACATGGGGAGGGTGCTTTGGGGTCCCCCCAAAGCACCTTGTACCCATATTGATGGGGACAAGGTCCTCTTCCCCACAACCCTGGCCCGGTGGTTGTCGGGTTCTGTGGGCGGGGGGCCTGTCGGAATCTGAAAGTCCCCTTTAAGAATGGGGCCCCCAGATATGAATGGGTATGAGGAAGATTGTACCCCTACCCATTCACCAAAAAAAGTGTCAAAAAGTAAAAACTACAATAGACAGTTTTTTACAATACCTTTATTAAAAAATTAATTAATATAAAGTATAAAATATCCTGTGATATCTATCCATCTTCAAATATGCCAGATGGACCCGAAAAATAGAAGAAAAAAAAAGCCCTGACTCGATGGGAGGCCTCCCGTTGACTGCTGTCTCTTGGCTGTGACAACTGTTATGTAGACAAGGGCGGGCCACTCAGTGGCGTAACCAAGTGACTCTGTCCCCCTTCTAACATCATGTGATTTCAGAGGGGGGCGGGGTTATCCATTTACATCAGCAGGTGGCCCCATCCATGCCTATATAAGATCTATCACAGCCAAAAGACAGCAGTCGCCGGGAGGCCTCCCATGGAGGTGGAGTTTTTTCAAGTTTCTTTTTTATTTTTTGGATATCGGGCGTCCTGATTGACGATGGATGTATATCGTGGGACACTTTTTTTTTTAATAAAGGAATTGTCAAAAACTGATTTTTAATTTTTGAAACTTTTTTTGGTGAATGGGTAGGAGTACAATATACCCCATACCCATTCACATAGGGAGGAGGCGGATTCTGGGGGCCCCCTTGTTAAAGGGGGCTTGCAGATTCTGATAAGCCCCCCGACCGCAGAACCTGACAACCACTGGGCCAGGGTTGTGGGGAAGAGGATCTTGTCCCTGTCAACATGGAGACAAGGTGCTTTGGGGGGGACCCCAAAGCACACTCCCCATGTTGAGGGCAAGTGGCCTGGTATGGTTCCTGGCCTGACAGGCTGCTTGCCCGGATAAGGGTCTGGATTTTGGGGATGACCCCACGTCAATTTTTTTTTTTACATTTTGGCATGGAGTTCCCCTTAAAATCCATACCATTTTTTTCCTTGATTTTTTTTATCCATATTCCTGGGATCTGGCAATACATTACAGCCACAAGCAAGTTTAAATTAAATTTTTTTAAATGTGCATTTGTTTTTGTCCGAATGCATTTTCGTCAGAATTTCTGGTATTTTCGTTATCGTTTTAACAAACGATAACGAAATTGCAGAATCCAAAATAATGAAAGATCCGACATAAACAAATGCTTTATTTTCGTTGTGACAACAGTTCAATATAGATAGGAGATTTGACGCTGACAATAACAATCTGTGTCCATTGAACCTGTGGTCGAATGTGCCTAACCTTAACTCTATTAGTCCAAGATTATTCTACGTAGAGAGGAAAGATTTGACGTAGAGAGGAAAGATTTGACGTAGAGAGGAAAGATTTGACGTAGAGAGGAAAGATTTGACATAGAGCGAAAAGATTTGACGTAGAGAGAAAAGATTGCTGCTGGAATTGGGTGGAATTGCAGCTAAACTATACTGAGTCATAACGTTTAGCTGCTCCGTCGAATCTTCTTTGAGCATTCGACAGACACCATAAGCCTTCAATGACAGATTCAACCTTAATTCATTTGGATTTTCGGACGAATGCTATTTTTAACGAAAAAAAAATAAATAAAAAAAACGAATTTCGGGAGTAACTAAA
This sequence comes from Lithobates sylvaticus, assembly GCA_028564925.1. Lineage (NCBI taxonomy): Eukaryota > Metazoa > Chordata > Amphibia > Anura > Ranidae > Lithobates > Lithobates sylvaticus. The sequence continues at coordinate 230,593,088 of CM053029.1, read as the reverse complement.
TAAATAATTTTTTCGGATGAAAACGAAATTCCGAAACAAAATATTTCAGTGTGCACATGTCTACTGATTTCTTTATTATTTCTCATGATCTCCTAAATCTTTTTTTTTTTTTTTTTTTTCGCCATATGTCCAGAATAATGTTTATATTTTTTTTTTTTTTTTTTTAGAGAGCGATCTCCTTTTTTTTTTATCAAGATCTCCTGATTTTTTTTCTAGTGTTCACCATAATCTTTTTTTGTCGTTTTGTGTGTCAAGATACCACAACACCATTATTATCTTTTATTTTTTAACCTCAAAGAGGTTGGTTGGTGTTGGTGTCCCTTGTTAATTTGACATTGTTTTTGAAATGTACCTGCCTACTCACAAACAAACTGACCTTTTTGAACTAAAACACATAGCCAAGGATTTTTTTAAAAATATTAGCAATTTATTAGGGGTCATAACAAAATAAAGAGGAAGGCAACGCTGGAAAAACTGTTGAAATTGGTGACTTTTTTTTGTGATCAATAACATCTAATTTTTTGACAAGAAATATGTTGAACAATGCTATACCTGGCTCAAGCTGGGGTCCTCCACATCTTCCTGGCTGGAAGGCCCAGGTTTTACTTCTGAAGCCTCATCTGAGGTGGAAGGAAGAGTGGAAGGAAGAGTGTAAGGAAGGGTTGAGAGTGATGGCCTGATTTCAGTCTGGTCTGACAAAAAACGCAGTCTGTCATAGTACCACAGCCTGGGGACATAGACGTCATCTGCTGATGCTCCTGATCTCATGGAATCCTGGACCTTTTTGTGCTCCCTATTATATGTGCTCCTCAGACCACCAATTTTGCACTTCAAATAGGTGATGTCTGCTGTGGGAATCACCAGCTTCACCAATTTCAACAGTTGTTCCAGCACTGCCTTCCTCTTTAGTTTATTATAAAATGGGTATTTCACTTGCCACAGACAGGGCAGCTCTCTGTACTTATCAATGAAGTTGGGGAGGAAGTCATGGCCATTGAATTTATCCATATTCTTTGCAAGACACAACACAAGACAAACCCTAATGTCAGGCTAAACTCTCCTAATCTTGTCCCAATATAGGCCTTAATCTATAAGAAGTATAGGCCACTAACCACTAATGCCATAGTGTTAAAGTGCCCCAGGTTAAAATGGTACCTTCGTTTGCACGATCAGCGCTTACGCTACTCCATCATCCGCTCACAGATCATACGTACGACGCACGCATGTTATGCTTTATATACACTGCGCATGCGTGAAACTCCGCCCCTGACCTTCTTTCTAGTATATTCCCTGCCCCTTCTCTTTCGGTGCAGTGGGAGAGCACATGGTGGAGACAGAGCAGGTGCATGCAGAGGAGAGCAGAAATGATGAGGAAAGCCCGGAGCCACAAACGTCCTGATCCAGGAGGAGATTTAAGGCGTCAAATATGGCTTTGTTGAGATGGTGGAGATGGTGGACATCTCGAAAGAGGGCCGACTATGATGGGAAATATGGACCGTACAGAAACCCAAATGTGAGAAAGGCCAAAATCATGACTAAAGTTGTGAAAAGTCTGTAGAATAATTATGTGCATGCTGCTCCATGTGCTTTTCTTTACTGTTGTACAGTTTAAAATGTAATTTAAAATGCCAAGTTCCGGTTTGTGGGGACAGTAATCGTTTGTAGTAAACATTGTTCATTCGCCCACTAATACAAGGTTTTTGACAGATGCAGCCTAACTACATTAGTTCAGGCCTATATGTATTAAATAGGGGAGAAAAGACTCGGGACATCAGAGGACACCAAGAACACCACACCTCCTAAAGAAGGGGAAATCCCCACAGCACATCCTGCATATGTGGATTCTGAGGTACAGGAAGTGGGCGGAATAGTGACCACAACAGGCCAGTGTCTGAGACCACAGCTTCAGGTAATAGATGTATGCCTGCATATTTATAATACATGGTGTGTTTTTTTTTATTTTAGGTGATGTGGATGTTATGGAAGAAAAAAATAATTTCACCAGTGCAAGTGCACAAGTCCTCATTGGGGAGATCATGGCGTGCAATTGTGATTTAGAAAAGATAAAGGAAAACATCAATGATGTTCAACAAAAATTAAGAACTTCATTGATGTTTTAGGCAGAATCTAACTCACACAAAAATTGTACCGTTTTGTCATGTAATTTGTTCTTTGAAATCAAGTTTTAAAGTAATTAGAAAGCCAAATTTTGAAGATGCACACAGTGTGTCAACATGTGCTATCTGCCATCACAGGATATCAATGTACACGTTTTGTGGGTGCAACCCCTTCCTTGCAACTCAAGTAGGTGAGAGGAAGGGGTTGGACCCCCGAAACACGTCCATTGATCCCCCATGATGGGAGCTAGCACATGTTGACATTAGGCATGGGATCAGGAGGGAAATCCACATTTTGAGTCCCAATTTGTGTGCATCTTCAAAATTTGGCTTTTACAGGGGTTACATCACCTCATCTGATGAAGGCAAGATCAACACAGTTTGGACATACTAATGTCTGATATTGCCTTCAATTTTTCTAAGTTGAACTCTGTAAGTTCCTGAGTAGTGTATGTTATTATGGTTTTAAACATGCCTGTTTAACCAAAAAAAGGCAATTTCTAATGTCAACCATAAAAATGGTATACATTAAAGATGTTGGTTTGTTCAAAAACCCTTTTCTAATGCACATGTGAATGTGCACAGAGTAAAATTTTTATACTCAACAATGTGTGGCTTCTTATTTCAATGCTCAATACCAGTTTTTGGAGTAAGTTTACAGTGACAATAAGGGTATTTACTAAAGGCAAATCCAGTTTGCACTACAAGTGCACTTTCAGTGCACTTTCAAGTGAACTTGCAGCGCACTTGTAGTGTAAAGTGGATTTGCCTTTAGTAAATAACCCCCACAGTGCTCAAAAATTGGCTCCAATCAGGCCATTTTAGGGACTCAAGACAATTAATTCATGGTGCTGAAAAGGATGAATATTTTTATCATTAATGCATTACATACATTAACAACCAAAAAAATGTGTGTGTGTGTAGCAGACCCACAACCTAAAAGTTAGTTGAAGAAGAGAGTGTCACCTCATGTATCAAATAAATAACGTTTGCACTATTGAAAAAAATGGCCAAAAAGAAAAGCCCATTGGAGAACCTAGGAGATAGCTAAAAGAAACACAAGCAATAAATCAAATGAAATATTAGTTCAGTTTAAAATAAATTTTTTTTTAAAAATGTTTCACACATTTGCTGGCATATCAATGACCCCCCTACCCACAAAGTACTCCAGATATTTTTGTCTCACTTTGCGGGCACTTGGGGGGCAAGCCAGGATGGCCAGCTTCAAGTGCCATCAGGGTTGAAGGATCAGGAAAGCCGGCATCAGTCCCAACTGAGGCCACATAGTTTGTTGCATTTTTTTGTAGATGATTGTGCAGAATGCAGCAGGCAAGCACAATATGGTTCAGTTTATATTCCGCCATGTGGTGTCAGAAATAGGCGGAACCGGCTGGCAATTATTCCGAATGCATTCTCCACCACTCTTCTGGCTCTGGCCAGCAAGTAGTTAAAAACCCTCTGGTCCGGGGTGAGGGTCCTTGTGGGAAAAGGCCTCATCAGATGTTCACCTAGCCACGTTGTCTTCTGCAGGTGGCAAGCCTGAGCCACCATTCTGGAGCCATCTGTAAAACTCCATCTGGGCAATGACTCCACCATCCGACATCCGGCCATTCTTCCCCACGTCCACATACAAAAACTCATATGTCGCCGACACCACCGTCAACATCACAATGCTATTAAACCCTTTATAGTTATAATAGTATGACCCCAAGGTTGGGGGGTGGGACGATGCGGACGTGTTTCCCATCTATTGCCCCTCCGCAGTTAGGAGAGTCCCACCGCTGGGCAAACAGGGAAGCCACAGTCTGGCATTCCTGTGAGGTTGAAGGAAACTGTGGAGTCAAACAAGAAAAAAAAAATGTTACTTTTGCACATAACATTGCAAGCAGATTAGACACAAACATTCTTGGCCAACTTAAGTATAACTGTTGTTAAAGTTTTTAAAGATAAAAGCATAAGGTCCACTTATCAGATTCCTCCCCCCTCCCCTTTGATGGCACATTGTAAACATTTTAGGGCTGGGGGGGGGGGGTATGTTTTGGACAGGTAACCCTCTCCACTTCATTGAGAGCTGAATGCATAAATAATGTGTGTTACTTTGGCCAGCCCTTCATTACTTACACTATTGGCAGCCCACTGGACAAGTAACAAGTGTCATAATACAAAAATATGAATACACACTGTGCAAATTGAAGCACATTTTTACAATCTGCAATTATCTATCAAGATAATAGGAGAACAAAACTTTAAACAGTACCATTTGCAAGTATTCAGGCAGGCCCTTGCACTACATGCTTTGGTGAATTCATCCATAAATATGAACACAAAAGAGGTAGGTATAGTATGTATGGGTTTGGCAAAGTCAGCAGATAGAGGATTGGTATCGGTTGACTTAGTAGTTGGGGGGGGGGTTCCAAATGAGTTTGGGCCCAAATATAAAAAAAGTCTCTTGAACTCTGCCTGAATTTAAGGACAATAATAACATTTGTACACATTTTCAGGGGTGTTTAGGGTAAGCACTACATTGGAGCTGACAAAATACATTATTAAGTGGCTAGGCTATAGGTGTATGGGCCCAGGATAGCATGCTGGGAAGGTTAGTGAAGGCAAATATGCATGAAGGACAAAAAAAGGAGTATGAAAAGCTTCCAGCATGCATGAGGACAAAGAGGACATTCACAGCATATCACAGTCATGGTAATTATGGAATGATGAAATAATGATGAAATAAATACAATACATTAGCAAACATTAAATACATAGAATGTGATGTTAAAGGAGAAAACTTACCTTAATATAGTCCTTCTGCAGGACCTGTATGATGGCAGAACAGGTCTCTGGAATAATGATCCCCAGAGCCTGGGGGGAGATGCCTGTCAAGAACTTGATGTCCTGCAGACTTCTCCCCGTCGCCAAGTACCGTAAGGTGGCGACGAGCCTTTGCTCAGGAGTGATGGCTTGCCACATGCAGGTCCTGCTTCGTAATATAAGGGGACAGCAAAGCCAACAGATGGTGAAAAACGGGGTCCGTCACCCGGAGATAATTCCTGAAATCATCAGGATTATTCTCCTGGATCTCCCGCAGCAAAGGCATATGCGAGAATTGGTCACGCTGGAGAAGCACAGTGGAGCAACCAATTCTTCAAACTCCTCCTTGCCCTCTTCATGGACTGGGCTTGTGTCAAATAAGAACCCAAACACCAAGCCCCTGCACAGCACAAACTCTACGATGAGTACGTAACCGCAACATGGTTTCAAAACGGTCAGCTGGTCAGACGAACTAACAGAACGCACTGAAAAGCAGTAAGGCCTGAGAAGAGCCAGCTGAAAATCAGAAACGAGCAGACAAGAACGCACTGAAAAACAGATATGAACTGACAACACGCACTGAAAACTATATACGGACCCACATGTACAAACTGAAGAGCAGTAACGAACTGAAAAGAATGAGGCTGAAAAGCGCGGATCGTCTCTCACCAAACTTCTACTAACACGAGGTTAGCAGAAGGAGCCCAAAGGGTGGCGCACTTGGTATTGAACTTGCTTTTTATAGCGCCGTCATTCTTGCTGTACGTCACCGCGTTCTTGGCGATCGGAATTTCCGACAACATTTGTGCTACCGTGTGTATGCAAGACAAGTTTGAAAAAAGTTGGAAAAAGTTGGAAAAAAATCCACGGTTTGGTTGTCTGAATGACCAATCATATTTATGCGGCATTATAGTGGCAGGAGCCTAAGACTGTCCCTCAAATACTGTAAGGGGAGAGTCGGGGTGTGCTCAAGCTTCATTGTATGTGACTATTGACGCACACAACCCTGGTTGAGAGCACAGCCACAGGGGTGCCCCTATAGCACAGACTTTCTTAAGGATAATTTGAAGTGTTGGCACATTTTTTTAAAGGTTCGTAGTGTTATCAATTATTGGATGTTGTTTGCATTGTTTTGGGGTATGGGAAGAAGCCATCCAAGGTAGTTGCTTAAGCGGTATGGGCGAGAAGGCATGTTCAATTTGGATCCATGCTTTGGAACTTGTGTGTACATTCCAATCAACAACTCTCGCTAGTTGACTAGTTCAATAATATTTGCTCAATCTGGGTCGTTGTTTACCCCAAATAAATTCTGTGCAGGATTTGCGGAACAAAAAAAAGATGGTTTGTGGGATTGGGATAGGGACCGTCTGTATGGTGTATAAGATTTTTGCTAGGTCGTTCATTTTTACAATAGCTGTTCGGCCAAGCCACGAGAATAGTCCTGTCGACCATGATTTGAAGTCTTTCTGAATATTTTGAAGAATTGGGAGATTTTTCAGGCTGTATAAGTCCACAAAAGGAGTGCAGAGTATCTGCAGGGGACTATCAGAAGAGGAGGTAATGGGCCACTCTGTGCAATATTGTTGCCCAGAGCAGGTAAGTACTAGACATGTGCGATTAGTTTCGTACGAATTAGTAATTCGTACAAATTTTTCGAAATTCGTACAAATTTACGAATCCGTAGTACGAACTTTTTCAAATACGAATTCCGTACGGAATACGAAATTCCGTTTACGAATTTCGTCGCCGAATTTATTCAAATCCGACTACCAAATATCGAATTTCAACTAATATGAAAGAAATTATTATAGCAGATACAACGAATGATTCGAATGAATTCGAATGAATTCGACTGGATTCGAATGAATTCGAATGACAAAGTGTAATTTTTGCAGGAAAAATTCCGTTTACGAATTTCAGCTCCAAATTATTCGAATCCAACTACCAATATCGAATTTCAACTAATTCGAAAAAAATTATTATAGCAGATATAATGAATGAATTCGAATGAATTCGAATGACAAAGTGTCATTTTTGCAGAAAAAAAGCTATTTAAAATCACTCGTGGCTATTGCCGGCAAATGAAATGTCGGCTCCGTAACACAGAGAACAGTCATTCATTAATATATATAAAAAAAAAAAGCTTAGGGGTCCCCCCAAATTCAATAACCAGGCCCTTTAGGTCTGGGATGGATTTTAAGGGGAACCCCGGCCAAAAAAAAAATGGCGTGGGGTCCCCCTCAAAATCAATACCAGACGCTTATCCGAGCACGCAACCTGGCAGGTAAAGAGGGGGGACGAGAGCGCCCCCCCCCTTCCCGCCTGAACCGTACCAGGCCACATGCCCTCAACATTGGGAGGGTGCTTTGGGGGTCTGAGACCCCCAAAGCACCTTGTCCCTATGTTGATGAGGACAAGGGCCTCATCCCCACAACCCTGGCCGGTGGTTGTGGGGGTCTGCGGGCGTGGGGCTTATCAGAATCTGGAATCCCCCTTTAACAAGGGGACCCTCAGATCCCGGCCCCCCCCTGTGTGAAATGGTAAGGGGGTACAAAAGTACCCCTACCGTTTCACCAAAAAAGTGACAAAAATTGTAAAAATGACAGGAGACGGTCTTTGAGAATTCCTTTATTAAAATCTTCTTTCTTCTTTCTTCTGGTCTTCCTTTCTTCATCCTTCGGTTTCTTCATCTTCTCCTTCCATCATCTTTTTCCATCTTCTTCTTCCTCCAAACCGTTTCTTCTTGCTCCGGTCTTCTCGTCCTTCTCGTCCGGCATCGGCGTCTGTTCTGTCAGGCCGCTCCTCGCAATGGGAGGCTCCCGCTCTGTGAGGCTTCTCTCCGGCTGACAGGTCTTTTATAACGGAGGGCACCTGGTAACCCCGCCCCCTCTGACGCACGGGGACGTCATGGGAACTTCCCTATGGCTTTCCCCATGACGTCAGATGGGGGCGGAGTCACCAGGTGCCCTCCGTTATAAAAGACCTGTCAGCCGGAGAGAAGCCTCACAGAGCGGGAGCCTCCCATTGCGCGGAGCGGCCGAGAACAGACGCCGATGCCGGACGAGAAGGACGAGAAGACCGGAGCAAGAAGAAGCGGATCGGAGAAAGAAGAAGATGGAAGAAGATTCCGGAAGGAGAAGATGAAGAAAGGAAGACCAGAAGAAAGAAGATTTTAATAAAGGAATTGTCAAAGACCGTCTCCTGTCATTTTTACCATTTTTGACACTTTTTTGGTGAAATGGTAGGGGTACAACCCCCTTATCATTTCACACAAGGGGGGGGCCGGGATCTGGGGGTCCCCTTGTATAAGGGGGCTTCCAGATTCCGATAAGCCCCCCGCCCACAGACCCCCACAACCACCGACCAGGGTTGTGGGGATGAGGCCCTTGTCCTCATCAACATGGGGACAAGGTGCTTTGGGGGTCTCAGACCCCCAAAGCACCCTCCCAATGTTGAGGGCATGTGGCCTGATATGGTTCAGGAGGGAGGGGGGCCGCTCTCGTCCCTCCCTCTTTTCCTGCGGCCTGCCAGGTTGCGTGCTCGGATAAAGGGTCTGGTATGGATTTTGAGGGGAACCCCACGCCATTTTTTTTTTTTTGGCCGGGGTTCCCCTTAATATCCATACCAGACTTGAAGGGCATGGTTATTGAATTTGGGGGGACCCCCACGCTTTTTTTTTTTTTTTATCAATGAATGACTGTTCTCTGTGTTACGTAGCCGACTTTTTATTAGCCGCGAGTGATTTTAAATAGCTTTTTTTCCTGCAAAAATGACACTTTGTGCAGGAACAGTTCTCTATATTAGATATACTGAATCTCGAATTCATTCGAAGCATTCGTTATATCCGCTATTATAATTTCTTTCATATTAGTTGAAATTCGATATTTGTAGTTGGATTTACTAACGATTCGTAACTATTCGTAACGATTCGTAACTTGAAATTGAAATTCGATATTTGTAGTTGGATTCAAATTGTTCTCTGTGTTATGAGAACCGACAATACATTAGCCGCGTTAACGATTCGTAACGATTCGTAACTTTACTAACGATTCGTAACGATTCGTAAAAAAATTACGATTCGTACGAAATTCGTATTTCGTACGAATTCGAAAGGAATTTCGTACACGAATTACGAATTACAATTTTTTTTATATACGAAATGGGACGAAACGAAACAAAACACATTTTTTGACAGTTCCCATGTCTAGTAAGTACAACCTCTTTTTTATTAAAAAAAAGGAGAAAATGTACCTTTTAATATTAACCACTTCAGCCCCGGACCATTTGGCAGCCAAAGGACCAGAGGTCTTTTTTCAATTTCGCACTGCACTACTTTAACTGGTAATTGCGCGGTCATGCAATTTTGTAACCAAACGAAATTTGCGTCCTTTTCTTCCCACAAATAGAGCTTTCTTTTGATGGTATTTGATTGCCTCTGTGATTTTTATTTTTTTTTGCGATATAAACGGAAAAAGAGCGAAAATTTTGAAAAAAAAAGAGATTTTCTACTTTTTGTTATAAAAAAAATCTAATAAACTCAATTTTAGTCAAACATTTGGGCCAAAATGAATTCAGCCACATGTCTTTAGTAAAAAAAATGCCAATAAGCGTATATTTATTGGTTTGCGCAAAAGTTATAGCGTCTACAAACTAGAGTACATTTTCTGGAATTTACACCGCTTTTAATTTATGACTGCCTATTTCATTTCTTGAGGTGCTAAAATGGCAGAGAAGTACAAAACCCCCCCAAATGACCCCATTTTGGAAAGTAGACACCCCAAGCTATTTGCTGAGAGGCATGTTGAGCCCATTGAATATTTTTTTTTTTAGTCCCAAGTGATTGAATAAAGACAAAAATAAAAAAGATTTTTTTTTTTTTTTCAAAAAGTTGTCACTAAATGATATATTGCTCACACATGCCATGGTTATATGTGGAGATGCACCCCAAAATACATTTTGCTGCTTCTCCCGAGTATGGGGATACCACATGTGTGGGACTTTTTGGGAGCCTAGCCGCGCACGGGGCCACGAAACCCAATCAACGCCTTCAGGGTTTCTAAGGGTGCAAATCTTTGATTTCACTCCTCACTACCTATCACAGTTTTGAAGGCCATAAAATGCCAAAATAGCACAAAACCCCCCCAAATGACCCCATTTTGGAAAGTAGACACCCCAAGCTATTTGCTGAGAGGCATGTTGAGTACATGGAATATTTTATATTTTGCCACAAGTTGCGGGAATATTACAAACTTTTTTTTTTTTGCCCAAAGTTGTCACTAAATGATATATTGCCCACACATGCCATGGGCATATGTGGAATTACACCCCAAAATACATTCTGCTGCTTCTCCTGAGTACGGGGATACCACATGTGTGGGACTTTTTGGGAGCCTATCCGCATACGGGACCCCGAAAACCAAGCACCGCCTTCAGGATTTCTAAGGGCATAAATTTTTGATTTCACTCCTCACTACCTATCACTACCTATCACAGTTTTGAAGGCCATAAAATGCCAAGATGGCACAAAACCCCCCCAAATGACCCCATTTTGGAAAGTAGACACCCCAAGCTATTTGCTGAGAGGCATGTTGAGCCCATTGAATATTTTTTTTTTTTTAGTCCCAAGTGATTGAATAAAGACAAAAAAAAAAAAAAAAAAAAAAATTTATTCAAAAAGTTGTCACTAAATGATATATTGCTCACACATGCCATGGTTATATGTATAATTGCACCCCAAAATACATTTTGCCACTTCTCCTGAGTACGGGGATACCACATGTGTGGGACTTTTTGGGAGCCTAGCCGCGCACGGGGCCACGAAACCCAATCAACGCCTTCAGGGTTTCTAAGGGTGCAAATCTTTGATTTCACTCCTCACTACCTATCACAGTTTCGAAGGCCATAAAATGCCAAAATTGCACAAAGCCCCCCAAAATGACCCCATTTTGGAAAGTAGACACCCCAAGCTATTTGCTGAGAGGCATGTTGAGTACATGGAATATTTTATATTTTGCCACAAGTTGCGGGAATATTACAAACTTTTTTTTTTTTTGCCCAAAGTTGTCACTAAATGATATATTGCCCACACATGCCATGGGCATATGTGGAATTACACCCCAAAATACATTCTGCTGCTTCTCCTGAGTACGGGGATACCACATGTGTGGGACTTTTTGGGAGCCTATCTGCATACGGGACCCCGAAAACCAAGCAACGCTTTCAGGATTTCTAAGGGCATAAATTTTTGATTTCACTCCTCACTACCTATCACTACCTATCACAGTTTTGAAGACCATAAAATGCCAAGATGGCACAAAACCCCCCCAAATGACCCCATTTTGGAAAGTAGACACCCCAAGCTATTTGCTGAGAGGCATGTTGAGCCCGTTGAATATTTTTTTTTTTTTTAGTCCCAAGTGATTGAATAAAGACAAAAAAAAATAAATAAAAAAAATTTATTCAAAAAGTTGTCACTAAATGATATATTGCTCACACATGCCATGGTTATGTGTGGAATTGCACCCCAAAATACATTTTGCTGCTTCTCCTGAGTATGGGGATAACACATGTGTGGGACTTTTTGGGAGCCTAGCCGCGTACGGGGCCCCGAAACCCAAGCACCGCCTTCAGGATTTCTAAGGGTGCAAATTTTTGATTTCACTCCTCACTACCTATCACAGTTTCGAAGGCCATAAAATGCCAAAGTAGCACAAAACCCCCCCAAATGACCCCATTTTGGAAAGTAGACACCCCAAGCTATTTGTTGAGAGGCATGGTGAGTATTTTACAGCTCTCATGTGTTTTTGAAAATGAAGAAAGTAAAGAAAAAAAAAAATTTTTTTTTTTTTTTTTTTCAATTTTCAAAACATTGTGACAAAAAGCGAGATCTGCAAAATACTCACCATACCTCTCAGCAAATAGCTTGGGGTGTCTACTTTCCAAAATGGGGTCATTTGGGGGTGGTTTGTGCCATCTGGGCATTCCATGGCCTCCGAAACTGTGATTGGCAGTGAGGAGTGAAATAAAAAAATTACACCCTTAGAAAGCCTGAAGGCCGTGCTTGGATTTTGGGGTCCCGTACGCGGCTAGGCTCCCAAAAAGTCCCACACATGTGGTATCCCCGTACTCAGGAGAAGCAACAGAATGTATTTTGGGGTGTATCTCCACATATGCCCATGGCATGTTTGAGCAATATATCATTTAGTGACAACTTTTTGTAAAAAAAAATATTATTTTTTTTTTTTTTTTCATTATTCAATCTCTTGGGACCAAAAAAAAAAATATTTAATGGGCTCAACATTGCTCTCAGCAAATAGCTTGGGGTGTCTACTTTCCAAAATGGGGTCATTTGGGGGGGGTTTGAACTGTCCTGGCATTTTATGCACAACATTTAGAAGCCTATGTCACACGTCACCCACTCTTCTAACCACTTGAAGATAAAGCCCTTTCTGACACTTTTTGTTTACATGAAAACATATTTTTTTTTTGCAAGAAAATTACGTTGAACCCCCAAACACTATATATATTGTTAAAGCAAAGGCCCTACAGATTAAAATGGTGGGTGTTGCATTTTTTTTTTCCACACAGTATTTGCGCAGCGATTTTTCAAACGCATTTTTTGTGGAAAAAATACACTTTTTTTTATTTTAATGCACTTAAACACACTATATTGCTCAAATTTTTGATGAAATAAAAAATATGATCTTAGGCCGAGTACATGGATACCAAACACGACATGCTTTAAAATTGCGCACAAACACACAGTGGCGACAAACTACATACATTTTTAAAAGCCTTTAAAAGCCTTTACAGGTTACCACATTAGATTCACGGAGGAGGTCTACTGCTAAAATTACTGCCCTGGATCTGACCTTCGCGGTGATACCTCACATGCATGGTGCAATTGCTGTTTACATATGACGCCAGACCGACGCTTGTGTTCGCCTTTGCGCAAGAAAAGGGGGGGGCAGGGGTGCTTTTTTTTTTTTTTTTTTTTTTTTTTTCTTTTTATTTAGCTTTTTTATTTTATTTTTAAACTGTTCCTTCCATTTTTTTTTCTTAGTTGTCATTTTTATTGTTATCGCAGGGAATGTAAATATCCCCTATGATAGCAATAGGCAGTGACAGGTACTCTTTTTTTGAAAAAATTGGGGTCTATTAGACCCTAGATCTTTCCTCTGCCCTCAAAGCATCTGACCACACCAAGATCGGTGTGATAAAATGCTTTCCCAATTTCCCAATGGCGCGGTGGGTATGCCCACCATTAGAATACCTCCCTTCATCCACCCACTTCTAATGATGGGCATACATGCACCATTTATATATGCCGAAGCATGGGGGCATCCTCCCGCAAAAAAAGTTATGCCACGTACACATGGTCGCACTTTTTTCGACCGTATGTACGTGGCATTAGGAGCAAAATCGCTCCTCCGCCCTCTGCTGCCCCCATGCTTCGGCATATATGCTCTTTTTTTTAACTGTGGTGGTGAAATCACCTCCTACAGCGTTGGAGTCGCGGCTTTATGTATCGTGGGAGCAAACGCTGTTGCTGTCAAGATAAATAAATCCACGCTGCAACTGAATGGCGTACCTGCTAAGCAAATAATGGTTAACATTAAAACAAAGTAACATTAGAGTATAACAGTAAGACCTTACCATACCATACCTGCAAAGCAAATACCAAAAAAAAAAAAAAAATAGTAAAAAATAAAAACATTTTGTTAACGCAACCGGTGCCTAAAATATATATATGCCGAAGCATGGGGGCATCCTCCCGCAAAAAAGTTATGCCACGTACACATGGTCGGACTTTTTTCGACCGTATGTACGTGGCATTAGGAGCAAAATCGCTCCTCCGCCCTCTGCTGCCCCCATGCTTCGGCATATATGCTCTTTTTTTTTAACTGTGGTGGTGAAATCACCTCCTACAGTGTTGGAGTCGCGGCTTTATGTATCGTGGGAGCAAACGCTGTTGCTGTCAAGATAAATAAATCCGCGCTGCAACTGAATGGCGCACCTGAAAACAAAAAAATGGTTAACAATAAAACATACCTGAAAAGCAAGCATGATAAAACATAATAAAACATTGCAGAATAGAGTAAAAAAGAGCAACAATAGAGAGAGAGAGAGAGAGAGAGAGAGAGAGTAACAATAAAACGACAACTATTTTTGGTTTTTTATTTTATATTTTTTTTGGGGTTTTTTTTTTTTTTGTACTTTTTTTGTTTTTTTTTTACTTTTTTTTTTTTTTTAACTATAACTATAATTTTAACTGTAACGGTCGGGTCTCAAAATGCGATGGCATTCTTGAGACCCTGCAACTATAATTTTAACTGCAACGGTCGGGTCTCAAAATGCGATGGCATTCTTGAGACCCTGTGAAAGTGTATCCTAGCCTGTGAAATGCTGTACCCTACGCTAAAACCTCACTAGTTCGTGGTAGCGTTCAAAACATTCACCAACGCAGAGACCAGGATTGTCAGGACAGCGTGGACAATAATAACGGCTGTCACGCCTACATCCGTGCTTGCTGCAGACACGACATCTTTTTTGGGGGGCTCGTTGGGTAGGGGTACTCGGGAGGACATAAGGGTAATGCCTCTCATGCAGCCGGCTTACTGCATTTGGTAGGGGATGGTGAGGTGTGGAATCGCCTGGATACAGGAGTTCCATGACAACCGCTCCCTGGAATTCAAGGAAGGGTAACGTCCCGCCTGAAGCTCCGTATAGCACATGAGCATTCAGCAAAGCCAATTGGAATAAATAAATAGACACTTTTTTGTACCAGCGTCTAGCCTTACGGGCAACTAGGTACGGCGCCAACAACTGGTCGTTGAGGTCCACCCCCCCCATATTAAGGTTGTATTCGTGGACACAGAGGGGTTTCGTCACAACACCAGCCGCCGTACGAATTTGGACTGTCGTGTCTGCATGAAGGGAGGTAAGAAGGAAAACATTCTTATTATCCCTCCACTTCACAGCGAGCAAGTTATTACACTTCAAGCAGGCTCTCTCCCCCAGCCTAAGACGGGAATCTACAAGCCGCTGGGGAAAGCCCCGGCGATTAGGTCGCACGGTGCCACATGCTCCAATCTGCTGATCAAACAAGTGACTAAACAGTGGCACGCTCGTGTAATAATTGTCCACGTACAAGTGGTACCCCTTTCCGAATAAGGGTGACGCCAAGTTCCACACTATCTTGCCAGCGCTCCCTATGTAATCTGGACAGTTCTCCGGCTCTACGTAACTATCTTTTCCCTCATAAACCGAAAAGCTCCACGTATAGCCTGTTGCCCTGTCACAGAGCTTGTAGAGCTTGACCCCGTATCTGGCACGCTTGCTGGGAAGGAACTGTTTGAAAGACAAGCGGCCAGAAAACTTAATCAGGGACTCGTCAACGCAGACAACTTGATTGGGCGTAAACAAGGCTGCAAAACATTGGTTGAAGTGGTTTATGAGGGGCCGAATTTTGTAGAGCCGATCAAATTCAGGGTCTCCACGAGGACGACAAAGTTCATTGTCACTGAAGTGCATGAACCGCAAAATCATCTCGTATCGTGCCCTGGACATGGAGCAAGAGAACACGGGCATTTGGTGGTGCGGTGAGGTGGACCAATAAGACCTCAGCGTCGGGAATTTGTGTATGCCCATGTTGAGGGAAAGGCCCAGAAAGGTCTTAAATTCGGAAACCGTAATTGGTTTCCAATCTCTGGCAAGGGAAGGCACTTGGGGATTAGCGGCGATGTATTGACCAGCGTATATATTACTTTGGTCCACAATAGATCTATAGAGATCTTCCGTGAAAAACAGCGAATAAAAATCGGATGGCTTAAAATCAGCTGTTTCCACCTGAATACCGGGTTGGCCAGTGAATGGGGGAAGTACGGGTCCTGCAGAAGTGGTGGGCACCCAATCAGGATTGGCGAATTCTGCAGGAAGGACACTATGGGATCGACGGACCTGCCTTTGTCTTCTTCTTGGTGGCAGCGGGACACTACTTGTGCTTGCCACCTCGCCAGCTTCAACTGCACTTATGGGACTCGCCACGTCACCAAGTGTTACTGCAGTGCTGGTTTGACTACGTCCAGGGTGTACTAGGCCGCTGGTGCTTGCCAGTTCACCAGAAGGAATAGCGGCGCTAGTACTTCTCTGCTCCATACGAGAGACCTGCGGTTCCTGCACCTCAACAACATCAGAAGATCGGGATCGGGTACGCCTGACCTTAGCAGGGACCTCACCTTCGTCGCCAGAGCTATCTGTCATGGAGCCGCTGTCGTCTACTGGATCGTATTCTGAGCCTGATTCTGACAGATGAGTGACCTCCTCTTCACTATCTGACATACTCAGAAACAAGTAGGCCTGTTCACTAGTGTACTTGCGATTTGCCATTTTGGGCTCTAAATTTAGTAGTACACTAGTGAGATTCACAGGAAAAAAAGCTCCTAGGCTGCTGGCAACTGAATCAAAACGCTACCAAAAAAACTGTTAGCGATCGCAGGGATCAGGCCTGACTCTGCGAACGCTGCAGTTATGTGTGCTTAGTGTTTTGGAAGTGACAGTGATCGATCGATACTGCACTTGGGTGGGCTGGGCTGGGCTGGGCGGAGGGGGAAAACGCAGGTGCTAGCAGGTATCTGGGCTGATCCCGCTAACAATGCGTTTTTTGGAACCCTAAACTGCTGGGACGCTAGTATAGATCTGATCAGATCAGATATTGATCTGTTCAGATACTATACCACTAAGGGAGGTGTATGCTTTGCGCGTGGGTGTTTGCGGTACTGGCACTAACCTGGGGCGACGCAGACCTTATTTGACCCTAACACCTAATTGATATCACCCGCCGGGCGATCAGGGGGTTAAACCGATAGTTGGGTAATAAATGGCGGGTGCCCTGACAGTATAAAAAAACAAGCTAACTAACCAGCGTCACCCGTAACAGTTATACGGTGATCACTGGTGAAAGGGTTAACTAGGGGCAATCAGGGGGTTAAAACCTTTATTAGGTAATATATGGGGGTACCTGACACTATATAAAAACCTGACGGGGGACCTAAATAACTAAATAACTAACTGGCTAACCAGTGACACTTATACTGTGATCACTGGTGAAAGAGTTAACTCTAGGGGCAATCAAGGGGTTAAAACCTTTATTTAGGTTGTAATATGGGGGTACCTGACCTATAAACCTATTTATAATCCTATATAAACCTGGCGGTTACCTAAAAAAAAAAACTGGCTACCTAGCGGCACCAGTGACACTAATAGAGCGATCAAAAAAACGATCGCTTAGTGACACTGGCAATAGGGGGTGAAAGGGTTACCTAGGGGGCAATCAAGGGGTTAAACCTTTATTGGGGGGGGGGGGGGGGGCTACCTTGGACCTAAAGGGGCCTAAAACTAACTGCCCTGACAGTTATTGCAGTCACACTGACACTAAATGCAGTGATCAGTAAAATAAATGATCACTGCAATCAGTGACACTGTGACTGGGGGGGCAGGGGGTGATCTGGGGGGTGATCAGGGGGTGACAGGGGGGTGAAATATGTGCCTATGTGTGCCTGGTGTCAGTGTAGTGTTGGTGCACTAACCTGATGTCTTCTCCGCTCGGCGTCCCGGTCAGAAAGACCGACACGAGGAGCGTGACATCACTTCCCCTTGCCTGTGTTTACAATTACACAGGAAGGGGAAGGAAGCGGAGGAATCTCATTGGCCAGAGCGATCGGGAGGGGGTGGCCAGAAACGACTGGCCGTTACCTCGTCCCGCATCGCTTCTGAAGCCATCCCGACCGTCCCCGCCGGCGGAGGGGGGTCCGATCGGACCCCCCAACCGCCGGAAGAATGTCACGTACAGGTACGTGATTCTGCCTGTACGTGCCATTCTGTTGACGTATATATACATGGGGCGGTCGGGAAGTGGTTAATTTAAGCTTTGGTAATAAAACCTGGAAGCTCATTGGTTTCTATGCAGAAGTGAGCCTGATTTTGCAATTTCCAGCTTTAGTAAATAAACCCCATTGTGTACTTAAAAGTGGGGTATGCCTGTATGTAATAAAGTATTTTCTATTTTTTGTGTTTTTTTTTTAGAAGTACACTTTTATATTTTTGTAAAATATGGACATATTTCAATAATGATTCTGTAACCTTTTGAAGAGTGCTACTTACAACAAAGGTATGAGAACACATTTATGAGATCAATATTTGGATACAAATTGTTAATTTGATTTTGTAGTGCCAGTTGATTTACAAATGACTTGAGTATGTACATGTCCGCCTCTACAGGTATGCAACAAATGTAGGATGTAAGGACTAATCAATAATATAATTAATTGTTTTCTTTGCCTCAGCTGAATGTCTGAATGCTATTAGAACACAGCGATGTATTAAATGGCCTTAAGCCCTAAAGTGATTAACAGTTAAATTTGACTTTTCCTCACAGAGGTTTATTAGCCTAGAGGAATTGTCCTCATTTTTCATAGTCGGCAGCCTTGGAGGCTGAGTGTATGATTTATTTCTAAGCAGCTTTTTGATAAACAATAGGGAACAGTTTACATGAAATGGGTTTAGATTATTAAATCATCACTAAAACTATCCATAGATTTTACTGTAAGTGCATGTAGATCTGGCCATAAAATAAAGAGCACCTACAGTCCTGGTCAAAGTGATATGCTACAAAGGAAGAAAGTGGGGATAGCAGGCAATGCCCTTGATTATTTTTAATTTAAAAAGTAATATTTATTATTAAAGTTTAGGATGTTTTGGAAGGTGATGGTAAGCTCCACCACTAGATTTTGCATAAGCCTCACCATGCTGGCTAAATCTTGTAGGTAAGCTGTGCTCTAAAGAGGTTAGGTTTAGCCTGGGTTCAGACTAGTGCGATGCGAATTGAAGGCCCTGCGTGACTGCGCAGTGAAACGTTGGCTGTTCTGCGGTTTGTCCGCATTTTAGGTGCGAATCAGCTGCTAACCTAAATTCGCAACTCATTGTACTACTTCTGAGGGGGAAATCCATGCCAAATTTTTATTAAAAAAAACGGCATGGGTTCCCCCTCCAGAGGCATACCAGGCCCTTAGGTCTGGTATGGATTTTAAGGGTACCCCTACGCCGAAAAAAACGGCGTGGGGGTCCCCCCAAAATCCATACCAGACCCTTATCCGAGCACGCAGCCTGGCCGGTCAGAAAAGGGGGTGGGGACGAGCGAGCACCCCCCCTCCTGAACCGTACCAGGCCGCATGCCCTCAACATGGGGGGTGGGTGCTTTGGGGAAGGGGACGCCCTGTGCCCCCCCACCCCAAAGCACCTTGTCCCCATGTTGATGAGGACAAGGGCCTCTTGCCGACAACCCTGGCCGTTGGTTGTCGGGGTCTGCGGGCGGGGGGCTTATCGGAATCCGGGAGCCCCCTTTAATAAGGGGGCCCCCAGATCCCGGCCCCCCACCCTATGTGAATGAGTATGGGGTACGAGTACGGGGGCCTTTGGGGGTCTTCCGGGGTCTTCCAGGGTCTCTTCTGTTCTTGCCACTGTCATCGCCTTCTGTGTCGCCTTCTTCTTCTTCTTCATCTTAAGATGTTGACTCGTCGCTCTCTCTGGCTGGAATGGCATAGACGCGCTGTGTTGTGACTTATATAGGGACAAGGGGGCAGGGTCACATGCTCATGTCCCATGGTGACCCCGCCCACATATGATGTCACAGTCCCAGCATCCTCTTGGACTGTGACATCATAGGGGGGCGGGGTCACCATGTGACATGAGCATGTGACCCTGCCCCCTTGTCCCTATATAAGTCACAACACAGCGCGTCTATGCCATTCCGGCCAGAGAGAGCGACGAGTCAACATCTTAAGAAGAAGAAGAGGAAGAAGATGAAGGCGGCCAGTACCAGTCTGTAATACCTGTTTATTACCACGCCATTTTTAAATTCTGTGATAGTTTGACTGACAATTATTCTTATGCAACACCGTATCCAAATTTAGTTTTATATAACGTTTTGAGACAGAGCTTTTTTTGAGGTATTTAATAACCACAGTTTTATTTTTTAATTACTACTATAATAAGGAAAAAAATACCAAACATTTTTAAAAACAAACCTGATTCGCTTACTTTCTGTTATAATACAAATGCCAGAAAAGTAAGAAGAAAATGATCCTTTGTTGGAAAGCAGACACTCCAAAGTGATTAAATTTTTGCCACAATTATTTGGAAATGAAAAAAACATACTAGAACTGAGGGGGTTACACATGGAGCCTGATATTGTTGCACTTGATACATTAAGGTACAGGTCTTACACAAAAGAAGGAGGGAGTGAAGGGATTCATTTTCTGATCGCATACATGACAGGATGGAGATGAAGGGGTTAATGTGCATGATAAGGGAGGTGAAATGGTTAGTACACAGGTCAAAGGAGATAGTATCTGTAAGATAGGAGGGGGGCATGAAAGGATTAATAAAAACAATTCCTGTGACATTGAAACCAAATAAATTAATCTTCAGCTGCAATTTATGACTCATTCATTCTACCCCCATTCACAATTACTTGATCTCTCCTTCTACTGTTGGAAAGAGAAGGAGAGAGATCAGTACTATAAACGGTACAATCATCAATCACAGTGATCACATGGTACCAAGCCCCTTGGATCAGCTTGGTACAGTTTATCTGTGCACAACAATTACTAGGCAGATCAGCAGCCCAATGACTATTTATCAGGTGCCATTTATAAGTGGCACTGGTATAAAAGGGCTGCCATTCCACTGTTGAAAAATTCACAGTGGTACAAAGGTAGTTAAAGTCTTAATTTTTGTCATGTAAAATACGAAAGGTTGTATTAAAGTGGTTGTTAACCCTTAAAAAAAAATTCCCCCAAAAAAAACAACCTGCAAGACAAAGGCATAATAAGCTAGTATGCATAGCATACTAGCTCCATTATGAATTACTTACCTTAGATCAAAGCCTCCACAGCATTCCTCGTTCAACGCTCCGGCAGCCGGCGTCTCTTCTGGGGGTTACTTCCGTGTATCAGGGCTCTGGCGATGTGATTGGCCAGAGCCACAATGACATCACTCCCGCGTGGGAGCTGCCGGTAACGGCACAGTATAACCGAAGCAACTACACGTACGTGCCATTGCTTCAGTTTGCTTAAGTGCACATGTGCCAATGACGTCAGCACATGCAAATACAGGGATATCTCCTAAACCGTGCAGGTTTAGGAGATATCCAGTGTAGCTACAGGTAAGCCTAATTATAGGCTTGCCTGTAGTAAACAGTGGTTGTAAAGGTTTTACAACCACTTAAATTTTCTCTCAGTTTGCCTCAGTTTGCTTCTGCCATATGACTCACAAAGTTTCCCTCTCTGAGAACTACATTTCCCTCTCTGAGAACTACATCTAAAATCAAAAACATTTTGCGAAGCCAAGTTAAGTTGAATAGCAGGATGAAAATGATTTACAAACTATGTTCAGAGGAGGGTCTGTATGACTCTCATAAATTTAAATGCAACATTTTCATGTTAAGATGGAAATACTTTTAAGTTTGGAGTAATTCCTTCAGTTGTTTTCTGAAATGTAAAATATTTAACGTTATTATAATTTATCTCAGGCAATGTTTTCTTAGATAACATCCTTTACAATTTAAAACTAATTTATAAAATGACCCTTTATAATTTGTAATTTGTTGTTGTTATTTATATACATTGTTTTTTTTGTTTTTCTCCCTGAATATATGTTGTATAAGGTTTTTTTTTTCTCTCGCATTATGACATGAGAGTCAAACATTAATGTTCTTTTTTAGATTACATTTTCAAAAACATGTATGCTGAAAATGAATGTGCGTAGTGTCATAAAGTCAGACATTCATTAATGTGCGCCTAAGGGCTATAGCTTGCAATCACAATGAGCCTTTAGCTTTCAAATGTAATTTCTGATATTATTTTGTAAAAACTATGGCTGTTTTTGCACTACTTTGTAATATTTAGGGGGTATCTTTTTTTCTATTTTTAATTGAATCAATATATGAAAGGAAAAAAAGAAAACTTTGTAATACATTTCTTGAATATAATGCTTAAGAGTTTTTATTGCTTTTATATAAGATATACCTTATATAGGTATTTTCACTATAATATTATTAATTTCCAAAATGCATTTAATTTGTTAAGCAAATCTAAATCATGTGTTCAGGAAATCTGTGTTTTTCGCATTTCATTTCTCATTTTTATTAAATGACAATTGCAAGTAACCAATGAAAACATTCAGTGTATTGTTAATGTTATTTAGTAATTTTCCATCCATGCGATGCTTTCCCTCCAATCTGCCCTGTGTGGGGTTTCTTCTGGCTCCGCCTCCTCCACTCCCTGGCGAGACACCTGTCGCCGCTGTCTGGAGGCTTCACACCCTTTGTCCCGGCTATGTGTAGTGGTAAGTATGGGGCCTTTACTTATTAGGCCCCTCTTACCCTCTGTCTTAAAATACCAATATCATGCCATATACCAAACTGTATCCTTTCACCTTTAGATACAATTCATACACATCTACAACTGAAGAGCGAGCTGGGACCCACAAAACATGTCAGGTACACCTGATGTTTGTATGTTATGTGATTGTTCATACACAAATGCACCATTATTACTATTATTACTAATTTTATTCTACCCAGTTATATGTACTTTGTATTAAGTGGCTTTCTCTGATGATAATAATGCATGTAATACTTTCACTGAATAAAAATATATAGCTTACTTACTGTTGTTACTTTTATTGGCTTAGTGCTGCCCACCTCATTTAAAGTCCCAGGGCGAAATTGTATTTTTTGTTGCATATTAAAGGGATAGAGGTAATTCTATATTGAATTAGGGTGGAAGACACCCATACATCCCAAAACTGGTCTGCTGTCATCTCTGCCAATATATGTACTATACTTGCATTCTATGTCATTATAATGTACTAGTTAATACACTATCTAATCTTAGGTTCATATACCCACCCATCTGATGTGTTGCTTCTTGCTGTTGGCAGCTTTTTTTGTTTCACTTTTGGAGCTGCGATGAGTACAAAGGGGGATTTCTGGTCCCCTGCTGCCCCCGCCTGCTCTTTCATGCAGGTGGGGCCACCTACACATCGGCGCCATGTGCATGCGCCAGCTATTCAATGTCTGCGATTTTGCGGTGTTACAGCTGCACGCACTGTGCCATCTGGATGACCTATAGGAGTGCTTTTGTACCTCCCTGTCATCCACACATGACGTTGAGGGCGGAGCCTCCTGAGCCCTTCCTGGATATAACTTGGAGGTTTAGCACTGCATGGATTCATTTGCAGCTCTTCTTTCACTGAACATACATGCTTGTGGATGCCTCTTGCTGGAACCTACTACCCATGCAATTATACACATATTTTACTCAGTTATACTCATTTGTTTCCAAATGGTTCCCCTCAATTGCTCACCTGCAGCTTGTCTCTGATCACACAGGCTTTCTCCTATACTTTCACTTCATTTCTTTCTCATCTCTCTTTCTGCTCACCTTTTTTATTTCCACTTATGCTAGTTTCTGGTGTCTCTTTACCACATCTCCCTATATTTCTTTTGTCCATGCCATTCCTGGCTCTAGTCTTATATTTACATATAGATTTGTCCATGTTATTACTCTTGTACTTTACCTACTACTCCAGACTATCTGACATACACCTTTATGTTTACTTACCATGGACATAATGAGACCAATATCCATCCATGCAATGCTTTCCAATCTACCCTTCTTCTGGCTCCGCCTCCTCAGCTCCCTGGCGAGACACCTGCTGTGGCTGTCTGGAGGCTTCACACCTGTTCACACCTGTTGGCTTGGCTATGTTTAATAACAAGTATGGGGCCTTTAATTATTAGGCCCCTATTACCCTCTGCCCTAAAATACCAATATCATGCCATATACCAAACTGTATCCTTTCACCTTTGGGTACAATTCATACACATCTACCCCTGAAGAGCGAGCTGGGACTCGCGAAACATGTCGGGTACACCTGATGTTTGTATGTTATGTGATTGTTCATACACAAATGTACCATTATTACTAATATTACTAATTTTATTCTACCAAGTTATATGTACTTTGTATTAAGTGTCTTTCTCTGATGATAATAATGCATGTAATACTTTTACTGAATAAAAATATATACTGTACTTGTAACTTGTTGTTACTTGTATCGGCTTAGTGGTGCCCACCTCATTTAAAGTCCCAGGGCAAAATTTTCTTTTTTGTTGCATGTTATTTAGTAAACACTACAACAATGCTAAAATAAAGACCTAAATACATGGAGTGATAAACTCTAGAACAGATGTTGAGTGGGAGTGTGCTTCCTAAAAAGTGTCCTGTGTACCTTCTCTCTCTGGATGATGCATCACCAATCATATACAGATTTTTAAACTGATTTGAATCTGGTGGCTGTGTGAAAGTTCTTAATACTGATAGTTTGATAAATTAGGCTTTTCTATGTTAGAGACAAGGAGCTTGCAGTGAGTGTACTAACAACATTGCAGCAATGCATGTATATAAACATCAAAGGCCTAAACAGGTCAGAACTTCCTTGTATGCATTTAAACATTTTTTGTATTTGTTGAATGTGGCATTCACATGAGTGGAATACAATGTAGTTTATCGAAGACTGGCACATTGCAAGCGTTTTTTTATCAGGTTTCTTAGATGTGAAAAAAGCATTCCTATCAAAAAGCTTCCTATCTCTATATGGGCAGGAACAACAATGACCAGTAGCAGGGTGGGGCTGGGAACAGGTGGGAAAACAGAGGAGCATGCCAAATGCACAGATATCAACAATAACAGTTTACTGTGGCTCCTGTGGCAGAACAATAAAAAAAAAACATGTATCAATATTGTAGTACTAACATGGTGGTGATCAATGACTTTGTTGATATTTGTAAATCAACTGTCAAACCACATAAGCGTGCTAGGTGCCAAAGTATATTTAAAAAACAGACGTGGCAGTACTGCAGCCATACTGTTGATTTTAAAAAAAAAGTTCCACACATACAGTATAGAGTATAAAGCCCAGTAATGTGCTTAATCACTTGAGTACCACCCCCCTTAATTACCAGACCAGTTTTCAATTGCCAGTGCACTGTTAGTTTGACTGACAATTATGCTTCATGCAACAGTGTACCCAACAGCTTTAGACATCTTTCTTGTGGTGGTATTTATTAAACACTGGGTATTTTATTTTTTAATACTTGAATAAAAAACAAAACTATTAAAAAACAATAACTGTTCTATGCCTTTCACTTATAAACAAGTTAAAATTCCAAGAGAGTATAAACCCCCCCACATTGACCCCTTTTTGAAAAGTAGACACCCCAAGGTACTACTGAGTAAAATAGGGAGCAGAAAAAAAATATCCGCTGTGTTATAAATTGTGCCCCATGTTCAAAATGCAATAACTACTTATATTCTCTATTGATTTTTTTGTAACTTTACTAAGATGGATTTTAGTTAATACAATTGCACTTAGTTCATTGCTCTTTGTGCTGCTTATTAAATATAACCATAAGAGTTTTGACATTTTCTTAAAATCTTAGGATGTCTGCACCTTCAGTTCCATTGGAATAGTGTCATAAGTCTGGCACTCCACGAATAATGATGCACTGACAATAGGAGACTTTAAATAATGACACTGACATTCTGACACTCAAAGAAGGTGAGGACCATTGATCTCTGGAAGAAAAATTTACTTAGAAACTGGAAATTAGCAATGAGCAGAATTCAAATTCTATCTAAACTGTGAAGCCATGTTGATCAGTATCAGCAGAACGTCATGTTTTAGTGATGATCTTGATGTCACCCTGGGGAAATTAGGATCAATCACTCAAGCAGGTTAAAAAAAATAGAATCTGGTGCAAAATTAGCACACAGTAATTAATTGATTATGATTTAGTCAGATTTAGCATCAAAACTACTCTGGCTTATCCTAAATACTGCACATCTTTTCCAAGCCATCAGACAGCCAGGTACAGGGGGTCCCCGGGTTACAAACAAGATAGGGACTGTAGGTTTGTTCTTAAGTTGAATCTGTTTGTAAGTCAGAACAGGTACATTTTTTAAGTGTAGCTCCAGCCAAAAAATCTATTAAGTTTTTTAGATAACATAGAGAATGGTTATCACCCCTGTAACATTTGTTTTGCTGTCTGTGCCCCTGTTCAGAAGATTTCACCTCCCCTTCTGTCCCAATGACAATTGGATTTTGAAAATTTTGGGTTGTTAGGGAAGCATGGACTGGTGATAAAGCATCAGTGGAGAGACCTTTTTCCCATATTAACTCTTACAGGAGTGAATTTCCCTTCCTAGGGGTGGATTTCCTCTCACTTCCTGTTTCCTCCCTCCGTTTGTAAGTAGGAGTCGTTTGTAAGTCGGATGTTTGTAAGTAGGGGACCCCCTGTACCAACAATGAATTAAACTAATTGTTTGTAAAAACAAATTGTTTTGGTCATTGTGTTCCCTTTTTATAGTATATAAATTTTGCAAAGATAAAAAAATAAAAAATATTCTTTCACAGTACAAAACATACCAGGCACTGCTCATTTCTTTTTCGCCAACATGTTACATAAAAGCGACTGACACTTTGACAACTGTGCAGAAATATGCTATTTAGCTAAATCTAATATATATATAGAGTTCAGCTTTAAGCGGGGAGATTGCAGAGAGATGATCCAATTGCAAAAGTATGTTTAAAGGCTTCCTGGCTGGGTATATTTATCAGCATTGCAGAAAAACACAATCAAAACAGTGGTTGCCTCACAGGGATAATTTCAGTCCACAATCCAACAAAGGTTATTGTGCCTGCTGGCTAGCTTTTGAGACCACAGTGGTAGTGGGTCTGGTCAGACCTACAGGCATGTTCCATCACAGCCCATATGAATTCTTCCCCAACAACCCTGAATATATCAGGAAAAAGACAAAATATACCCCGGCTGGGGAGCAAGGTGTGGCCAAAGTTTTACTCCCAGTATAGTGCTACAGACCTTCTTCTGCCACCAGCTTATCTTATGAAATGCAAAAATCTATGCAACAGGTGCACTCCATCAACAACTTTTCCTTGGACAGACAGAGGTTGTTTTTCACAGATTCTACTGGGCTATTGTGATGTGCTTTGGCATAGTTCTACTCTTGGTTTTAGGAAGATTCCTACAATAAATCCATCAAACATTTGCCAATTGAGCCATTGAGAAGTAAATGCATAAACAGAGGTTGTCATACATAAACAGTGAATTCCAAAATGTTGAATGTCAAAAAGGATAAGGAGATAAAGAAATCTAGGATGTTTTGAGATAGGTTTACTTTAACTAACAAGTGATAATTTTGAAAGCTGATTTGCCAGTCAACTGACAGCCCAGAAAAATAAGAAAACATTACATTGTTAAATGTTAAAGAGGAAGTAAAGTGATGGACGAACTTCTGACGGGACGTTTCGCGAACGCGATCCGCGAACGTGCCCAAATGTTCGCGAACCGCTGGTTCGCGGCGGGCCCCATTGACTTTAATGGCAGGCGAACCTTAAAAACCTCCAGGTCATATTTGCAGCCACAAAATACTTCCTAGCTGTGCACACATAGTCCCACACCATGGACACTGACATACCAAAAGTATTAAGTGAATCTGGGATCGACAACGAAAAGCATTCTTTTTTTTTCTCTGTGAAATTTTGTCAATTCAGGAGCGCATGAAGGCCATGGAGGAGAGGCAAGGTCAGGCCAGGCTATGAAGGGGGTGCAGGAGATGATCAGTGCCACAGTCAGGGCAGCGCAGTCCTGTGCCAGTGTCCCAGTGTGCCAACTTGTGCTTGAGCCCCTGACCCCTCCCTCTGCCCGGCCCTTACCCCCACCTATGCAGGGCTCCACTGAGGTGGTCCGGAGGTGCCAGTCCAGTGCTCATCCTCAGCCATGGTGCTGGCACTGCCTGCTGATTGGCTTCTCTGCTGCTATCTGCCCTCACTGACACCAGCACACTGATAGAACACTGACACCAGCACCGAGATAGACACTGACTGCTGATTGGCTTCTCCGCTGCTATCTCCCTCACTAACACCAGCACCGACATAGAACACTGACACCAGCACCGCGATAGAGAGCACTGACACCAGCACCGAGATAGAGAGCACTGACACCAGCACCGAGATAGAGAGCACTGACACCAGCACCGTGATAGAGAGCACTGACACCAGCCTGAGATAGAGAGCACTGACACCAGCACTGACACCAGCAAGTCGCTGAGGGACCCAAAAATATGACACCACTCAACCTCTTCAAACAGGAGGGTACGGGCATATAGTACAGTGTGATTTTTTTCTACAAGTGAGCCAAAGGTAGAAAAAAGGTCCATGTGCTAGATTAGTGGTCATCAACCCTGTCCTCAGGGCCCACTAACAGGCCAGGTTTGCAAGATAATTGAAATACATCACAGGTGATATCATTTGCTGCTCAGTGATTGCAGTATTCTAGTCTGCATCTCCCCAAGGTAATACATAAAACCTGGCCTGTTAGTGGGCCCTGAGGACAGGGTTGATGACCACTGTGCTAGATTATATAAATCGTTTATAGAATTAAGCATATACATGGTCTACTGGTCACATGTGTTGAATTCCCCCAAGATCCATGCCTCATTCATTTTTATAAATGTGAGGTAGTCAACACTGTCGTGCGCTAGGCGAGTGCGCTTATCGGTCACGATCCCCCCTGCTGCGCTGAACGACCTTTCGGACAGGACACTGGACGAGGGGCAAGCCAACAGTTCCATTGCAAATTGTGCAAGCTCTGGCCAGAGGTCAAGCCTGCCCACCCAGTAGTCCAGGGGTTCATCACTTCTCAGAGCGTCCACATCGGCCGTTAACCCGATGTAGTCGGACACCTGTCGGTCTAGGCGTTCCCTGATGCTGGATCCGGATGACACCTGTCGATGGGTCGGCTGAAAGAATGATCTCATATCAGAAGTGACCAACACATCTTCAAACCACCCTCTTCTTGCAGGTGCTGTTGGATTGGTACCCGCAACTCTTTCTCTGGGAGTGGAAATTCCTCTGCCAGCGCACGCAAAAGCAGAATGCAGCATTTCTCTAAGCAAGGCCTGTAAGTGCTCCATTCTGACAGCCCTCTGTGATGGTGGTAACATTTCCGCCATTTTGTGTTTGTACCGGGGGTCTAAGTACGTTGCCACCCAGTACTGGTCCTTGACCTTTATGCTTTTTATACTGGGGGTCCCTGTTAAAACACTGGAGCATGAAGGCCCCCATTTGCACTAAACTGGAAGCGGTGTGGTGGCCTGGCTCCTGCTCATCATCCAGGATAATGTCGTCCTCCTCGTTCTCCTCCCCCCATCCACGGACAACAACAGGGATCCCAGAAAGGTTTAAAGCATGCTCTTCTTGCTCCTCCTCATCGCCCCGGCACCATCCTCCTCTGACTCCTCTTCAGACTCCTGTTGTTGACTTGTCTCAGATAGAGTAGCCCCCCCTGGGAATTCATCCAGCATTGCGACTTCCTCATCTTCCTGCTGCTCCTCGACGGCTTGATCAATGACACGACGCAATGCACGCTCCATAAAGAAGGCGTAAGGTACGATGTCACTGATGGCACCATGGCTGTGACTGACCAGTTTGGTGATCTCATCAAATGGCCGCAGAAATCTGCATGCGTCGTGCATGAGCAGCCACTGGCGTAGTGAAAAAAAACCAAGCTACCCAGAACCTGTTTTGCCGCAGAGTTCGTACAGGTAGTCGTTAACTGCACGTTTCTGCTGGAGCAGCCTATCAAGCATATAGAAGATTGAGTTCCATTGCGTCGGGCAATCACAAATAAGACGTCTGACCGGCAGATTGTGTCGGCGCTGAATGTCAGCAAGGCGAGCCATGGCTGTGTAAGATCTTCTGAAATGGGCCGAGATTTTCCTTGCCTGCCGCAAGATGTCCTGGACCCCAGGGTATTTGACAACGAATCGCTGCACGACCAAGTTTAAGACGTGTGCCATGCATGGCACATATGTAATTTTGCCCTGTTTCAATGCGCTAAGCAGATTGGTACCGTTGTCGCACACCACTTTACCAACTGTCAAATTGAGCGGTGTTAGCCACTGATCTGCCTGTGAACGCAAAGCTGAAAGGAGTGCAGGGCCAGTGTGGCTCTTGGCTTCCAGGCACAACAGACGCAGCACAGCATGGCAACGTCTCACCTGGCATGTCGAATAGGTTCTGGGGATCTTGGGCGGCGCAGCGGAAGAGACGCTAGCAGCGGAAAAGGAGGAGTCAGCCGAGGAGGAGAGGGAGGATGGAGTAGGAGGAGGAGAAGAAGAGGCAGGCCTGCATGCAATCCGTGGCGGTAAAACCAAATCTACACGGGTGCCACGGGTTACATGCTTGACGGCCGTCAGAAGGTTCACCCAGTGGGCAGTAAAAGTTATATACTTTCCCTGCCCGTGTTTGCTAGACCACGTGTCTGTGGTCAGATGTATCTTGGCACCGACACTGTGTGCCAGAGATACATTCACTTGCCGCTGAACATGGCCATATAGCTCTGGGATACCCTTCTGTGAGAAATACTTTATTCCTGGGACCTTCCATTGTGGTGTTTCAATGGCCACAAATTTCTGAAAGGCCTCCGAGTCCACCAGTTTATATGGCAGTAGTTGGCGGGCTGTCAGTTCTGACAAGCCAGCGGTCAACCGTTGGGCAAGAGGGTTATCCGGCGTCATCATTTTTTTACGCTCGAACATTTGGCCATGGAAGCCTGGCTTTTTCCAGAAAACCGTGAGGACGGCATGATGGAAGGTGGAGTGGAGGACAATTCTGAGGAGAGAGGAGAAGGAGAAGTAGAAGAGGCTGGATGGTGAGAGACTGGAGTGTGGCTTTGTGGGTTCTGACGGCATTGCTCCCACTTGGCTCAGTGATGGCAGCTCATGTGCCTTCTTAAGGCGGTCGTCCCTAGGTGAGTGTTGGGCTTACCGCGACTTATGCGTTGACTGCAAAGGCTGCAGATGGCAACACTATTGTCAGCAGAGGACACGTTAAAAAAAGCCCACACTGCGGAGCCATGTGCCGGCGTCCTGGGAGCACCAGATGTGACCGTACATGGTTGATGCCTCGCTCCTGATACATTAGCAGTCTGGTTTGTCCCTCCTGTGCAATGTAAGTTCCGCCTGCTTCTCCTCCCTATCTGCTGGTCCATCTCTCCCTCTGAACTCCCCTCCTCGTCCTCTCTTGTGGGCACCCACGTGACGTCCCTAGACATGTCATCATCGACGTCACCTTCCCCACCACTATAATTAGAGATCTCGGAGTAGGCAGCAACAGCAGGGACAAACCTCCTTGGGCTGATCTGGGTACTGTCGTCAGACTGCTGAGTGGCGGTTGTTGCTACCTCCTCTTCCTGATCCAATGCCAAGAATGGCTGCGCATCGGAAATGTCTTGTGATGATGGATCGGAAAATAATTCCTGTGACTCAAGCGGAGGGTATGTGGTGGTGGTGTTGGTGGTAATGTCTTTGGGGGGCACACAGCAGAGAGTGAAGAGGGTGCAGATAGAGAGGATGAGGAGGGTGCAGAAGAGTAAGGCTGAGTGAGCCACTCAGCCAAGTCTGGTGCGTCCTTTGACGTAATCGAACGCACCTTCTGCAACTTCCCACTTTGGCTCAAGCCGTGCTCCTGCCCTACCCCTACCACCCCTGCGGAAGGGCCTGCCTCTTCCTCTGCCTGTCATTTTTTAAATGACCCTGTGACAAAAGTCTCTAGAGAAGTGCAGTATATGTGGAAGAAGGTATATAACACCCCGCTTCAATCTGTCGTTTTGGGGGACACACCAGTTATAATACTTTTTTCTAATTGCGTTTGTCACTCTTTGTAGTATCGCTGCAGAACTGCTCAGCAGTCACAATGCTGCACAGTTAGAATGCACTATACTATGCTTTCTATATTTGAAAGTATTTTATAAGTGTATTACACCCCTATATACTGTACACCTATACCAGTCCTTAAAAGGACTTTTGTGGACCTAAGAGTAGCTAGCTAGTGAATTACAGACTGTCCCTGCTCCAAACAGCAAACTGTCCCTACACTGAGAAAAGACTGCTGCAGAATCGGTCAGCACTGCAGTGAACTATAATATGCTTTCTATATTTGAAAGTATATTATAAGTGTATTACACCCCTATATACTGTACACCTATACCAGTCCTTAAAAGGACTTTTGTGGACCTAATAGTAATAGCTAGTGATTACAGACTGACTGTCCCTGCTCCACACAGCGTCCTTTCCCTACACTGACAAAAGACAGAATGTAAAATGGCCGCCAGATCAGGTCTATTTATAAGGTAGGGGGTATGTCCATGTGCTTAAATGTCTCAATTGGCTGTCCTGTACCCCATGATGGATGTGTCATGGGTCAAAGTTCTTCACAATGTAAAAGAATATGGCCGCCGCGAACAGCGCCATAAGTCCGCCGGTTTTGGCGAATCGCGAACGAGCAAAGTTCGCCGCGAACCGACCGCCGGGCGAACCGCAAGGCATTCTATGTATGCAGGTAAAAAACCTTCTATGTGCAGCTCCCCCCAGGCCCCCTTAATACGTACTTGTGCCCAATCTCAATCCAATGATGTGTATGAGAGCAGCTGCTCTTCCAGATTTCTCTCTCCTCATTGGCTCAGACACAGGAGCAGAGGCGATTGGCTCTCAATGCATTTGTATAAAGTTTGGGATATTGTAATTTAGTTAATTTTTAGTGCAGAGTTGGGGTATTTACGTATTTATTTAAATAAGAAAAGGAACCTTTTCACTTCCCACATATCATCCCTTTCTTGGCCTGAAAAAATCGACAAAGATAGGGGTCCAGCATCAGTGTTATCAACATTTTGGATGAGACTGTGACCATTATTAATTGCATGAAGTAACAATGCAGCAAAGCAATGACTTCCAACCATTGAGCGCAATATACCTTGATCCAAATGAAAGAAAATGTAATGGTCAAAACTGATTTAGGAGTAAAGCATTGTTGTGACTTTTGAACTATGATATGGCCACTGAGACACTTAAAGCACAGATCAAATGTCTCAGTGCCCATTACTTAGTTCAAAGTCCATGACAATGCTTTGCTCTGAGATGACTGTACTCTGTTATATATTTTTTAACTCTGTTTATTGAGCTCAAACAATATATACAGTTTTACAGAATCATTACAAATACAGTAATGACACAATAAACAAAAGTACAAAAAAATATATATAAAAATGGCAGTATCAATTTTGAACCCTTTACATGTGAAGCTTGTGTCAATATAGAAAGGATCACATAAAGAGAAGGATCCAAGTGAAAGTAAGCCATACCCCAGTATGCAAAAAAGTGTAACATCGAACTGTATTATTCTAGGTTATTGGTGAATGTATATTTGTGCCATGGATCCCATGCTTTCGGAAGATTGAAGGGCCGTTTTGGTTATCATAAATTACCTTCTCATAAGGGAAAAATTTGGCTCAATGATAGCCATTGGACCACCAGGAGATTCATCTATTTGATTGCAGTCATCTTGATGGACATGGATAAGGGTTTTCCTTAAGCAAATTCTTGTAAAGCCCCATACACACGGTCGGACTTTTTCATCAATTTGGTCCGATCGGACAAGGTTGTTGAAAAATCAGACCGTGTGTATGCACCATCGGACAGTGTTCGTCGGTTTGTCCGTCGGACAAAGTCTTATCTCCTGCTGGAAAGATTTCCCGTCAACCCGGTCCGATCACACCAAATCCGAGCGTGTGTACGCTTGTCCGACGGACAAAGTGCTACGCATGCTCAGAAGAAATTCTGTGACGGAAGCGCTCGGTCAGGTAAAACTACCTTTCCTAATCGACACAGCACATTCGTCACGCTGCAATGTTAAAATGTCTTTAATGCAGCGCATTCTCTTTTTCTTTACAATGCAACAAGAATGACATCTTTTAGCTGCTCCTATTCACCCGCACTTCTCACAAACTTACTTCTTTATTACTTTGCAGCATTTATACACTACATGTTTATTTTTACTCAGATCGTAATACAATCTTTCTTATTTTTTTACCCAGATTTTTTTTTTTTTTTGGGAATACATATTTGAAGGAGATTTTTTTTTTTTTTTGGAGGGGGTTTGTATGTCTCAACTTAGCAAAACCACATTATTAACATTTGTATTTCTTGCTTACATTTACTAGGAGTTTGTTGGTTGTTGGTGCCCCTTGTTAATTCTAGGATTAGTGAAATGTACCTGCCTACTCAAAGAAAAACTGTCATTGTAGAAAAGTAAAACACAATAGTCAATGATTATTTCAAATCAAAAAAACCTTTATTTAGGTCTCAGCAACAGACCAAAGAGGAACGCAGCCATGGTGAAACTTGGGGAATTTGCAAAGCCTTGGACACCCATGGCAACCATCATTTTACAGACTTAAACAATTGGGGGCATGAAGACTACCTATCTAAATAATAAGGGAGCGCAATCTGGTCCTGAAGTCCAAAACATCCGGAACTGCAGCAGATGCCATCTAGGTCCCCAGGCTCTGGTACTACGAGAGGCTCCATCTTCTCTCAGACCAGACTGAGTCCAGGTTGTCACTCTCTTGTCTTCCTTGTACGCTTCCTTCCACGCCGTGGTGCTGGTGCTGGTGGGGTGGCAGAAGGAGGAGGAGGAGGCGGAGCAAGGTCACTCTCGCAAACATGTGTGAGGGGAGTCATCTCCCCAGCCATCCCCTCATTTAGTATTTTGAGGATGACCTCCTCACACATGCTGCGTTGCCCCGCCTCCATACCCGTAAATTTACTTGTAACCAAGGAGGCAAAGGCCTCTTCGTAGGTGGGTGTGGCATAGAGGGAGGCTGAGGCATCTTTTATCAGCTGGAGCGCTGACTCTCCCACCTCCCCCATGTTTTTCGCCCTTCTGTAGGGAAGGCGGAGGGGAGAGACTTGGGAGACAGTCAGGCTCCTACGCCTACCCCCCTCTTGGCTGCCACTACCCCCTGCCTCCTCCTGACTGCCACCTTCCACAGCCACCTCCTGGCTGAGGTCTTCCTGTGTATGAAAAAGGGACATAGTTTCAGTTATTTGTTCATCAAACACACACAATTCTCATCTAGTGACTGTTGCAAAATGTTTTCAAATACAAAACCATACAATTCTCAGCCCTGCAGTTTAGATTCTTCCCAAAAATGTCTCCCACACCACTGTCTGTTGATATGTCAATCACGTTAGGAAATAAGCAATTGGGGATCCTGAATTAACTGAACATCATTCATTATTCAACAAACTGGTTCCAAAACTACTATACCTGGAACAAGCTGGGCACCTGCACATATTCCTGACTGGAAGGCCCAGGTTGGTCCTCGGAATCCTCATCAAGGGTGGCGTGCGTGGAAGGACGCGTGCAAGGAAGAGTCGAGAGTGACTTCCTGACAGTAGCCTGTTCTTTGAGAAAGTGGAGCCTGTCATAGTACCAGAGCGTGGGGACATGGACATCAGCTGCTGCAGCTCCAGATGCTTGTGACTTCAGGACCTTATTGCGCTCCCGGAAATAGGTAGTCTTCATGTTGGTGATCTTCACTTTTAAGTTTGCGACGGTTGCCATGGGCAGGGTAGGCTTTACAAATGCCACCAGTTTCAGCAGGGCTGCGTACCTCTTTGGTCTGTTGCTATAATCCCTGTGTTTTGCCTGCCATAAGAGGGGGAATTGCCGGTATTTATCAATGAAGTGTGGGAGAAAGCTCACGTTGTAGAAGGCATCCATCACCTCTGCAAGACACAACGCCACACAAAACAATATAAATAATGTCAGCCTAAACTCTCCTAATCTTCTCCATAAAGAAGCCTCAAGTTCTAATCAGTCTAGGCTAGTTATGTACCAACGTCAAATTGTACCTTCGTTTGTAGCGATCGTCTCGTGCGTGAGCTTTCTCTCCCCTCGTCTCCCAGATCGTGGCTACGACACAGGCGTGTGACGTTTTATATACACTGCGCATGCTTCAAACTCCGCCCGCCCCTGACGATCTTTCTCGTCTATTCCCCACCCCTTCTCTTTACGGCGTAGTGGGGAGAGCACATGGCGGGGACACAGCAGGTGCGCCACAAAATATCCCACCAACGAGGAGGAGGACGAGGAAAGTCCGGAGGCAGAAACGTCCCGATCCCGGAACCTGAAATTCAAGGCCTCCAATATGTCATTTGGAGAAATGTTGGAGATGGTGGACATATTAAAGAGGAGCGACTATGATGGGAAGTATGGGCCTTACCTCAACCCCAATGTCCGCAAGGCCAAGATCATGTCTAAAGTTGTGAGAAGGCTGTACAATAATTTTGGGGTACAACGATCCAAGGAGCAACTCAGGAAACGCTGGTCAGACCTGAAACTGAGGGAGGCCGATCAGTACAGAAAGATCAAGAGAATTCTTCAAAAAAGTAAGTAGTTGTGTTTTGTGTTTGATTTCTTGCTTGCATACTGCTCCATTGTGTTTTGATTTTTACCAAGTTGTACATTCCAAAATGGCCACTTTCAGGTTCGTCTGTGCATTCGATCGTACTCAGCCTCGATCTTTCTGCCACTGTCATGGTCGTGTGTGTGTGCATTCGATCGTACGCAACCTCGATCGTTCGGCCACTTATAATACGATGTTTGGTGTTTTTTTTGGGGAAAGGAAGTTTGTTCTCACTAGAAATGTCATCAAGAATGTAAAGCCAATTTATTCAATGTAAAGGAGAGGTCACTCAGTAGCTGTTTACCCATCTGGACTCTAGAGCACTAGTGCTGGGACACCCAAACCCCCTTTTTATTATGCTTTTCCACACATGTGCTCCAGTGGATACTAGAGGGGGGTCTCCATCACACAAACTTCTACCAAAAAGCTAGTCAGTTTAGCACCTTTACAAAGTGACTTCATTCATGTAGTTGACATTTGTAACTGGCCAAACTAAAATAGTGTCCGTCACTTTCAAGCAATGTTTGTCATTTCCTATTTCTGCCCTCAATAGCTTGTGTTGCTAAATCTTCCTTTTGGACATTCTCATAGGGGAGCGAAAACTTGGGCCGTCTGAGGAAACCCCCAAACCAACACCTACCAAAAAAGGGGAAAGAGCAGAAGCAGAGGAGGAGGAGGAGGAGGAAGGAGAGATCATCGAACTTGGAGAAATTGTCACCACAACAGGTGAGTGTGGGAGAACACAGCTACTGGTAAGCTAATCCATGTATGGCTGCCTCATTTCCAACACCCCATTTTTGTTTGTTTGTGGTTTTTAGGTGACGTGGATGTTGTGGAAGAAAAATCGCACTTTACCACAGAGAGTGCCCACGTACTCATCGGAGAGATAATGGTCTGCAATAGAGATCTAGATTACATAAAGCAAAACATCAATGATGTTCAACAAAAATTGAAGAACATCATTGATATTTTAGGAAAAATATGAAAACGCACCAAGTAATTAACACACATTTGTGCCAGCTTCAGAACACATTTGCAACTTAAAAACTGTCTGAAATTTGGAACATGCACACATTGTGTCCACATGTGCTAGCTCCCACCATGGTGGATGAATGGCAACGTTTTTTTGGGGGTGCAAACACTTTACGAACTACGAAAGTGGTTGTGGTGAAGGGGTTGCACCCCCAAAAAACGTCCATTCATCCCCATGATGGAAAATGGCACTTTTGAAGCTTCTAGGCATGTGTTTTACCATCTAATGACCATTTTCAGTCCCAAATTGTGTGCATGTTCCAAATTTCCACTTTTCGGGGGTGACCCCCCCATGTGATGAAGGCAAGATCAAACACACTTTGAACATATAGTCATGTCTGATCTTGTCTTCACTTTACAAAGTTGAACTTTCCAAGTTCCTAGGTTCTGTTTTGCTCCATGCCTGGTTTTACCAATTGCGGAATGTTTGTAAACAATGTTGTAAATAACCAAGATGTTGTCAGTTTTGGCGTGAAGATTGTAAACGCACTTGGGAATGTTTTCCTAGTAAACTTTTATTTTTCTAAATGTGTGGCTTCCTTATTTAAAAAACACAATGCATTATGTATGTAAAATGAAAAGGATATGGGGGGCAATGGGTGTTATTTACTAAAGGCAAATCCACTTTGCACTCCAATTTTCTTTCCCGGGGAACTTTTTCAATGCACTTGTAGAGCATAGCGGATTTGACTTATGTAAATGACACCCACAGTGCTTTGTACGAAAACACGGAGCACAGCATTTTGGAGAATACACACATGTCAGACCTGGTGATGAAAAGGAGTATTTTGGGTGTCAGTTATGCAGTACAAACCTTCTCTAGACCAAAGATTAGGTAGGAAACACACAACATGAGAATAATCTTTTTGGGAAGAAGAGACTGTTACCTCCTTTTGCCCAGAAAGTGCATTCCCACTGTCGAAGGCAAAGGGAAAAAATGTCAAAGTAAAATAAGCTAAAAAGAAGACTGAAATGACATGAAATCATAGGTTGGTTAAAATATCAGATTTATTAAAAAATGCCTCTCACACATCGTCAGGCAGAGCAATGGCCCCCCTACCCACAAAGTACTGCATATATTGGTCCCGGACCACACGGGCATTTAGAGGGGGCAAGCCTGGACGTGCCACTCGAAGGGCTGTGAGTTCGGCATTTGGAGGGCCCTCCACATCTGGGCCAACGGGCACCACATAGTTCCTGTTATGTCTTTTGAGGAAGTTGTGCAATATGCAACAGGCAAGAACTATGTGGTTCAGTTTGTATTCCGCCAAGTTAAATGCCGTCAGGAACAGGCGGAAGCGGCTGGCCAGGATGCCAAAAGCGTTCTCCACAACTCTTCTGGCTCTGGACAGCCTGTAGTTGAAGACCCTCTGGTCCGGGGTGAGGGTCCTCATCGGGAACGGCCTCATCACATGGGGAGTCAACGCAAACGCTTCATCTGCGACAAAGACGAAGGGGAGTCCTTCGGCATTCTCCTCTGGAGGTGGCAAGCACAGACTGCCACTTTGGAGACGCCAGTAGAACTCCGTGTGCGTAATGGCCCCACCATCCGATATCCGGCCGTTCATCCCCACGTCCACATACATAAACTCGTATGTTGCCGACACCACCGCCAACATCACTACACTATTAAACCCTTTATAATTATAATAGTAGGACCCCGAGTTGGGCGGTGGGACGATGCGGACGTGTTTCCCATCAATTGCCCCTCCGCAGTTAGGAAAGTCCCAACGGCTGGCAAAGTGGGAGGCCACAGTCTGCCATTCCTGTGGCGTGGAAGGGAACTGTGGAGTGAAACAAGAAAAAAAAATTAGTCACTTTGCACCTAAACATTGCAAGCAGATTAGACAATCAACATCTTGGAACAAGAGCATTGTCTAAAATTGGAGGCTGGAAAGTATTTGCACAGAAAAGTAGAGGCTCCCCTTCACAGATTACTCACCCCCCCATCAATCCCCCCACTTCTGATGGGCCATTGGCAATAACTAGGGGTTTTGGGGGGGGGGGGGTGGACAGCTAACCCTCTGCACTTCATTGATTGGCAAATGGCTCAATAATGTGGGCTAGTTTGGCCAGACCCTCTGTACTTAACACTATTGGCAGGCCAAAGGAAAGATCAAATAACATTTCAACCCCCCCCCCCCCCCCCCCAAAAAAAGGCAGGCACAGTGTGACATTATTAAATTACCAAGCAAGCTAATAGGAGGGAAAGAAGACAAAAAAATAGGAAATGGAATGTATGGAGGCAGTCCCTTGCACTACATGCTTTGCTGAATTCATCCCTAAAGATGCGCACTATAAAGAGGTAGGTATATAGTGTGTATGGACCTTGGGAAAGCCAGCAGATAAAGGATTGGTACCATCTGACAGAGCAGTTGGGGGAGGGGGTTCCTAATGAGTTTGCCCCCCCCCCCCCCCCCACCAAAAGAACAAAAAAAGGGGGCTCTACATGAAGTAAACCACACAGCAAACATTTGTGCATATTTTAGGGGGTGTTTTGGGGCAAACAATACTATGCAGCAGACAAAAGACATTGCTTAAGTGACTAGGCCATAGGTGTCTATTGGGGCAGAAGAGCATGCTGGTGAGGTAAGTGAAGGGAAAAATGCATGAAGGAGAAAAGGGGGCACAGCATATTAGAACATATTGCAATCATGGTAATTAGGGAAGGAGGTCAAAAATACAAGTCATTAGCAAACAGAGCATACATAGAAGGGAATAGTAAAGTAGAAATGTTACCTTAATATAGTCCTCCTGCAGGACCTGAATGATGGCAGAACAGGTCTCTGGAATAATGATTCCCAGGGCCTGGGGAGAGATACCTGAAGAGAACTTCAAATCCTGAAGACTTCTCCCTGTCGCCAAGTACCTCAACGTGGCAACAAGCCTCTGCTCCGGAGTAATGGCTTGTCTCATGCAGGTATCCTGCCGGCTGATAAAGGGGGTCAGCAAAGCCAAAAGACGGTGAAAATCGGGGTCCGTCATCCTGAGAAAGTTCCTGAAATCATCAGGATTATTCTCCCGGATCTCACGAAGCAAAGGCATGTGCGAGAACTGGTCACGCTGAAGCAACCAATTCTTGGTCCACATACTCCTCGTCACTCTGTTCATGGACGGGTCTTGGGTCAAAGCTAAAAGCCCGACACCAATTCCGCGTACAGCACGAACTCGGCGACGAGTACGCACGGGAAACATCGCTCAGAAGGTCACAAAAGGTCGGCTGGTCAGAACGGACAAACAGAAAGCACCGATAAACAGCAAGGCCTGAAAGAACGAAGTGAATACCAGCAACGAGCAGACAATAAGCAGTGCAAATCAAAGCGTCCTATATCAAGATATAGGCCGCAATGACCAACAAATGCGAACTGACTACACGCACTAATAAACAGATACGCACGACAAGCACAAACTGAAGAGCAGTAACGATCTGAGTCAGAAAACTGAGAAGCGCGAATCTTAAGTCACCAAACTTCCACTAACTCTCGATAAACACGGGATCAGCAGAAGGAGCCCAACGGGTGCCTGACGTGGTGCTGAACTTCCCTTTTGTAATCTCGTGGACGACGACTTACGTCACGACGTTCTTCCGGACCGGATATTCCGACAACGTAGTCCGACCGTGTGTACGCAACGCCAACATCGGACAAAGTACGTCGGACAAAGTCCGACTGACCTGGTCCGCGGATTGTCCGAGCGTGTGTATGGGGCTTTAGAGGTTTGTAGTA
The DNA here is from genome assembly GCA_028564925.1 of Lithobates sylvaticus. Lineage (NCBI taxonomy): Eukaryota > Metazoa > Chordata > Amphibia > Anura > Ranidae > Lithobates > Lithobates sylvaticus. The sequence goes on along the minus strand of CM053029.1, from coordinate 230,551,956 downwards.
CTCTCAGTGTATACAGTGGAGAGGAGAAGGGAGGGGCCTCTGAACCAGGCAGGTATCAGTTTCACTTTAACTCAGCTTGAACACTGTTGCTGATGCCCGGGGCAGAGGCCCCTCCCCTCTCCGCTGTATACAATCGGAGATAGAACTACTAGCCCCAGGGAGATCCCCCTGCCTGTGGACACCATATAGCTGCCGATCGCCGCCTCCCACCTCTCCCAGCCAGGTACAGGGGAACCTCTGCAAGGGGGGAGTCAGCTGTTTGGGGGCCCAAATGTAAGAGGGGGGCCTTTCTGGGGACACTAAGGTAAGTAAGGGGGCCTCTGGGGACCCAAATGTAAGAGGGGGGCTCTCTGGGGACACTGATGTAAGGACGGGGCCCTCTGGGGACACTGATGTAAGGACGGGGCCCTCTGGGGACACTGATGTAAGGACGGGGCCCTCTGGGGACACTGATGTAAAGACGGGGCCCTCTGGGGACACTAATGTTAGAGGGGGGGCTCTCTGGGGACCCTGTGTAAGGAGGGGCTCTCTGGGGACCCTGTGTAAGGGGGGGGCTCTCTGGGGACCCTGGCGTAAGGGGGGGCTCTCTGGGGACCCTGATGTAAGGGGGGGCTCTCTGAGGACCCTAATGTAAGGAGGGGCTCTCTGGGGAGCCTGGTGTAAGGGGGGCTCTCTGGGGACCCTGGTGTAAGAAGAGGCTCTCTGAGGACCCTGATGTAAGGGGATGCTCTCTGGGGACCCTGATGTAGGGGGATACACTCTGGGGACCCTGATGTAAGGGGAGGCCCACTGGGGACCCTGATGTAAGGAGGGGCTCTCTGAGGACACTGATGTAAGGGGGCTCACTGGGGACCCTGATGTATGGAGGGGCTCTCTGGGGACCCTGATGTAAGGAGGGGCTTTCTGGGGACCCTGATGTAAGGGGAGGCTCTCTGGGGACTCTGATGTAAGGGGAGGCTCTCTGGGAAACCTAATGTAGGGGGAGGCTCTCTGGGGACCCTCATGTAGGGGGGGCTCTCTGGGGACCCTAATGTAAGGGGGGGCTCTCTGGGGACCCTGATGTAAGGGGGGGCTCTCTGGGGACCCTGATGTAAGGGGGGGCTCTCTGGGGACCCTGATGTAAGGGGAGGCTCTCTGGGGACCCTAATGTAGGGGGGCTCTCTGGGGACCCTGCTGTAGGGGGAGGCTCTCTAGGGACCCTGATGTAAGGGGGGCTCTCTGGGGACCCTAATGTAGGGGGAGGCTCTCTGGGGACCCTGATGTAAGGGGGGGCTCTCTGGGGACCCTAATGTAGGGGGAGGCTCTCTGGGACCCTGATGTAAGGGGAGGCTCTCTGGGGACCCTAATGTAGGGGGAGGCTCTCTGGGGACCCTGATGTAGGGGGAGACTCTCTGAGGACACTGATTTAAGGGGGGCTGTCTGGGGACCCTTGTGTAAGGGGGGCTCTCTGGGGACCTTGGTGTAAGGAGGGGCTCTCTGAGGACCCTGATGTAAGGGGGGCTCTCTGAGGACCCTGATGTACGGGGGGCTCTCTGGGGACCTCATTCTGTTCTATATTGTTGTACTTATTCTTTGACTGGTTTTGTTTAAAGGAGGGAGGATTGTTTTGGGAGCACTGAAGTGTCAGGTGTGACTGTGTGGCAATGGCAAATGGTTTACATAGCTCACACGGCATCACGGGTCAAGTAGAGGGCCCCTTAGCAGAATTTTGCTTAGGGCCCCAGGGAGGTCAAGTCGAGTCCCTGCTAGAAGTCAAGCAAGTCAAGTCAAGTCATTTATTTTGGTCAAGTCACAAATCAAGTCAAAATACTGATTTACCACCTTTAAATGAGTTAAAAGTCAGTGTTGTTCAGGAAAGGTTTTATTTTAAAAATAATATTTTCAACATTAAACTTCAAAAGAATAAAGTATACAGTGGTGTGAAAAAGTGTTTGCCCCCTTCCTCATTTCCTGTAAACAATAGTCAAGGACAACACAAGCAAACACAAAATGCAATTTGTAAATGAAGGTGTTTATTATTAAAGGTGAAAAAAAATCCAAACCATCATGGCCCTGTGTGAAAAAGTGATTGCCCCCCTTGTTAAAACATACTATAACTGTGGTTGTCCACACCTGAGTTCAATTTCTCTAGCCACACCCAGGCCTGATTATTGCCACACCTGTTCACAATCAAGGCATCACTTAAATAGGAGCTGCTTGACACAGTAAGGTCCACCAGAAGATCCTTAAAAGCTACACATCATGCCAAGACCCAAAGAAATTCAGGAACAATTGAGAAAGAAAGTAATTGAGATCTATCAGTCTGGAAAGGGTTATAAAGCCATTTCCAAAGCTTTGGGAATCCAGCGAACCACAGTGAGAGCCATTATCCACAAATGGCAAAGACATGGAACAGTGGTGAACCTTCCCAGGAGTGGCCGGCCGCCCAAAATTACCCCAAGAGCGCAGCGACGACTCATCCAAGAGGTCACAAAAGACCCCACAAACAACGTCCAAGGAACTGCAGGCCTCACTTGCCTCAGTTAAGGTCAGCGTTCATGCCTCCACCATCAGGAAAAGACTGGGCAAAAATGGCCTGCATGGCAGAGTTCCAAGAAGAAAACCACTGCTGAGCAAAAAGAACATCAAAGCTCGTCTCAATTTCTCCACAACACATCTTGATGATCCCCAAGACTTTTGGGACAACATTCTGTGGACCGATGAGACAAAAGTGGAATTCTTTGGAAGGTGTGTGTCCAAGTATATCTGGCGTAGAAGGAACACTGCATTTCAGAAAAAGAACATTATACCAACAGTAAAATATGGTGGTGGTAGTGTGATGGTCTGGGGCTGTTTTGCTGCTTCAGGACCTGGAAGACTTGCCGTGATAAAAGGAACTATGAATTCTGCTGTCTACCAAGAGATCCTGAAGGAGAATGTCCGACCATCTTTTCTTGTACTCAAGCTGAAACGAACTTGGGTTCTGCAGCAGGACAATGATCCTAAACACACCAGCAAGTCCACCACCGAATGGCTGAAGAAAAACAAAATGAAGACTTTGGAGTGGCCTAGCCAAAGTCCAGACCTGAATCCTATTGAGATGTTGTGGTATGACCTTAAAAAGGCCGTTCATGCTCGAAAACCCTCTAATGTAACTGAATTAGGACAATTCTGCAAAGATGAGTGGGCCAAAATTCCTCCAGGACGCTGTAAAAGCCTCATTGCACGTTATCGCAAACGCTTGGTTGCAGTTGTTGCTGCTAAGGGTGGCCCAACCAGTTATTAGGTTTAGGGGGCAATCACTTTTTCACACAGGGCCATGATGGTTTGGATTTTTTTTTACCTTTAATAATAAACACCTTCATTTACAAATTGCATTTTGTGTTTACTTGTCTTGTCCTTGACTATTGTTTAAATTGGTTTGATGTTCCGAAACACTTAAGTGTGACAAACATGCAAAGGAACAGGAAATGAGGAAGGGGGCAAACACTTTTTCACATCACTGTATCTAGACACTTGAATGGTGATGAGCCACTTACAAATAGTTTTTTTTGCTGTTTGTTAAATTTTTTGCAAATGCAATGCATTGTAAAGCTGGCCATACACCTATAGATTATCTGCAGATTTTCTATGGTTAGATGGAAAAAGGGCAACAGATTTCTCTATGTTCCCTAAACTGTGTGGATGGAGGAATCTCCCACTTTTTCCATCTAACCATAGAACATCTGCAGATAATCTATAGGTGTATGGCCATTGGCCAGCTTAAGTTACAATGCATTAAACATTAAACTTCAAACTAATAAAGTATATGTAGAAACTTGAATGGTGATGAGCCACTTACTTACAAATTGTTTTTTTTTTGCTGTTTGTTTAATTTTTTTCAAATGCAAAGCATTGTAAAGCTTGCCATACACCTATAGAATATCTGCAGATTTTCTATGGTTAGATGGAAAAAGGGCAACAGATTTCTTTATGTTCGCTAAACTGTGTGGATGGAGGAATCTCCCACTTTTTCCATCTAACCATAGAACATCTGCAGATAATCTATAGGTGCATGGCCAGCTAAAGTTACAATGCATTGCATTTGCAAAAAATTTAATTCGATAGTACTTTCTCGCTCAGTTGTGAGCGATGGGGTCGCATTATAACCCCACCATGGCTGAACACACGTTCAACAGGTGCGCTTGATGCAGGGACTGACATAACTCTTACCGCTACCCTGAACAAAGAGGGGAACATGTGCCTGTTCATGGCCCAAAACTGAAGGCAACTCTGTCCATCACAAATGTCTAAATACTGGTTCAGCTGAATTTGGGGAGTAGAACATGAATCTTTCTTTTGTTTTTTGTGGTATGCTGAGAACAGCTCAGACTGACTCTCTGGCTCTGCCACTGGCATTTGCTCGTCTTCATCGGTGGTTGGTGGGGTGGGCTTGCAGTCCTCTTCTTTGAGAATCAAGTCTGAAGAACACAAGCATAAATGGTCACAACACAACTGAAATATCAAAGCAACCAGATCATGACAATCTAGTGCATAGGTCTTCAACCCTCTCCTTGGGGTCCCCCAAACAGGCCATATTTTAGTTTTTCCCCATGAAATAACACACCTGATTTGATTAATCAAAGGCTTAATGTGTAGTAGTTGACTAATTGAAACAGGTGTGTTATTTTAGGGTGAAAACAAAAACATGGCCTGTCTGGGGATCCCTGAGGAGAGGATTGAAGACCTCTGAGTAGAGTATATCAACATACTGACATTCTTTTATAGCCTACAATCTGGCATTACATTGGATTATTACAAAAACATAACATACTTTTTATCATCGCAGACACAGCCTCCTTGATATTTTCGGGAGCCAAAACATCATGGGTCAACCACATGGTGCCAAATGAAGGATCCAGCAGAGCAGCTTTTAGGTATAGAGGGTCAGAGAAGGGTAAGGTTGCTACATCATTGTGTTCATCTGCCATCCTCACATTGACAAAGATCCCTCCAAATCGTCTTTTGAGTGATTCTTGCAGGCTACGGATCAAGCCACCAAGGTAGCGCACGCTCTCTTTATGATTTTCCAAGTGGTGATTCAGAGAAAGGATACAGGGTACAACAGCACTTATTGTCACAATTTTTTCTCCCTGTGAGAGGTCTGTGGCTTCTCCAAAAGGTTGAAGGACATCCACGAGTTCCTTAATCTGATTCCACTCTCTAGCTGTGAATACAGTCTCTCTGTGTCCCCCATCTTCAAGAATTCTAGTCAGTTTCACCTGGTCACAGCTGACCACTGATTTCAATTGCCTCAGTGTGGAATTCCAGCGTGTGGTAACAGCGGCAGGGATTCCACGCTGTCCAAACTCCTCTTCGAATTTTTCCTTGAAAGAGGTGCTTGTATGTAACAAGGAGCTCAACCTGGAAGCTTTGGCGAGAGCTGCATTGACTAATTTAGTCTCTTTAAGTCCATCACCTATTACCAATTGAAGCGTGTGTGCAAAACATTGAAGTCTAGTCTGGGTTTTTGCACTCAAATAATTGTCAAGCATCTCCTGTTCTTCCATTGACAAGTCATTCCAAATGTCCGAATCATCAAGGTCATCGTCTTCTTCTCCCTGTCCTGGAAAACATGTAGTGAATGCTTTTTTCATGTTTGCGGCGTTGTCACAGATGATGTGGTCTACCTTTTTTTTAATCTTGTACTCTTCACATACACGCTCAAATTCCTCACAAATTCTTCCCCCTGTATGGGGACCTTTGAAGCGGTTGCACGCAAGCAACTGTGATTTCAACTGAAGACGGTCTTCCTCAATGTTGATCCAGTGCACTGTGACTCCAAGAAAGCCTCTCATCCTGCGGTCTGACCATATATCTACAGTCACTGACAGATGATCTACCGCTGCGAGTTCATTTTTCAGCTTCATTTGCCTATCTGCCACCAGATTGTCAAGCTTGCCAGTAATTGTTCTTCTACTTACTGGAGAGTACTTGTTGTCTACTATTGACAAAAAGCGACGAAAGCTTTGATGTTCAATGATGGACAGTGGCATGTTGCAGTTTATAATGAGGTCTGACAGGATTGAGTTTGTAATTGCCTTCTGCTGCTGGTGGTTGCAGTGGTATAGCTGCACAGTCTCCTGTGCGATGAATTGTGAGATTTGAGGCTGGCTAGCATCAAAAGTCCCTTTGGTATGGATGTACTCTTCATATCTATAGAGTAAACAGAAGAGAGATGGAAAATAAAGTTAGCTATGTGATTTATTGATTTTAACAACAATACACTCTGCTCCCACCCATACACGTTACTGTACCTACCTTTCTTTATGGGTTTTGTAGTGACGGATGAAGTTGGATGTTGTGGTTGACGTGTCTCTTATTTTTGAGCTGCAGACCTTGCACATCGCCGTTCTCTTCTTTTCGCCAACATCTAAAACATAATCCTTAAATCCAAATGTAATTATTTTTGGAATCGCTCCCTCCATTATAGCTGTCTTGTGCGTTGGTCTCTCAGGGGCGGATCCAGAGTTTACTGTGTCGGGAGGGGCACTGCCAGAAAATAAGGTGTTGCTTACTTACAAAACTATTTATTGGCACCAGTGACACCAATCCAATACAGTGACTAGTGCTAAAGAAAATGCACTGTTACTGTATAAATGACACTGGCAGGGGAGGGGTTAACACTAGGGGTGATCAAGGGGTTAGGTATGCTCCTAGGGACTGCTTTCTAACTGTGGCAGGGATGGATGTGTTAGAAGAAAAGAGATCTGCGTTTCAGCTTAGACACAAGATCTCTCTCTTCCTCTGTGACAGAACAGCCACACGTGACACCCAAAATGTACTGGCACAGGCAAGTTTTTACTGGCATTTCCAAAAGTAAAAAAAAAAATACAGTTTTAAGTGCAAATTTTAGTATTTAGGCAACAAACAAGTAACATGTTCAATTATTAATGAACTCACCATTCAGTTGCTAGGGGTTGCTATACATTACTGCCCACCATTTGGTTGTCTAGGGTTTGCTATACATTACCGTTCTTATAGTACACTTTCAGCACCAGCCTCTGCCAGCTACTCTCTCACCGAGCCCTGCCTGGCATGCAGATCACGCCTGCAGTCAGACGGGCAAATACTTCAGTCTCCTGTGCCAGTTTTGCCCCGGCTGTCTGTGACTCTCTGGAGGGGGGCACGCCGGACCCTGCCACTGTCATTGTTCCCCCAGCTGCTGCTGATCAGTAATGGCAAAGCAGCTGGGCAGACAAAGGGGTGGCACAGGCCGGCAAAAAAAAGACTGGTGGGAATGGAAGCACAATGGGCCATTCTGAGAAGCTGCCATTTAAATAGGGCAAGGGTGGCCAGTTTACCACTGCTGTTTTAAGAATGGGCCAGGGGTCCTCGTGATCAGTTTAAAACCAGCTATGGGGTGTGTGCAATTAATCAGTTTGACTTGGGAGGTGTGCAATGGATCCGTGTATAACCAAGTATGGGGGTGTGCAACGGACCAATTTTTTATAATCCGCTATGGGGGTGTGCAATTGATCAATTTATAATCCGCTATGGGGGTGTGCAATTGATCAGTTTGACCTGGGAGGTGTGCAATTGACCAGTTTATAACAAGCTGTGGGGGTGTGCAATGCCAGTTAATAACCAGTGGATCCATTGCACACCTCCCAAGTCAAACTGTCTGATTAATTGCACACACACCATAGCTGGTTTTAAACTGATCAATTGCATACCTCCCAAGTCAAAATTAATATTTGCACAACCCTATATCTGGTTATAAATGAATTGCACACCCCCATAGCTTATTATAAGCAAATTAATTGCATGCCCCCACAGCTTGTTATAAACTGGTTAATAATTGCGCACCTCCATATAAACTTAAACTGATCTATCGGACAGCTTCCAACTCATTAATTGCACAACCCCATAGCTGGTTATAAGCAAATTGCACACCTACAGCAACTGGTCATAAATATATAGTACTAAACATTAGGACCTCACACAGGATCAATGTAAATCAATGAACTGACAATCATAGGAAATAGTCATATTGGAGACAATAGGGGCAATTATTCACAATGGCCCCTATTGTCTCCAATATGTGTATTTCTTTCCTATGATTGTCAGTTCATTAGTGCCAATGTTTTTTTTTTATATGAGTCAGACCCCTTGGACTTAGACAATAATGCTGTAAAAAAAAAAATAATAATTTGCACAACACCAACCGTATACTGTCAGCGCCGGTGTACCTGGTCAGCGGCGTCCCGGCGGCCATTCCACGTTTCCAGTATTGCAAAATCGCGCCTCTTCATCGTCTGTGATAGGCGGAACACTCAATTTATTTCCCAGCATTCAGTGTTCCACCTATCAGGGCCATCCGCTCATCCTCATAACACAGACGAGGATGAGAGGATGACCGTGATAGGCGGAACACTGCCTGCTGTGAAATTGAGTGTTCCGCCTATCACAGACAAGGAGGCGCGGTTCCGCCTATCACAGACAAGGAGGCGCGGCTTTTATACTGCAATGGTTAGTTAGTGGTAGTAATGACTTGCCAAGTCATAGGGCCCAAGTCAAAGTCAAGTCACAAGTCATTAGTGTCAAGTCAAAGTCAAGTCGAGTCATTTGTTTAATTTTGTCAAGCAAGTCGCAAGTCCTCAAATAGCCGACTCGAGTCTGACTCGAGTCAAGTCATGCGACTCGAGTCCCCCACCTCTGGTAGAAGCTATTGTTTACTTTTTGTGTTTGTCACCTGAACTTTACATTTTAAGGCCTCATGCATACTGGACATTTTACAGATGCTGCTGGTATCTGGTATTTTTTTTCCTGCCTCTAAACTCCACTGCATGTTAATTAAGTAATTATCCATGCACACATAGGCTTTTAGCAGCATTTAGTATCAGGAGAGTTTAGAGGAAGGAAAAAAAAACACTGCCAGTGCATCCAGGAGCAGCAGTGTTTAACCGCAAGTTAATGCTAGGCGCGTTTAGCAATTGAGCGTTAATTTATTTTAATGGCCAGAATAAATTCTGGCCAATGAAATTAATTATTGCCCAAATGCTTGATGCCTGTAAACATGCCTAAATGCTTGTAAAAATGTTTACCTTTTACAAGCGTCAGGCTTTTTTTTTGCTAAAATGACATTGCCAGGAGGAAGGTTTCTAGGAGAGTTTAGAAAACGTCCAGAGTGCATCAGGCCTAATTGTAAAACTAAAAGAGATATGCAGTCTTTGATTACTTTCATGACCTATGTTTAAATAACTGTCCAGTTCTTTATAGAGGAATAAGAGAGTAAGGCATAATCACCATAATATATCTCTCCACTTGTCCATTGGACTGAGGGTGGTAGGCAGAGGAGAAGTCTAGTTTGACTTTCAGTTGACTGCAGAGTGCTCTCCAGAATTTAGACACAAATTGGACGCCTCTGTCCGAGACAATGTGGGATGGAAGTCCATGAAGACGGAAAATCTGAAGGAAGAAATGTTTCGCGAGTATAGGTGCCGAAGGAAGCCCCGGAAGCGGGACAAAATGTGCCATTTTGGAGAAACAATCCACGACCACCCATATGGTGGTGTGGCCGTGTGAAGGAGGGAGGTCCGTGATGAAGTCCATAGCTATGTGGGCCCAGGGTCGTTCAGGCACAGGCAGAGGGTGAAGAAGACCAGCAGGCTTCTGGTGAGGGGTCTTATTACGAGCACATATGGCGCAGGCCTGTACGAAGTCCGTCACATCCTTTTTTAAGGAGGGCCACCAGTAATACCTGGAAATCAGTTGGGAGGATTTCTTGATTCCAGGATGACCAGCCAGATGAGAGGAGTGACCCCATTTGAGGACCTGAAGCCGAAGACGCGGGGGGACCAAGGTTTTCCCAGGGGGAACTTGCAGTAGGGAGGCCGGGGCAGAAGAGATCAAACACTCAGGAGGCACAATGTGTTGTACAGGACACTCGGACTCAGAGGTATCGGTGGACCGAGAGAGAGCGTCAGCCCGGACATTCTTGTCTGCAGGACGGAAATTGATCTCAAAGTTGAAGCGGGCAAAAAACAACGACCACCTAGCTTGGCGTGGGTTTAATCGCTGAGCGGACTGGAGGTAAGAGAGATTTTTATGATCAGTGAAGATCGTGATGAGATGAATGGATCCCTCAAGGAGATGTCTCCACTCCTCAAGTGCTAACTTGATAGCCAGTAATTCACGGTCTCCAATGGAATAGTTCTTTTCAGGGGGGGGAAAGGTCTTGGAGAAAAAACCACAGGTGATGTTCTTGCCCTTGGAGTCTTTCTGGAGAAGCACGGCTCCAGCTCCCACAGAGGAGGCATCGACTTCCAGGAGGAATGGTTTGAGAGGGTCAGGCCTGGATAGAATGGGGGCAGCGGCAAAGACAGACTTGAGGTGGTTAAATGCCTCATCAGCTTGAGGAGGCCAAGACCTCGGATTCACATTTTTTTTTGGTTAGTGCCACAATAGGCGCGACAATGGTGGAGAAGTGGGAAATGAACTGGCGGTAATAGTTGGCGAATCCGAGGAAACGCTGGATGGCCCGTAGCCCAGTAGAACGTGGCCAGTTCAGGACGGCAGAAAGTTTCTCCGGGTCCATTTGGAGCCCTTGTCCAGAGACCAAGTAACCCAGGAAGGGAAGACTGCAGTGTTCAAAGAGACATTTCTCTAGTTTGGCGTAAAGATGGTTATCACGGAGCCGTTGGAGCACTTGACGGACATGAAGACGGTGCTCCTCCAAGCTAGAGGAGAAAATCAGGATATCATCCAGATAGACAACAACACAGGAGTACAGCAAGTCTCTGAAGATCTCATTCACAAAATCTTGAAAGACCGCAGGGGCATTGCATAAACCAAAGGGCATGACGAGGTATTCAAAGTGTCCGTCACGAGTGTTGAAGGCAGTTTTCCATTCATCGCCTTTACGAATACGGATGAGATTATATGCGCCCCGGAGGTCCAGTTTGGTAAAAATGCTTGCTCCGCGCAAACGGTCAAAAAGTTCTGAGATGAGAGGCAGTGGGTAGCGATTCTTCACAGTGATTTTATTAAGACTACGATAGTCAATGCAGGGACGTAAAGACCCGTCTTTTTTGGCGACGAAGAAGAATCCTGCTCCAGCAGGGGAAGAGGACTTGCGGATGAAACCTTTCTTGAGGTTCTCCTGGATGTACTCAGTCATGGCTTGTGTCTCCGGAATGGAGAGAGGGTAGATCCTACCACGGGACGGGGTGGTACCAGGGAGGAGATCAATAGGGCAATCAAAGGGTCTATGTGGCGGCAAGACCTCAGCTTGTTTTTTGCAAAACACATCGGAAAAGTCCCGGTAAGGCTTGGGAAGACTAGGCAGAGAGGCAGAGATAGAGACTTTTTTAATGGACACCGCTTTGAGGCAATGCCTGTGGCAGGAAGGACCCCAACTTTTGATGTCCCCCGAGGACCAGTCGAGGGTAGGAGAATGTAGCTGGAGCCAGGGTAGGCCCAAAAGGATCTCAGAGGTACAGTTGGGTAATACCAAGAAGCTAATCTTTTCGTGATGGAGAACTCCAATCTTCATGAGGAGAGGTTCAGTGCGATAGCGCACGATACAGTTCAGGTTTTGACCATTTACAGAGGTGATAAAAAAAGGCTTGACGAGACGGGTAACTGGAACATTAAATTTGTTGATGAGAGAGGCTTCAATGAAGTTTCCTGCCGAACCAGAGTCCAGAAAGGCCACAGCGGAGAAAGAGGATCTCTTGGTCAGAGAAATCCTCACAGGAATGGTCAGACGTGGAGAGGAAGAATCCACACCTAGCAGCGCCTCTCCCACGTTAGCTAGGTGCGAGCGTTTCCCTGACGCTGAGGGCGGATAGAGCAGTCTTTTAAGAAATGATCGGGACTGGCGCAATACAGGCACAGATTATGGTCTCGGCGGCGAGTCCTCTCTTGAGTGGTCAAGCGTGACCGATCCACTTGCATAGCCTCCTCAGCAGGAGGAGCAGGAACGGGTTGCAGAGGATTCTGGAAGAGAGGTGCCAGGCGAGGAAACCGCCTGACGCGACCAAAGTCCTTTTCCTGGCGTAGCTCTAGGCGTCTTTCGGTATAACGCATGTCAATGTGGGTGGCTAGCTGGATGAGTTCAGACAGGGTGGCAGGAATCTCACGTGTGGCCAGCACATCTTTGACATGACTGGATAGACCTTTTTTGAAGGTCGCGCAGAGGGCCTCATTGTTCCAGGAGAGTTCAGATGCCAGGGTGCGGAACTGAATGGCGTAATCGCCCACTGAAGAATTCCCCTGGACGAGGTTCAGGAGAGCCGTCTCGGCAGAGGAGGCCCGGGCTGGTTCTTCAAAGACACTGCGGACTTCAGAGAAGAAGGCTGGAATAGAAGCTGTGGCAGGATCGCCACGGTCCCAAAGTGGTGTGGCCCAGGCTAGGGCCTTATCAGATAGTAGGCTAACCACGAACGCCACCTTTGACCGTTCTGTGGGGAACTGGTCCGACAACATCTCCAGATGGAGGGAACACTGGGATAAGAACCCTCGGCACAGCTTGGGATCCCCATTGAATTTGTCAGGAAGGGACAGGCGGATTCTAGCAGCAGCAACTCGTGGCGGAGGAGATGCAGGAGGTGGTGGAGGAGATGGTAGAAGCTGCTGTAGCATAGCAGTCAACTGCGCCAATTGCTGTCCTTGTTGAGCGACCACCGTGGTCAGATCCGAGAGGCTTGGCAGAGGGACCTCAGCGGGATCCATGGCCGGATCTACTGTCACGTTCCGGGTACGGCGGGGAACAGGAGGTGGATCCCCTATGCCAATGGGGCGATAGCACGGGTTGTATTGGAGGACCGGTTCTAATGTTGCTACTGGTTTTCACCAGAGCCCGCCGCAAGGCGGGATGGACTTGTAGCGGCGGTAGCAACCAGGTCGCGTCTTCCAATAGCAACTCGACCCCACTGACAGCTGAGACAGGCGCGGTACACAAGGATTAGGCAGAGGCAAGGTCAACGTAGCAAAGGGTCAAGGCAGGTGGCAAAGGTTCGTAGTCGGGGGCAACATCAAAGGTCTGGATACACAGAAGGAGCAAAACACACTAACGCTTTCACTGGGCACTAAGGCAACACAAGATCCGGCGAGGACAGGAAGGGGAAGTGGGTTTTTATTAATTCAGGTGAAAACTGTAATTGGGCCAGGCACCAATTGATTGTGCGCTGGCCCTTTAAGTGAAGGAGGACTCGCGCGCGCGCGCCTGGGGAGCGGGGGGCGCGCGCACGCCGACGGAGGACAGCAGGGGACAGGTGAGAGGAGCGGGATGCGATCCCGGGCAGACCGTGGATCGCATCCCGGAAACAAAGCAGCGCCTGCGGTCAGGGGAGCCGACCGAGGCGATGCAGGGAGAAGAACGCCGTGAGCGCTCCGGGGTGGAGGGGGTACCCGGAGCGCTCGGCGTTACAGTTTGCTAATGTATTGTATTTATTTCACCATTCCCTAATTACCATGACTGTATGCTGTGAATGTCCTCTTTGTCCTCATGCATGCTGTAAGCTTTTAATGCTTGTTTTTTGTCCTTAATGCATATTTGCCTTCACTAACCTCCCCAGCATGCAATCCTGGGCCCATACACACCTAGCCTAGTTACTTAACAATGTATTTTGTCAGCTCCAAAACTCATTTGGAACCCTCCCCCCCCCCCCCCCAACCGCTAAGTCAATTGATATCAATACTATATCTGCTGACTTTGCGAAACCCATACACACTATACCTACCTCTTTTGTGTTCATATTTATGGATGAATTCACCAAAGCATGTAGTTCAAGTGACTGCCTGAATTCTTTCAAATGGTAAAAAAAAAAGTTTTGTTCTCCTATTATCTTGATAGATAATTGCAGAATGCAAAAATGTGCTTCAATTTGGACAGTGTGTATTCACATTTTTGGATTATGACACTTCTTACTTGTCCAGTGGGCTGCCAATAGTGTAAGGAAGGAGGGGCTGGCCAAAGTAACACACATATATCATAATATAACTGGGTCCCAACATTTATAGGTAAAGTTGATCCAGGGAAAATCCGATTGCCTCTCGGGGGATCAGGAAGATTTTTTTTCCCCCTGCTTTAGCAAATTGGAGCATGCTCTGCTGGGTTTTTTTTGCCTTCCTCTGGATCAACTGTGGGTATAGAATGGGGTATATGGGATTGTATGATATTATTATTTTCTTTTTATTTTTATTTGTCGTTGAACTGGATGGACTTGTGTCTTTTTTCAACCTTACTATGTAACATTATTTATGCATTCATCTCTCAATGAAGAGACGGTGACCTGTCCAAAACATCTCCCCCCACCCTAAAATTTTTACAATGGGCCATCAGAGGGGGTGAGGAAGCTGATAAGAGGACCTTATACTTTTGACTTTAAATGCTCATTTAAATAAATGTTATTATACTTATGTTGGGCAAGAATGTTTGTGTCTAATCTGCTTGCAATGTTATGTGCAAACGTACAATTTTTTTTTGTTTGACTCCACAGTTTCCTTCCAACGCACAGGAATGTCAGACTGTGGCCTCACAATTCACCCAGCAGTGGGACTCTCCCAACTGCAGTGATGCGATAGATGGGAAATGAGTCCGAATCGTCCCACCCCCCACCTCAGGGTCGTACTATTACAACTACAAGGGGTACAGTAGTATTGTGTTGTTGGCAGTGGTGTTGGCGACTTATGAGTTTCTGTATCTGGACGTGGGGAAGAATGGCCATATAAAATCTTTTATACTCACCAATGTGTGGATTCTTCTTTAAATGCTCAATACCCTTTTTTTATTAAGTTGTTGTAGTTACAGGGACAAGGGTGGGTATTTACTAAAGGCAAATCCACTTTGCACTACAAGTGCACTTTCAGTGCACGTTCAAGTGCACATTCAAGTGCACATTCAAGTGCACGTTCAAGTGCACTTGCAGTGAAAGTGGATTTTCCTTTAGTAAATAACCCTCAGTGTGTCAACATGTGCTATCTGCCATCATGGGATATCAATGTACGTGTTTTGTGAGTGCAACCCTTTCCTCGTAACTAAAGTAGGTGAGAGGAAGGGGTTGCACCCCCGAAATATGTCCATTGATCCCCCATGATGGGATCTAGCACATGTTGCCACACTGTGGCTTATTTCAAAAAAGCAAAACCACTTTGCACTACAAGTGTAGTGTAGGGCACTGTGTGCATCTTCAAAATTTGGCTTTGCAATTACTTTAAAACTTTTTAAAAAACTTTAAACAATAACGAGAAAATTTACATTTTTGGGTGGTTTTAGATTTTGGCTAAAACATCAATGATGTTGGTCAGTCTTTTTTGAACATCATTGATGTTGTGCTTGACCTTCTCTAAATCCCGATTGCACACCATTATTTGACTGATGAGGACTTGTGCACTGTTGAAGTGAGTTTCTTCTTCCACAACATCCACATCACCTAAAAAGAATAAACCACACCATGTATTATACATATGCAGGCATACATCTATTACCTGAAGCTGTGGTCTCAGACACTGACCTGTTGTGGTCACCATTTTGACCACTTCCTGAACCTCAGAATCCACATCCTCAGGTTGTGTGCTGAGTTCCCCTTCTTTAGGAGGTGTGGGGTTCCTGGTGTCCTCAAATGTCCCAATTCTTTTCTCCCCTATGTGAATACAAAAAAAGGTATACTTAGCAGACAGATATTTTAGGCTAGAAAAAGTAATTTGAAACATTGCTTGGAAGTATCATCCAATTGTCTGTTTTGGCAGAGTTCCAAGCTGAAGACATGATTTTTTCAATTTCAAAAGCTGGAATACTTACCTGTTTTGTGCAAGTTTCACACATGGAGAAACCCTTAGTATGCACTGGAGAACATGCGTGGAACACCATAAAAAGGTTGTTATAGTGTCCCACACTAGTGCTGCTGCCTCCAGATGTGTAAACAGCTGCTGAGTGTCCTCTACTTACACTGAATCAAATTTGCATTTCATTATAGTTACAAACACATCTAGACAACAATGTAATACACTTATTTTAATACAAATAGGCATGAACAAATGTAGTTAACCTGCATCTGACAAAAACTTTGTACTAGTGGTCGAACAAACAATGTTTAATACGAACGATTACTGTGCCCACGAACCTCAAACTTGTCATTTTAAACTGTACAACAGTAAAGAAAAGCACATGGACCAGCACAAAAGTAATAATAATAATAATAATAATAGGACACACAACAAATACTTTTTTGCAGCACTTTCTTGATGCTTCTATATTGATCCTGCTCCCTCAATTTCAGGTCTGATCAGAGTTTCCTCAATTTCTCCTTGGACCGTTGTACCCCAAAATTCCTGTGCAGACTTCTTACAACTTTAGTCATGATCTTGGCCTTTCTCACATTTGGGTTTCTGTACGGTCCATGATTCCCATCATAGTCTGCCCTCTTCAAGATTTCTACCATCTCTACAAAGCACATAATTTAGGCTTTATTTCTCCTCCTGGATCTGGAACTGCCTTGCTACAGACTTTCCTCATCCTCGTCGTTGCAGCTCTCTGCATGCACCTGCTCTGTCTCCGCCATGTGCTCTCCCACTGCCCTGAAAGAGAAGAATACAGTAGAAAGAAGGACAGGGGCGGAGTTTCACTCATGCACACTGTATATAAAGCATAACATGCGGGCGATGTATGCACGATCTGTGAGTGGAGGACGGAGGATCGTAAACGACGATCATTCAAGCAAAGGTACAATTTTAACTTGGGGCATCAGTGTTTAGTGGCCTATCCTGCTTATAGATTAAGGCCTATATTGTGACAAGATTAGGAGTTTAGCCTGACATTAGGGTTTGTCTTGTGTTGTATCTTGCAGCTAAAATGGTGGATAAATTCACTGACCCGGACTTCCTGCCCAAATTCCTAGACATGTACAGGGAGCAACCATGTCTCTGGCAAGTTCAAAACAGATACTACTCCAACAAGCTAAAGAGGAAGACAGCGCTGGAGAAACTGTTGGAATTGATGAAGCCGGTGTATCCCACAGCAAACATCAACTATTTGAAGGCCAAAATTGGTAGCCTGAGGAGCACATATGATAGAGAGCACAAAAAGGTCCAGGATTCCATGAGATCAGGAGCAGCAGCAGATGACGTATATGAACCCAGGCTGTAGTACTATGACAGACTGCATTTTTTGTCAGACCAGAGTGAACCCAGGCCATCACTATCTACACTTCCTTCCACACTTCCTTCCACATCAGCAAAGGCTCCTGAAGTCCAACCTGGGCCTTCCACCCAGAAAGAAGATGTGGAGGAGCCCAGCTTGAGCCAGGTATAACATTGTTGAACATACAGTGGTGTGAAAAAGTGTTTGCCCCCTTCCTCATTTCCTGTTCCTTTGCATGTTTGTCACACTTAAGTGTTTCGGAACATCAAACCAATTTAAACAATAGTCAAGGACAACACAAGTAAACACAAAATGCAATTTGTAAATGATGGTGTTTATTATTAAAGGTGAAAAAAAATCCAAACCATCATGGCCCTGTGTGAAAAAGTGATTGCCCCCCTTGTTAAAACATACTATAACTGTGGTTGTCCACACCTGAGTTCAATTTCTCTAGCCACACCCAGGCCTGATTATTGCCACACCTGTTCACAATCAAGGCATCACTTAAATAGGAGCTGCTTGACACAGTAAGGTCCACCAGAAGATCCTTAAAAGCTACACATCATGCCGAGACCCAAAGAAATTCAGGAACAATTGAGAAAGAAAGTAATTGATATCTATCAGTCTGGAAAGGGTTATAAAGCCATTTCCAAAGCTTTGGGAATCCAGCGAACCACAGTGAGAGCCATTATCCACAAATGGCGAAGACATGGAACAGTGGTGAACCTTCCCAGGAGTGGCCGGCCGCCCAAAATTACCCCAAGAGCGCAGCGACGACTCATCCAAGAGGTCACAAAAGACCCCACAACAACGTCCAAGGAACTGCAGGCCTCACTTGCCTCAGTTAAGGTCAGCGTTCATGCCTCCACCATCAGGAAAAGACTGGGCAAAAATGGCCTGCATGGCAGAGTTCCAAGGAGGAAACCACTGCTGAGCAAAAAGAACATCAAAGCTTGTCTCAATTTCTCCACAACACATCTTGATGATCCCCAAGACTTTTGGGACAACATTCTGTGGACCGATGAGACAAAAGTGGAACTCTTTGGAAGGTGTGTGTCCAAGTATATCTGGCGTAGAAGGAACACTGCATTTCAGAAAAAGAACATTATACCAACAGTAAAATATGGTGGTGGTAGTGTGATGGTCTGGGGCTGTTTTGCTGCTTCAGGACCTGGAAGACTTGCCGTGATAAAAGGAACTATGAATTCTGCTGTCTACCAAGAGATCCTGAAGGAGAATGTCCGACCATCTGTTCGTGTACTCAAGCTGAAACAAACTTGGGTTCTGCAGCAGAACAATGATCCTAAACACACCAGCAAGTCCACCACCGAATGGCTGAAGAAAAACAAAATGAAGACTTTGGAGTGGCCTAGCCAAAGTCCAGACCTGAATCCTATTGAGATGTTGTGGTATGACTTAAAAAAGGCCGTTCATGCTCGAAAACCCTCTAATGTAACTGAATTAGGACAATTCTGCAAAGATGAGTGGGCCAAAATTCCTCCAGGACGCTGTAAAAGCCTCATTGCACGTTATCGCAAACGCTTGGTTGCAGTTGTTGCTGCTAAGGGTGGCCCAACCAGTTATTAGGTTTAGGGGGCAATCACTTTTTCACACAGGGCCATGATGGTTTGGATTTTTTTTCACCTTTAATAATAAACACCTTCATTTACAAATTGCATTTTGTGTTTACTTGTGTTGTCCTTGACTATTGTTTAAATTGATTTGATGTTCCGAAACACTTAAGTGTGACAAACATGCAAAGGAACAGGAAATGAGGAAGGGGGCAAACACTTTTTCACACCACTGTATTTCTTGTCAAAAATTTTATGATTTTAACTAGATGTTATCGAGCATTCATTTCTGATTTAACAAAGTGGTTTACATATCAATAGACAATAGTAGCCAAATATGATTGGGACAAGAATGAAAAATGCTGGTGTCAGAATGATAGTCTTTTCTATTTGTTAACATTCAATTTGCAACAGTCATGAGCTCAAAATTGTGTGCGATTGATGAACAAAAAACTAAAACTATGTACCATTTTCATACACAGGAAAGTCTCAGCCAGGAGGAGGCCGTGGAAAGCAGCCTGACAAAATCCCAGGTTCCTCCCCTCCACCCTCCAACCAAAAGGACCAGGAAGGTGACTGCTTTAATTTGCCAGGCTACTGCAGCAATTACAATGACCCCTGGTGGCCACGAGTCATTTGGATGTGTGACAGCAAGTAAACTCGAACACATGGAGGAGGGCCAACGCCTCATCTGTGAGGAAATCATTCTTCAGGCCCTAAACAAGGAAACGAGGGGCCAACTCACAAAACAAAGCCACCTGTGTGAGTTGGACCATACTCCTCCACCACCTCCAGCAACACCACTAACACAACAGCTACCCAACCCACCAGACCAGCATGGAAGGAAGTGTTGAGAGTGATGGCCTGGGTTTGGTGTGGTCTGGCAAACAATGTAGGCTGTTGTAAGACCACAACCTCGGGACATATCTGTCATCTGCTGCTGCTTCAGATCTCTCGGAGTCCTGGACTGTATTGTGCTCCCTATTAAATGGACTCCTCAGGTTACCAATTTTCACAGTCAAATAATCGATGTCTGCCCTGGGGTACAACGGCTTCACCAATTCCAACTGTTTCTCCAGCATTGCCTTCCTTCCTCTTTATTTTGATATGACCCCTATTAAATTTCAATAATTTTTTTGACAAATACTTGTTATGTGTTTTATTTCAAAAAGGACAATTTGTTTGTGAGTAGGCAGGTACATTTCAAAAATACAATGTCAAGTTAATAACAAGGGACACCAACATAGTTGTATCTCTTTGAGGTTAAAAAATACAAGATAATAATGGTGTTGTGGTAACTTGACACACAAATGACAAAAAATATTCTGGCGATCAGGAGAAAAAAAAATATGGAGATCACTAGAAAAAAAACAAAAAAAAAAAGATTATTCAGGAGATCACGAGAAATAATGAAAAATTTGTTTGTCAGAACTCTGTGAATATCAGCAGTAAAGCAAATTCATTATTATAGCATTATCAAGAAGAAGAGAATGTGCTGCATTGAGAGATTTCAAAATTTGCCACTTGACGAATGTGCTATCTCCATTACGGACGCTAGTTTTACAAGACCGTAAAAATTGTACTTGATCCCGAGCATGCATGAACTTTTGTGCTCAGACTTGTGTACACACGATAAGACTTTCCAACAACAAAGTTTTGTTTGTGGAAAATTTGAGAACCTGCTATCAAACATTTGTTGGCGGAAAGTCCGACAGCAAATGTTCGATGGAGCATACACACGGTCAGACTTTCCGACAACAAGCTCACATCCAACATTTCCCATTGTAAAATCCGGCCGTGTGTATGAGTCTTAGGACCACTTTCTTGTGTTTTTTTTTCATAGATTTATTCACTTGATGCCAGCAGAAGACAGTGATTATTGCTAGCCTTTTCATTATCGGTTTGACTCTTGAATTCGAACCATGTATGGCTGGCCTTAGTGATTTGGAAAAAGCATCAGTTCATACTGATCTTGGTATAATCCGAAGCTTTAAATCCATGCCAGGTCACGGAGCTAGCGCGGCTGCAGGGTAGAGGAAAAATATGATCTCCCAGTAAAGACTACTTGTCACTGCCTATTGCTATCACAGGGGATATCTATATTCCCTGTGATAATAATAAAAGTATTGTTCAAATAAGTAATCTAGAAGGAGAGAAGATGAGTCCCAATGACAAGAGCAAGCATCAAAGCACTTCTACAATCCCTCTCCTTAGTGGACACATGGAGTTCTGCCCACCCCACAGAGAAGGACTTTTCCTTCTATTCGCCCCCACACAAACGATACTCCAGGATCAATCTGATCTTTGTTTCACAAAGAGACCTTGTTAACATAATTAGAGCCGAGATAGGCATCATAACAATCTCAGACCATGCCCCCCTCACTATGAGATTTGGCCCGTCCAAACAATCCCTATTCAACTGGAGATTAAATGCCACGTTACTGACAGATCAAACTATAGAGGACGACATACAGGACTGCATAAACACGTATTTTAAAAACAACAAAGACGCAGACACGAACCACCTAAATAATTGGGAAGCCCACAAAAGTGTTGTAAGAGGAGAACTTATAAAATGGGGCGCAAGAAAAAGGAAATAAAGAGAAGGAGAAATTAATAGACTATCACAGAGAATAGCCACCTTAGAACAACAACACAAACGTTCCCTGTCGATCCAAGTAGAAGATGATTTGACGCAATGCAGAGTATCCCTGAAAACGATTTTAGACCTGAAAATTAGAAAATCACTATATTTTAGGAAAAATATTTTCTATGAACAAGGACATAAGAGTGGGAATTACTTAGCCAGAGCCCTTAAGGAAACTTCACACTCAAGATGTATACATGCAATACGTGACAAAGAAGGAACCCTCAAACACAACCCCACAGTAGGGATGAGCCGAACACCCCCGGGTTCGGTACGCACCAGAACCCGCAAACAGACCTAAAGTCCGTGCGAGCATAAGAACCCTATTAGTTACAATGGATGCGAACGTTCGAAATCAAAAGTGCTAATTTAAAGGCTAATATGCATGTTATTGTCATAAAAAGTGTTTGGGGACCTGGGTCCTGCCATGTATCAAATTCAATAACCAGGCCCTTCAGGTCTGCTATGGATATTAAGGGGGACCCTCAAAATCCATACCAGACCCTTATCCGAGCACGCAACCTGGCAGGCCGCAGGAAAAGAGGGGGGACGAGAGCGCCCCCCTCCCTCCTGAACTGTACCAGGCCACATGCCCTCAACATTGGGAGGGT
Source organism: Lithobates sylvaticus (assembly GCA_028564925.1). Classification (NCBI taxonomy): domain Eukaryota; kingdom Metazoa; phylum Chordata; class Amphibia; order Anura; family Ranidae; genus Lithobates; species Lithobates sylvaticus. The sequence goes on along the minus strand of CM053029.1, from coordinate 230,530,023 downwards.
GCTTTGGGTGGTCCGGTCTTCTCGTCCGGCATCTTTTTCCATGGCGTCCGGGTCTCTTCTTGGGCCGCTCCACGCAATGGGAGGCTCCCGCTGTGTGAGGCTTCGCTGCGTCTGACAGGTCTTTTATAACGGAGGGCGGGGCCACCTGGTGACCCTGCCCCCCTCTGACCTCATGGGGAAAGCCATAGGGAATTCCCCATGATGTCCCCGTGCGTCAGAGGGGGACGGGGTTACCAGGTGGCCCCGCCCTCCGTTATAAAAGACCTGTCAGATGCAGCGAAGCCTCACACAGCGGGAGCCTCCCATTGCGTGGAGCGGCCCAGAAGAGACGCCGACGCCATGGAAGAAGATGCCGGACGAGAAGACCAGAGCAAGAAGAAGCGGATCGGAGGAAGAAGATGATGGAAGAAGAAGATGGAAGAAGATGAAGAAACCGAAGGATGAACAGAGGAAGAAGGAAGACCAGAAGAATGAAGATTTTAATAAAGGAATTGTCAAAGACCGTCTCCTGTAATTTTTACCATTTTTGACACTTTTTTGGTGAAATGGTAGGGGTACTTTTGTACCCCCTTACCATTTCACACAGGGGGGGGCGGGATCTGGGGGTCCTCTTGTTAAAGGGGGCTTCCAGATTCTGATAAGCCCCCCCCCGCAGACCCCCACAACCAATGGCCAGGGTTGTGGGGACGAGGCCCTTGTCCTCATCAACATGGGGACAAGATGCTTTGGGGGTCTCAGACCCCCAAAGCACCCTCCCAATGTTGAGGGCATGTGGCCTGGTACGGTTCAGGAGGGAGGGGGGGGGCCGCTCTTGTCCCCCCCTCTTTTCCTGCGGCCTGCCAGGTTGCGTGCTCGGATAAGGGTCTGGTATGGATTTTGAGGGGGACCCCACGCCATTTTTTTTTTTGGCCAGGGTTCCCCTTTAAATCCATCCCAGACCTCAAGTGTCTGGTATGGATTTTGAGGGGGACCCCACCCATTTTTTTTTTTGGCTGGGGTCCCCCTTAATATCCATAGCAGACCTGAAGGGCCTGGTTATTGAATTTGGGGGGACCCCCACGCTTTTTTTTTTTTTTTTTATCAATGACTTTTTTTTTATCAATGGCTTTCAATGAATGACTGTTCTCTGTGTTACGGGAGCCGTCAATTCATTAGCCACGAGTGATTTTAAATAGCTTTTTTTCCTGCAAAAATTACACTTTGTGCAGGGACAGTTCTAAGCACAGGAAACATGCGTCCCTTCACAGGCATACTATAGACACCCCCCCAGATGTGATACTGCAATGCTGTACTAACAGCACGCACACACTAATCCCCAGAATCACAGCACATAATGTCAGCAGTCAGCAGCACATAACACTGACACGCTGACACTGAAAACACAATATGCGAGGCCGCCGGCGCGGCGGCCTTTTATACTGTGGGGCGTGTACTAAACCCCCTGAGCTATAATTGGCCACAGGCATCCTGCCTGTGGGCAATTATGGCTCTCCTCACCGCTGGCTCTTTAATTGGCCAAGCATGCAGGGCAGAGTGCATGCTTGGCCAATCATCAGCCAGCAATGCACTGCGACTGGCGCAGGGCATTGCGGCCGCTCGCATCACACGAATTTGATGCGATCGGCCCAAATAGTTCTGGGCTCGCCGAGTGGGCGAACGCCCAATGTTCGATTCAAACATGGGTTCGAATCGAACACCGGCTCATCCCTACCCCACAGATATAGCGGACCTTTTCCATAAATTTTATTCTAAACTATACAACTTACCTGAACATCACAAACCACACCATAATACACTATCAAAACAGGACTTGATCCAAAACTTCCTTAGCAGCAGTGGGATCCCTACCCTCTCCTGGGAGGTCTCGAGTGGAATGGAGGAACCCATTGACACAGCAGAAATAGCAGAAGCTATGAAAAATCTAAAACCTGGGAAAAGCCCTGGACCTGACGGCTTTTCCTCCCAGTACTATAGAACCTATACCCACCTCCTCACCACCCCCTACAATCGGCCTTTAATTTCCTAGGAAAAAATGAACATAATTCTAACTCCTTTCTATTAGCCCACATTGCAGTAATACCCAAACCTGATAAAGATCGCACAGATTGCGCAAATTATAGACCCATTTCTCTCCTAAACACTGACCTAAAGATACTTGCTAAAATATTGGCCAACAGGTTGACCCCTCACCTAGCAAAAATTATAGGCCCGGAACAAGTTGTTTTTTGCCTGGAAGGGAAGCCAGGGACAACATAACTAAAGCCCTGAACCTCATCCACTTTGCCGAAACCTCCAGGGTGAAGGGACTACTACTATTCACTGATGCCGAAAAGGCTTTCGATAGAGTCGCCTGGGATTACATGCTTTCCACTTGCTCTCACACTGCTCTTGCTCTTAAACTCCAACATGCTATCGTGGATCTCGGCACTCTATCGAAACCCTCAGACCAAAATCAAAATTAACAACACATTCTCCAACCCTATTGAAATACATAACGGTACACGCCAAGGCTGCCCACTTTCTCCCCTCCTCTTCATCATCTCACTGGAACCACTTATTAGGACGATTAATTTGAATAGGGACATTCAAGGCATCACGGTGGGTGGTAGCCGCCTATGCGGACGACCTTCTATTCTTTATCACCAAAACACACACTTCCCTTCCCAACCTCAAAAATATTTTTGATACATATGGATATATCTCCAACTTCAAAATCAATCAAGCAAAATCAGGGGCACTCAGTCTCAACCTACCCCCAGAACAACTGAAATCGATAAAGGACAACTACTCCTATAAATCGGAACGAAAATCACTCAAATATTTAGGGATTAACCTTACTGAAAACATCGACCTATTATATCAGGCCAACTACAAACCCTTCCTCTCAGCCATTACAAAAGACCTCCACAAATGGACACCCAAGACGTTCTCTTGGTTTGGCAGAGCATCAATACTGAAGATGACAGTATTGCCTAGATTACTCTACATGTTCAATGCTCTCCCAATCAGAATACCCACCCACTTCTTCACCAACTTTCTCAAATTACAACGGAGTTTTCTCTGGAAAGATAAAAATTCTAGAATATAAGCTGGCATGGCGTCAACCACCTCTCGGCCTGCCCCTGCAGAGCTGCCAGAACCTCTGGCCCAGTGTGGCTCCTGTCCCCCAAACACACCAGCGCAAGCACGGCATGGCATCTTTTTGCCTGCGTACTCGCGTAGCCCCTTGTACGCCTACGGAGCACCGCTGGTTCCGAGGACAGAGCACTGGAGGAAGAAGAAGAGGAGGGGGTGGAGGAGAGAGGTGTGTCACAACCAGTAGTAGCATTTTGGAGGCGTGGTGGCGGAACAACCTCTAACACTACTGCACCTTGTCCTGCATCCCTCCCAGCTGCCAATAGAGTGACCCAATGGGCCGTGAAAGAAAGATAACGTCCCTGTCCATGCCTGCTGGACCATGAGTCAGCGGTAATATGCACCTTACCGCTGACCGCCCTGTCCAGCGAGGCATGGATATTGCCTTCCACATGCCGGTAGAGAGACGGAATCGCCTTCCGTGAGAAAAAGTGGCGTTTGGGAACCTGCCACTGAGGAACAGCACATTGAACAAACTCACGGAAGGGGGCCGAGTCTACCAACTGAAAAGGCAGCAGTCGAAGTGCTAGCAATTTAGCCAAGCTAGCATTCAACCGCTGGGCATGTGGATGGCTGGGAGTATACTTCTTTCGACGGTCCAGCAGCTGGGGCAGGGAAATTTGCCTGCTACAATCGGACTTCAGTGTACTGCAAGTACTTGGTTGTGACACACCTAATTCTACACCTTCAGTCCTCTCAGAGCAGCTTTCAGAGAGGACTGAAGATATAGTGGGGATGGAGATCCCAGCTGATGAGGAGCAAGGAGAGGTCCGCTTTGTTCTTTGGTGTGGGTCTTTTATGTGTGCTTGCCAACGAGCTGCATGGCAGGTCGACATATGTCTGCTCATGCTTGTGGTGCCCAAGCGGCTGATGTTTTGGCCACGCGAGATACGCTTGAGACAAATATTGCAAATAGCAGTGGTGCGATCTGATGCACTCGTCTCAAAAAAGGCCCACACCAAAGAACTTTTCTGATAACGTGCAGAGGCAGCGCCCTGCACAGGTGGAGCTCTGCGGTGTGGTACAGTTGCTGTGCTGGGCTCTAGCTGGCCTCCAGGGGGCATCCTGACTTGTTGGACATGTGACGCCGCATCCTCCTCCTCCTCCTCGTCCTCCTCCTCTCTCCCTTCAGGCACCCACGTGGAGTCAGTGACCTCATCATCCCCTCCCTCTTCACCACTAGAGCAAACCTGGCAGTAAGCTGCAGCTGGTGGAACAGTACTGCCAGATTGCTGTCCTTCAGCATCCCCTCTCTCTGCGCGCACACTACTGACTTCCTCAAGCTGGGTATCATCATCCGAGCCTTTGAATCGTTGGGCATCCTCCTGGAGCATGTACCCAACACTGTGCTCAAAGAGTTCGGGGGACTCCTCAGGAGGACATGGTGGGTCTAGGGAAGGGGTGGCTGATGATGCCATTGAGTACGCGTTGGCAGGTGCTCTGCCAGTACCCTGAGCCTGGGTGAGAGAGGATGAGGAGGATGAGGAGGGCTTGGTCATCCATTCTACCAAGCCTTCAGCATGATGCGGCTCCACATGTCCAGCTGCCGAAAACAAAGACAAGCGTGTCCCATGGCCACGTGCTGATGACGATGCACGACCACGTCCACGGCCAGCACTGTTGTCTCTAGAAACAGAGCCTGCCTGCCCTGTGTTCTTGCCTCGGCACGCTCTGCCTCTCCTTGGCGGTCTTCCAGCCATTGTAGTCGGTAGTGTATATAGTATAAAAAATGGGTGCTGCTGAGAAGAAAATATAGGAGCTCTGTGTGATGCCACTAACACACTAGAAGTCCTATGGGTGCTTCTGGGAAGAAAATATAGGAGCTCTGTTTGCTGCCACTAACACACTAGAAGTCCTATGGGTGCTTCTGGGAAGAAAATATAGGAGCTCTGTGTGATGCCACTAACACACTAGAAGTCCTATGGGTGCTTCTGGGAAGAAAATATAGGAGCTCTGTGTGATGCCACTAACACACTAGAAGTCCTGTGGGTGCTGCTGAGAAGAAAATATAGGAGCTCTGTGTGATGCCACTAACACACTAGAAGTCCTGTGGGTGCTGCTGAGAAGAAAATATAGGAGCTCTGTGTGATGCCACTAACACACTAGAAGTCCTATGGGTGCTTCTGGGAAGAAAATATAGGAGCTCTGTGTGATGCCACTAACACACTAGAAGTCCTGTGGGTGCTGCTGAGAAGAAAATATAGGAGCTCTGTGTGATGCCACTAACACACTAGAAGTCCTGTGGGTGCTGCTGAGAAGAAAATATAGGAGCTCTGTGTGATGCCACTAACACACTAGAAGTCCTGTGGGTGCTGCTGAGAAGAAAATATAGGAGCTCTGTGTGATGCCACTAACACACTAGAAGTCCTATGGGTGCTTCTGGGAAGAAAATATAGGAGCTCTGTGTGATGCCACTAACACACTAGAAGTCCTATGGGTGCTTCTGGGAAGAAAATATAGGAGCTCTGTGTGATGCCACTAACACACTAGAAGTCCTATGGGTGCTTCTGGGAAGAAAATATAGGAGCTCTGTGTGATGCCACTAACACACTAGAAGTCCTATGGGTGCTTCTGGGAAGAAAATATGGGAGCTCTGTGTGATGCCACTAACACACTAGAAGTCCTATGGGTGCTTCTGGGAAGAAAATATGGGAGCTCTGTGTGATGCCACTAACACACTAGAAGTCCTATGGGTGCTTCTGGGAAGAAAATATGGGAGCTCTGTGTGATGCCACTAACACACTAGAAGTCCTATGGGTGCTTCTGGGAAGAAAATATGGGAGCTCTGTGCGATGCCACTAACACACTAGAAGTCCTATGGGTGCTTCTGGGAAAAATATATGGGAGCTCTGTGTGATGCCACTAACACACTAGAAGTCCTATGGGTGCTTCTGGGAAGAAAATATGGGAGCTCTGTGTGATGCCACTAACACACTAGAAGTCCTATGGGTGCTTCTGGGAAGAAAATATGGGAGCTCTGTGTGATGCCACTAACACACTAGAAGTCCTATGGGTGCTTCTGGGAAGAAAATATGGGAGCTCTGTGTGATGCCACTAACACACTAGAAGTCCTATGGGTGCTTCTGGGAAGAAAATATGGGAGCTCTGTGTGATGCCACTAACACACTAGAAGTCCTATGGGTGCTTCTGGGAAGAAAATATAGGAGCTCTGTGTGATGCCACTAACACACTAGAAGTCCTATGGGTGCTTCTGGGAAGAAAATATGGGAGCTCTGTGTGATGCCACTAACACACTAGAAGTCCTATGGGTGCTTCTGGGAAGAAAATATAGGAGCTCTGTTTGCTGCCACTAACACACTAGAAGTCCTATGGGTGCTTCTGGGAAGAAAATATAGGAGCTCTGTTTGCTGCCACTAACACACTAGAAGTCCTATGGGTGCTGTTGGGGTGCAGTGCTGTGCTAACAGCACTGCGGTTGGTACTACTGAAATACTGTACTAACGGCGCATGCGCGGAGTTCCGGAGATGGCCGCTTAGCCAGGAGCTCCGCTCTACCCCAGCCAGACGGAGCCCATCGTCAGCTACACAGCACTCCGGAGCGGCGGTAAGAGAGCCCGCGGACTCCCCACATAACAGGGCATCACCCCATATGAGCAGATCCGCTGTTAGACGCAGCCTGGAACCGCAATTTGAGAGACTGGATCCGGCCGGCGGACCCAAGATGGCGGCCGCCTCGAGGCAGCACCCGGCCTACACGGAGGGGAGACATGAGGGGAGGCAGGTAATTCCCCCCACTACCCTGCACTACACACCGGTGGCACAGGGATACCCACTGCAAGACCTGTCTCCCTCCCCAGCCTCCACAGAATCCCTAATAGGCCGCTCCATGGACGGACTCTCAGTCTCCCCTGCAGAGCCTCATGCTGCTCACCAAGCTGTCCCCCTGCACACTGACCCCATGTCAGCATCCCTCACAATGGTGAACTATATCTGAAACTATCAGACCTGCTTTCCCAAACAGCCGCCAAGATCACAGGAGAGCTAAAACAGGACTTTCAGAACTTAGGCACCAGAATTGACTATATTGAGCATAAGATGGAACAAACAATTGCCGTGACTAACCAAACCTCTGACCACCTACACACAGTACAAGATCAATTGGATGTCGCCTTATCCAGAATTGACGATTTGGAAAATAGGTCAAGAAGGTACAACGTTAGGATCAGAGGCCTTCCTGAATCCGTTACTAACATACCTGCTGCGGTACAAAATATGATCCAGACCCTAATCCCAAATGTTCCTCAGCACCGCTTGGAACTTGACAGAGCTCATAGAGCACTGGGACCCCCCAGGAAAGACGGAACCCCAAGAGATGTCATCGCAAAACCACACTTCTACGCCATCAAGGAAGAAGTGATGAGACAGGCACGTTCAGCTCCCAAAGTCTTATGCCTTGGTCATCCTGTACAAATATTCGCAGATCTCTCTCCTTCCACCATGCAACGCAGACGCTCGCTAAAACCCCTGCTTCAGGTCCTCTCACAAAAAGACATTAAATACAAATGGGCCTTCCCTTTTGCAGTGAGATTCACAGACAACGGAAAGTCTCATACATTCTCGACATTCCCTGAAGGCGAAAGACTGTTGCTGCGACTCAAACTCATCTCCCAAGAAGCAGACATGGAGGTGACTCCCAACTTGCCCGGATCTTCCAAGAGACCAACCCCGACGAGCCCGGCATCACCGCTGTGGAACAAGACCAAAACCAAGAAAGCAAAGGACAATGGCCCACCTTGAAGACCACTAAGGGGACATGAACTGTCCTGCGACCCTAGTTCCTGATTTGAATCTGGTCTACCTAGACCCAGACACCTGAACATTGTTCAGTTTGAACATGGACTTTTTTGGTCATTATACTTACTTCCTTTACTACATCTGGCCCCACAGGGTCTGACCGGTCCTGGACCGGTCATTCCTGGGGATTTACACACCACCACGGTGGACGGGAGCCCCCCCTTCGCCCCCCCATAGGGAGCGAACGGGGGGCACCGGATGCGAAAGCATACTATGTTTACCAGCCCGCATTACACATGCCTTTCTTCTTCCGGACTGCTGTGCTCCACTTACTTCCTACAATAATAGGGGGCGCCCTGGCTGGGGTAGGCTCCATGTGCCTCCACCTCACCCTTAGGTTCCTATCGGTATCCGAGGGTGTGGCTGTCTGCCCCCTTTGGGAGCAGACACCGTTACCTATACGGTAGAAGTCCCTAGGGGGTGTCTCCCCCCCTGGGAACTGTTTCCCTTGTTAGGAGACAAATCTCTCTTCTCTTTTCCACTCTTTCCTTTTTTCCATCCCACGCCCCCCCCTGTGATTTGGTGCCTAATGAGATTTATCCTTTCAGAACACCCACCTCCATTATTGGTCTCCAGCTTCCAACCGCCAGGAAGAGGTTATGCTGAACTAAACGACCAAGCAGACAGAAAACATCTAAAGGTGAGTGACGAGATATGCCGAGCTGACGCTCCTCCCACACCTAATGGCTGACACACCACAATCACATCTCAAAATAGCCTCCCACAATGTGCAAGGCCTGAACTCACCAATCAAAAGGAAAAAACTGTTTTCACACTACAAATCCCTTAAACTAGATATTCTGTTGATTCAGGAAACCCACTTCCCAATGCGGTACAGTCCCAAATTTATACATGCTCACTACCCTCACTTTTATCTTGCTAAAGTAGAGAACAAAACAAGAGGGGTTGCAATCTTCTTGTCGAAATCGTGCGACTTCACTTTTTTATCCGAACACAGAGATGTGGAGGGGAGGTTCCTCTTGGTCAAGGGGACTATAGGAGGCCACATTTACTCCCTAGTTTCCTATTACGCCCCAAACAAAGGTCAGGAACAATTCTTTAAACGGATCCTAAACGAACTTTCCCCTCTATTAGAGGGCACTGTGGTTTGGGGTGGAGACTCTAATATAGCATTCGATCAGGCACTGGACAAATCCAAACCCCCCAAGACACAGCTCACCAAACCCACCAGGGCAAGTCTAAGGATAGCAAAACTTCTACACAACAGGGGCTTCATTGATGTATGGAGAGAATTCAACCCCTCCAAAAGGGATTTCACTCACTATTCATACCCGCATGACACATACGCCAGGATTGACCATATTCTGGTCTTTCCAGACTCACTACCAGCAATCCTTAAATCCCACATAAGTGATACGGTTCTCTCAGATCACTCACTGGTTATCATGCACATTCAATCCAGCACACACACGACGAAACGGGGTCAATGGCGTCTAAATGAATCCATACTTTCAGACCCAGTGCAAGTGATAGAATTAAATAAGGCCCTGACTGATTACTTCACCCTAAATGATGTAGAGGACATTTCACCGGAGACGCTTTGGTCAGCGCACAAGGCTGTGATCAGAGGAAAGTTCATACAGATAGGTTCCAAGCTTAAGAAAGAACGCATGATACAGATAGATAGACTGGAAGAATCGTACAAATCAGCCAAAGCTCAACACAAACGTCGCCCCTCCCCGTCCCTACTAGCCCACATTGAAAAGCTAAGATTAGAACTTAACCTAGCACTTACGACGAAAGCGGAAAAATCTATCCGCTGGAGCTCGAACAAATTCTACACTCAGAAGGGGAAGATAGGACCAATGCTAGCCAATAAATTATCTCCCAGAACAAAATTCTCCTCTTTCCCCAAAATCAGATTAGCAAACCACGGTCTAACGGCCAACCCCGCCAAAATCCTAGACGCCTTTCAAAAATTCTATGCTAAACTTTACAGTGCCCCCCACAATCCCCGAGTAACTCGATCTCTGACTTTATGGACAGTGTACCTATCCCAAGGTTAGTAGACAAACACAGGGAAATCCTAGAAGCCCCTTTCTCGACAGAAGAAGTGGTCTCCGTAATCAAAGGCCTTAGGACTGGGTCGGCACCCGGCCCTGACGGGTTATCGGCTCCCTATTATAAGACCTTCAAGGAACCCCTAGTCCCATATATGGTGAAACTCTTTAACCACTTAACTCAAGGCAATCCCCTAGACCCTCAACTCAACACGGCATACATTACGGTCATTCCTAAGCCTGATAAGAACCCAGAAGAGGTAGGGAACTACCGACCCATCTCACTCATTAACTCTGATCTTAAAATTCTCACAAAAATAATGGCGGTTCGCCTATCGTCCTTTATCAACAAATATATACACAAAGACCAGGTGGGGTTCATTCCGGGCAGGCAAGGCCCCGACCAAATTAGGAGGGCGATAGATATCGTATCCATTCTTCAATCTAACTGGGATGGGGGGCCAACACAACAGGGACTACTGTTATCACTTGACCTTCAAAAGGCTTTCGACTCAGTATCATGGTCATACCTTTTCCCACTCCTGGAGAAATGGGGCTTCGGCCCCCGCTTTAGAGGGGTGATTCACTCCCTATACTCACAACCCAAAGCCCAAATACGCATACAGGGACAATACTCCAACCCCATATCCATTGCTAGGGGAACTAGACAAGGCTGTCCGTTATCTCCGATCATATTTGCCATTGCGATTGAAACACTAGCCATAGCAGTACGAATCAACCCCGACATCCAAGGGGTCGTATGCGGTGATCGCACTCACAAGTGCGGACTGTTTGCGGACGACATGCTCTTATTTTTGACGTCTCCCATCACCTCCCTCCCAAACCTACTTAAAACACTCTCAGACTTCTCTGGGATATCAGGCTTAGGAATAAACTACTCTAAATCACAGGCACTGAACATCTCTCTTCCTCCCTCCACGGTCACCCTACTTCAAAAATCCTTTCAATTCCAGTGGGGATCGGGCTACATCAAATACCTGGGGATCTCCCTCACGGACAGGATAGAATCCCTATACAGTAAAAATTACCCCCCACTATTTCAAAAGCTAGCGGCCGATCTGAAAACCTGGTCACAATATGAGCTTTCCTGGCTAGGTAGAATTAATTCCATTAAAATGACCCTGCTCCCTAGAATTCTCTATTTCTTTAGGTCCCTTCCAATATCCATTCGAAGAGATCAACTCAAGCCACTACAAAGTAAAATCCTGAAATTCATATGGGGGAAATCGGGCTATAGAATCCCCCAACAAACTCTATACCTGCATAGGAAAAAGGGGGGACTGGGATTACCGTATCTCCTTAAATACTATCAGGCAGCTAGACTGGACCAATTTTCCACGGTATACTCATCTTCTGAAAAACCGGACTGGGTCTATATTGAGAGGCAGGCCGTACCCCAATACACTTTAGACTATCTATTATGGTGCCCACAAAAACAAAGGCCAGCCATTCTCTCACCCTCTCTCTCTCATTCCTACGCCCTCTGGGACGGAATTCGTGACACTCCAAACCTAATCTCGGAGGCTCGACCTCTCTCCCACATCTTTCACAACCCAAATTTCCCGCCCGGGATGGTCATTAAGACATTCCAGTGGTGGTTGGATAAGGGACTGTACCGCATTGGACACTACTTCACGAGTAAAGGACCTCTCACCCTGAATTTCTGCACTCACAAGCTAGAAATGCCAACCTCTGAGAAATTCAGATTTGGTCAAATATCACACTTTTTACACAAGATATGGACAGAAAAACCCCTACCCCCCAAATTCACCGATTACGAACTGTGGTGTGGTCAAGCCGGGGGCCAGAGGGGCGGCATATCGGTAATATACTCGTCGCTCACACAACCTTCCAGTAAATCCACTTACATGTCTGATTGGGAGGCTGATCTCCAACAAGAGTGGGACTTAGACACTTGGCACCAGGCGGGTTCAAAAGCCTTTAAGGGTATTCTCAATACTTCTCTAATGGAAGCAAACGTTAAAGTTCTCATGAGATGGTACATGACCCCATCTAGGTTAGCAGCGATGTATCCCTCGGCAGACCCCTGCTGTTTCAGGGGGTGTCAGTTGAGGGGAACATTGGTACACATTTGGTGGGAATGCCCCAGAATCAGGCCACTATGGTCAAAAATATTCTCCTTAATCACCAAGGTCACAAACTGTTCGGTTCCTAGGACTGCAGCAGTTGCACTCTTGAATGCTAACATCCCGAATGTTTCCAGGCCCAAGCGAAGGTTGATTCACTTTATTCTGCTGGGAGCTAAACTAACCATTGCTGGAGCATGGAAACGCCCGAAGATTGCCTTCAGAGCAATAGTCAGTAAGATCTCATGGATAATGGCCCAGGAGAAGCTAGCCAGTATACTACTAGACACCACTCAGAAATTTGAAGCTGTATGGGAACCTTGGGCATCCCACTGCGGGATATCCCTCATTCCAGGGGTCCCTTCGGATAAATCTCTGATATCCAGCTAAATTTAGGCACAACCATCCCTACCCCCCCTTCCCCTCCTTATGACTTTCCCTTCTTCTTACTTGCTTTTCTATAGTTAACACGATCGCCAGGTCGGTACCAGCTACCTTCCAAGTTAACTTGAGGAAACTGTTAATTATGCTCAGGCGACAGTTGTCGTCATACCCCTCACAGAGAGACCCCCACCCTTTGAGACGGGGCGATCGCCCCACTTCCCCCCCTCCCTGAAACCCTATTTGCCACGAGAGCAGAAACTCAGGAGAGATGGCTCAGGGCACAGTATGATCCCATTTGGGGTGCCCGGGGCCAACCCTCTTCCTTCAATTTAATAGCAACCAATGGAGGTTTCTCTGCTAGAAGCAAATCTACTCTTGGGGGCTCAGTAAATCACCCCTCTCTGTGACACCACATCTCGCCTGGTTTTAAGATGTGTGCGAGTTATTTTCTCTCAAGCTCAGTTTGGCACGTTTTATCTTTGCTTATTACTGTAACATGTACGACAATGGGCGATTTGTTCTGTACGCCCAAGTTATGTATATTCTGTTCAAATTAATAAAAACTTATTGAAAGTAAAAAAAAAAAAAAAAAAAAAGAAATACTGTACTAACAGTAAAACACGCACCAGACTAATCCCCAGCAGCAGCTAATAACACACTAACTGTGCAATCAGCAGCAATGAACGATCAATGACTTAGGTAGCAATGGTTTAGCAAAGAAATAGCCAATGGTTTAGCAAAGAAGAGCAAATCTTTCTGGAGCAATGAATCAAGCTAAGACACAGAATCAGCAGACTGATCTCTCCTAAAGCCGGAACTCATGTGACCGGCGCCGACGGCGTGGCGGCCTTTTAAATGGTGGGGTGTGTACTAAAGCCCCCTGAGCTTTAATTGGCTACAGGCGTCCTGCCTGTAGCCAATTATTGCTCTCCGAGTTTCCGGCGCTGTGATTGGCCAAGCATGCGGGGTCACAGTGCATGCTTGGCCAATCATCAGCCAGCAATGCACTGCGCCGGCCGCGCCGGCCGCAATGCATTGCGGGGCCGCTCGCATCACACGAATGTGATGCGAACGGCCCAAATAGTTCTGGGCTCGCCGAGCGAGCGAACGCCCGGTGCTCGATGCGAACGTGGGTTCGCATCGAGCACCGGGCCCATCCCTACTGCCTCCCAATGATGCAACTAGAAACTATGTGTTTCAAAGGCACTCAGGTATCAAATACCACTTCTCTGGCTTACTCATGGCTGTTGCAGTCATCAGACTCAGACAATTATAAACACAAAGAGATCTGGGAACGAGACCTGAATATTAAAATTTCCGATAAACAGTGGGAAAAGGCATGTATACTCGCACATAAATGCTCCTTAAGCTCAAAATACCAGGAAACATCTTACAAGATCCTTACCCGTTGGTATATCACACCACAAAGAGCTAAGAGATGGTCTGCCACATCCTTGGACGTATGCTGGCGCTGCAACAACCATATAGGTACATTTCTACACATATGGTGGGAATGCCCCCCAATTCTGGCTTTCTGGGAAGAAATTAAAAAATGGACAATACACATTACAGGAACCAGTTTATATCTAAATGCTGCAACATACCTGCTTAATGTAACCACACTCAATCTAAGCAGATATAAAAAATCACTATCCATACACCTACTACTAGCGGCCAAAACACTGATTCCTTTACACTGGAAGTCCACACAAGTACCATCAATCAAGGACTGATTGAACAGAATACACTACATACACAAAATGGAAGAAATTGTGGCCATGAAAAGAGAAAATGGCACTAGTTTTAATGCGATCTGGCAACCGTGGCTAATATTTGTTTTCTCACCAGGCTACCAGCAACTTATGGGATAATTAATTTGTATTGCATCTTGGTTGATAATTATCTTGCCATACATTTACTATGTTATGCATTGGTTCTGCGCTCCACAGCAGACACAGGACTCCTCCTCAACCCCCCCCCTTATCCTTATCCCATCACATCCTTTCTACTCACCCCCTTCCCTTCTCTAAAGAGCCCAAATCTAGGCTCACCCTGTTTCTCTTCTCTGACTCCAAAACTGGCAAAACTGGCTAAACGATTTTTCGTTTATTTAAAGCGATACATTTGCTTTTCCCCTTTGGGTATAACCCAACCTTGTATAAAGGCATAAGTTTGTAATACTTTTTTTACTCCACCTGTTAATGTCATTATATTTTGTTTGTCATAATCTTTAATAAAAACCTTTGATTGTGAAAAAAAATCAAAAAAACAAAAACATTTATTATAGAAATAAAGTCAAAAACAAAAGTAGAATGCAATGGCACCAACAGAGCTTGACCAGACACGTTTTGTCTCAACAGACATTATCTGGGGTTGTCTGTTGAGATGAAATAGGTTGGATCAAGCTCTGTTGGTGCCATTGTGTTCTACTAGTTGCTACTAGGGATGGGCCCCGGTGCTCGATGCGAACCCATGTTCGCATCGAGCACCGGGTGTTCGCTCCCTCGGCGAGCCCAGAACTATTTTGGCCGCTCGCATCACGTTCGTGTGATGCGAGCGCCCCGCAATGCATTGCGGCCGGCGCGGCCGGCGCGGCCGGCGCGGCCGGCGCAGTGCATTGCTGGCTGATGATTGGCCAAGCATGCACTGTGACCCTGCATGCTTGGCCAATCACAGCGCCGGAAACTCGAAGAGCTATAATTTGGCTACAGGCAGGATGCCTGTAGCCAATTACAGCTCAGGGGCTTTAGTACACGCCCCCTCTTATAAAAGGCCGCCACGCCGTCTGTGCCGGTCACATGCTGTTCCGGCGTAGATAGAGCAGGATCGTTCTGTGTCACTCTGCTGGATTTAGTTAGAGAGATTTACTTAGAGAGATTGAGTTAGATAGATTCATTTAGAAAGATTGATTTAGAAAGAGGGGCTTGTAGTGTGTTCGTGGCAGGCAGGCACTGGCAGCAAACAGAGCTCCTATATTTTTGTTCCCAGAAGCACCTATAGGACTTGTAGTGTGTTCGTGGCAGGCAGGCAGAGCTCCTATATTTTGTTCCCAGAAGCACCTATAGGACTTGTAGTGTGTTCGTGGCAGGCAGGCAGAGCTCCTATATTTTGTTCCCAGAAGCACCTATAGGACTTGAAGTGTGTTAGTCCAGACACACAGACCTATATTTTCTTCCCAGAAGCACCCATAGGACTTGAAGTGTGTTAGTCCCATCACACAGAGATCATATATTTTGTTCCCAGAAGCACCTATAGGACTTGAAGTGTGTTAGTCCCATCACACAGACCTATATTTTCTTCCCAGAAGCACCTATAGGACTTGAAGTGGTGTTAGTCCCATCACACAGAGATCATATATTTTGTTCCCAGAAGCACCTATAGGACTTGAAGTGTGTTAGTCCCATCACACAGACCTACATTTTCTTCCCAGAAGCACCAATAGGACTTGAAGTGTGTTAGTCCCATCACACAGAGATCATATATTTTGTTCCCAGAAGCACCTATAGGACTTGAAGTGTGTTAGTCCCATCACACAGACCTATATTTTCTTCCCAGAAGCACCCATAGGACTTGAAGTGTGTTAGTCCCATCACACAGAGATCATATATTTTGTTCCCAGAAGCACCTATAGGACTTGAAGTGTGTTAGTCCCATCACACAGACCTATATTTTCTTCCCAGAAGCACCCATAGGACTTGAAGTGTGTGTTAGTCCCATCACACAGAGATCATATATTTTGTTCCCAGAAGCACCTATAGGACTTGAAGTGTGTTAGTCCCATCACACAGACCTACATTTTCTTCCCAGAAGCACCTATAGGACTTGGAAGTGTGTTAGTCCCATCACACAGAGATCATATATTTTGATCCCAGAAGCACCTATAGGACTTGAAGTGTGTTAGTCCCATCACACAGACCTATATTTTCTTCCCAGAAGCACCCATAGGACTTGAAGTGTGTTTAGTCCCATCACACAGAGATCCTATATTTTGTTCCCAAAGCACCTATAGGACTTGATGTTGTTTAGTCCCATCACACAGACCTATATTTTGTTCCCAGAAGCACCCATAGGACTTGAAGTGTGTTAGTCCCATCAAACAGAGATCCTATATTTTGTTCCCAGAAGCACCTATAGGACTTGAAGTGTGTTAGTCCCATCACACAGACCTATATTTTGTTCCCAGAAGCACCTATAGGACTTGAAGTGTGTTAGTCCCATCACACAGAGATCATATATTTTGTTCCCAGAGGCACCTATAGGACTTGAAGTGTGTTAGTCCCATCACACAGACCTATATTTTCTTCCCAGAAGCACCCAAAGGACTTGAAGTGTGTTAGTCCCATCACACAGAGATCCTATATTTTTGTTCCCAGAAGCACCTATAGGACTTGAAGTGGTTTAGTCCCATCACACAGACCTATATTTTCTTCCCAAGCACCCATAGGACTTGAAGTGTGTTAGTCCCATCACACAGAGACCTATATTTTGTTCCCAGAAGCACCTATAGGACTTTAAGTGTGTTAGTCCCATCACACAGACCTATATTTTCTTCCCAGAAGCACCCATAGGACTTGAAGTGTGTTAGTCCCATCACACAGAAATCCGATATTTTCTCTCCAGAAGCACCTATAGGACTTGAATGTGTTAGTCCCATCACACAGACCTATATTTTCTTCCCAGAAGCACCCATAGGACTTGAAGTGTGTTAGTCCCATCACACAGAGATCCTATATTTTTTTCCAGAAGCACCTATAGGACTTGAAGTGTGTTAGTCCCATCACACAGACCTATATTTGTTCCCAGAAGCACCCATAGGACTTGAAGTGTGTTAGTCCCATCACACAGAGATCATATATTTTGTTCCAGAGGCACCTATAGGACTTGAAGTGTGTTAGTCCCATCACACAGACCTATATTTTCTTCCCAGAAGCACCCATAGGACTTGAAGTGTGTTAGTCCCATCACACAGAGATCCTATATTTTGTTCCCAGAAGCACCTATAGGACTTGAAGTGCGTTAGTCCCATCACACAGACCTATATTTTGTTCCCAGAAGCACCCATAGACTTGAAGTGTGTTAGTCCCATCACACAGAGATCCTATATTTTGTTTCAGAAGCACCTATAGGACTTGAAGTGTGTTAGTCCCATCACACAGACCTATAATTTCTTCCCAGAAGCACCAATAGGACTTGAAGTGTGTTTAGTCCCATCACACAGAGATCCTATATTTTGTTCCCAGAAGCACCTATAGGACTTGAAGTGTGTTAGTCCCATCACACAGACCTATATTTTGTTCCCAGAAGCACCTATAGGACTTGAAGTGTGTTAGTCCCATCACACAGAGATCATATATTTTGTTCCCAGAGGCACCTATAGGACTTGAAGTGTGTTAGTCCCATCACACAGACCTATATTTTCTTCCCAGAAGCACCCATAGGACTTGAAGTGTGTTAGTCCCATCACACAGAGATCCTATATTTTGTTCCCAGAAGCAACTATAGGACTTTAAGTGTGTTAGTCCCATCACACAGACCTATATTTTCTTCCCAGAAGCACCCATAGGACTTGAAGTGTTCTATAATTTGTTAGTCCCATCAAACAGAGATCCTATATTTTGTTCCCAGAAGCACCTATAGGACTTGAAGTGTGTTAGTCCCATCACACAGAGATGGTCTATTTTCTTTGCAGAAGCACCATAGGACTTCTAGTGTGTTAGTGGCATCACACCATAGAGCTCCCTATATTTTCTTCTCAGCAGCACCCACAGGACTTCTAGTGTGTTAGTGGCATCACACAGAGCTCCTCTATTTTCTTTGCAGAAGCACCCATAGGACTTCTAGTGTGGTAGTGGCATCACACAGAGCTCCTATATTTTCTTCTCAGCAGCACCCACAGGACTACCGACTACAATGGCTGGAAGACCGCCAAGGGGAGGCAGAGCGTGCAGAGCCAAGAACACAGGGCAGGCAGGCTCTGTTTCTAGTGGACGTGGCCTGTGGCCGTGGACGTGGTCGTGCATCGTCATCAGCATGTGGCCATGGGACACGCGCGTCTTTGTTTTCGGCAGCTGGACATTGGGTGCCGCATCATGCTGAATGCTTGGTAGAATGGATGACCAAGCCCTCCTCATCCTCCTCATCCTCTCTCACCCAGGCTCAGGTACTGGCAGAGCAGCTGCCAATGCGTACTCAATGGCATCATCAGCCACCTCTTCCCTAGACCCACCATGTCCTCCTGAGGAGTCCCCCGAACTCTTTGAGCACAGTGTTGGGTACATGCTCCAGGAGGATGCCCAACGATTCGCAGCTTGAGAGTGAAATAGGTTGGATCAAGCTCTGTTGGTGCCCCCTGGAGCCATGCTAGTTGGTAGACTCTGCCCCCTTCCGTGAGTTTGTTCAATGTGCGGTTCCTCAGTGGCAGGTTCCCAAACGCCACTTTTTCTCACGGAAGGCGATTCCGTACCGGCATGTGGAAGGCAATCTGGACAGGGCACTTGAGGCAGAACAGAGGCAGGAAGAGGAGGACTTCCTTGCCTCTCAAAGATTATTTGTCAAGTGCTTTTTTATCCATGGAAATGTGAGTATTCTGGACTTTATTTCTATGATAAATTTTATACCTTATGGTTTTACACTATGTGGAGCATTTTGTCTCTTTTGGATATACCATATGAATGGTTTAAGGAAGACACTGCCCATCCTTTGGTCTGAGGTTGCCTGTCCTATACAGTTGTCTCATGATTGAGCCATGGAACGGACGGAGGGATCATCCCCTATAATGGCCAGGAAGAAGTGGTGTGGAAGCTCCATCTCACCTCACTTACAGAAACACCACTTTAAACGCATTTTAAATGAAAACTTCAGCTCAGATCATAATCATATAAGTATGGATTGCAGAATCAATGATGGAGATTTACTAAAACTGGAGCACTCAGAGTCTGGTGTAGCTGTGCATGATAGCCAATCAGCTTCTAAATTCAGCTTGTTTAATTAAGCTTTGATAATAAAACCAGGAAGCTGATTGATTTCTCTGCAGAGCTGCACCAGATTTAGCATTCTCCAGTTTTAGTAAATCACCTTAAAATGTCGCTCTTTACAATTTAGGAAATTTACCACCCATATACAGTATGCACACAAGGAATGCAATTACATAACATACATATATTATGGTGATTATGCCTTACTCTCTTATTCCTCTATAAAGAACTGGACAGTTATTTAAACATAGGTCATGAAAGTAATCAAAGACTGCATATCTCTTTTAGTTTTACAATTAGGCCTGATGCACTCTGGACGTTTTCTAAACTCTCCTAGAAACCTTCCTCCTGGCAATGTCATTTTAGCAAAAAAAAAGCCTGACGCTTGTAAAAGGTAAACATTTTTACAAGCATTTAGGCATGTTTACAGGCATCAAGCATTTGGGCAATAATTAATTTCATTGGCCAGAATTTATTCTGGCCATTAAAATAAATTAACGCTCAATTGCTAAACGCGCCTAGCATTAACTTGCGGTTAAACACTGCTGCTCCTGGATGCACTGGCAGTGTTTTTTTTTTCCTTCCTCTAAACTCTCCTGATACTAAATGCTGCCAAAAGCCTATGTGTGCATGGATAATTACTTAATTAACATGCAGTGGAGTTTAGAGGCAGGAAAAAAAATACCAGATACCCCTAGCAGCATCTGTAAAATGTCCAGTATGCATGAGGCCTTAAAATGTAAAGTTCAGATGACAAACACAAAAAGTAAACAATAGCTTCTACCAGAGGTGGGGGACTCGAGTCGCATGACTTGACTCGAGTCAGACTCGAGTCGGCTATTTGAGGACTTGCGACTTGCTTGACAAAATTAAACAAATGACTCGACTTGACTTTGACTTGACACTAATGACTTGTGACTTGACTTTGACTTGGGCCCTATGACTTGGCAAGTCATTACTACCACTAACTAACCATTGCAGTATAAAAGCCGCGCCTATCGCGGACATCCTCTCATCCTCGTCTGTGTTATGAGGATGAGCGGATGGCCGTGATAGGCAGAACACTGAATGCTGGGAAATAAATTGAGTGTTCCGCCTATCACAGACGATGAAGAGGCGCGATTTTGCAATACTGGAAACGTGGAATGGCCGCCGGGACGCCGATGGGACGCCGCCGACCAGGTACACCGGCGCTGACAGTATACGGTCGGTGTTGTGCAAATTATTATTTTTTTTTTACAGCATTATTGTCTAAGTCCAAGGGGTCTGACTCATATAAAAAAAAACATTGGCACTAATGAACTGACAATCATAGGAAAGAAATACACATATTGGAGACAATAGGGGCCATTGTGAATAATTGCCCCTATTGTCTCCAATATGACTATTTCCTATGATTGTCAGTTCATTGATTTACATTGATCCTGTGTGAGGTCCTAATGTTTAGTACTATATATTTATGACCAGTTGCTGTAGGTGTGCAATTTGCTTATAACCAGCTATGGGGGTGTGCAATTAATGAGTTGGAAGCTGTCCGATAGATCAGTTTAAGTTTATATGGAGGTGCGCAATTATTAACCAGTTTATAACAAGCTGTGGGGGCATGCAATTAATTTGCTTATAATAAGCTATGGGGGTGTGCAATTCATTTATAACCAGATATAGGGTTGTGCAAATATTAATTTTGACTTGGGAGGTATGCAATTGATCAGTTTAAAACCAGCTATGGTGTGTGTGCAATTAATCAGACAGTTTGACTTGGGAGGTGTGCAATGGATCCACTGGTTATTAACTGGCATTGCACACCCCCACAGCTTGTTATAAACTGGTCAATTGCACACCTCCCAGGTCAAACTGATCAATTGCACACCCCCATAGCGGATTATAAATTGATCAATTGCACACCCCCATAGCGGATTATAAAAAATTGGTCCGTTGCACACCCCCATACTTGGTTATACACGGATCCATTGCACACCTCCCAAGTCAAACTGATTAATTGCACACACCCCATAGCTGGTTTTAAACTGATCACGAGGACCCCTGGCCCATTCTTAAAACAGCAGTGGTAAACTGGCCACCCTTGCCCTATTTAAATGGCAGCTTCTCAGAACGGCCCATTGTGCTTCCATTCCCACCAGTCTTTTTTTTGCCGGCCTGTGCCACCCCTTTGTCTGCCCAGCTGCTTTGCCATTACTGATCAGCAGCAGCTGGGGGAACAATGACAGTGGCAGGGTCCGGTGTGCCCCCCTCCAGAGAGTCACAGACAGCCGGGGCAAAACTGGCACAGGAGACTGAAGTATTTGCCCGTCTGACTGCAGGCGTGATCTGCATGCCAGGCAGGGCTCGGTGAGAGAGTAGCTGGCAGAGGCTGGTGCTGAAAGTGTACTATAAGAACGGTAATGTATAGCAAACCCTAGACAACCAAATGGTGGGCAGTAATGTATAGCAACCCCTAGCAACTGAATGGTGAGTTCATTAATAATTGAACATGTTACTTGTTTGTTGCCTAAATACTAAAATTTGCACTTAAAACTGTAGTTTTTTTTTTTACTTTTGGAAATGCCAGTAAAAACTTGCCTGTGCCAGTACATTTTGGGTGTCACGTGTGGCTGTTCTGTCACAGAGGAAGAGAGAGATCTTGTGTCTAAGCTGAAACGCAGATCTCTTTTCTTCTAACACATCCATCCCTGCCACAGTTAGAAAGCAGTCCCTAGGAGCATACCTAACCCCTTGATCACCCCTAGTGTTAACCCCTCCCCTGCCAGTGTCATTTATACAGTAACAGTGCATTTTCTTTAGCACTAGTCACTGTATTGGATTGGTGTCACTGGTGCCAATAAATAGTTTTGTAAGTAAGCAACACCTTATTTTCTGGCAGTGCCCCTCCCGACACAGTAAACTCTGGATCCGCCCCTGAGAGACCAACGCACAAGACAGCTATAATGGAGGGAGCGATTCCAAAAATAATTACATTTGGATTTAAGGATTATGTTTTAGATGTTGGCGAAAAGAAGAAAACGGCGATGTGCAAGGTCTGCAGCTCAAAAATAAGAGACACGTCAACCACAACATCCAACTTCATCCGTCACTACAAAACCCATAAAGAAAGGTAGGTACAGTAACGTGTATGGGTGGGAGCAGAGTGTATTGTTGTTAAAATCAATAAATCACATAGCTAACTTTATTTTCCATCTCTCTTCTGTTTACTCTATAGATATGAAGAGTACATCCATACCAAAGGGACTTTTGATGCTAGCCAGCCTCAAATCTCACAATTCATCGCACAGGGGACTGTGCAGCTATACCACTGCAACCACCAGCAGCAGAAGGCAATTACAAACTCAATCCTGTCAGACCTCATTATAAACTGCAACATGCCACTGTCCATCATTGAACATCAAAGCTTTCGTCGCTTTTTGTCAATAGTAGACAACAAGTACTCTCCAGTAAGTAGAAGAACAATTACTGGCAAGCTTGACAATCTGGTGGCAGATAGGCAAATGAAGCTGAAAAATGAACTCGCAGCGGTAGATCATCTGTCAGTGACTGTAGATATATGGTCAGACCGCAGGATGAGAGGCTTTCTTGGAGTCACAGTGCACTGGATCAACATTGAGGAAGACCGTCTTCAGTTGAAATCACTGTTGCTTGCGTGCAACCGCTTCAAAGGTCCCCATACAGGGGGAAGAATTTGTGAGGAATTTGAGCGTGTATGTGAAGAGTACAAGATAAAAAAAAGGTAGACCACATCATCTGTGACAACGCCGCAAACATGAAAAAAGCATTCACTACATGTTTTCCAGGACAGGGAGAAGAAGACGATGACCTTGATGATTCGGACATTTGGAATGACTTGTCAATGGAAGAACAGGAGATGCTTGACAATTATTTGAGTGCAAAAACCCAGACTAGACTTCAATGTTTTGCACACACGCTTCAATTGGTAATAGGTGATGGACTTAAAGAGACTAAATTAGTCAATGCAGCTCTCGCCAAAGCTTCCAGGTTGAGCTCCTTGTTACATACAAGCACCTCTTTCAAGGAAAAATTCGAAGAGGAGTTTGGACAGCGTGGAATCCCTGCCGCTGTTACCACACGCTGGAATTCCACACTGAGGCAATTGAAATCAGTGGTCAGCTGTGACCAGGTGAAACTGACTAGAATTCTTGAAGATGGGGGACACAGAGAGACTGTATTCACAGCTAGAGAGTGGAATCAGATTAAGGAACTCGTGGATGTCCTTCAACCTTTTGGAGAAGCCACAGACCTCTCACAGGGAGAAAAAATTGTGACAATAAGTGCTGTTGTACCCTGTATCCTTTCTCTGAATCACCACTTGGAAAATCATAAAGAGAGCGTGCGCTACCTTGGTTGCTTGATCCGTAGCCTGCAAGAATCACTCAAAAGACGATTCGGAGGGATCTTTGTCAATGTGAGGATGGCAGATGAACACAATGATGTAGCAACCTTACCCTTCTCTGACCCTCTATACCTAAAAGCTGCTCTGCTGGATCCTTCATTTGGCACCATGTGGTTGACCCATGATGTTTTGGCTCCCGAAAATATCAAGAAGGCTGTGTCTGCGATGATAAAAAGTATGTTATGTTTTTGTAATAATCCAATGTAATGCCAGATTGTAGGCTATAAAAGAATGTCAGTATGTTGATATACTCTACTCAGAGGTCTTCAACCCTCTCCTCAGGAATCCCCAGACAGGCCATGTTTTTGTTTTCACCCTAAAATAACACACCTGTTTCAATTAGTCAACTACTACACATTAAGCCTTTGATTAATCAAATCAGGTGTGTTATTTCATGGGGAAAAACTAAAATATGGCCTGTTTGGGGGACCCCAAGGAGAGGGTTGAAGACCTATGCACTAGATTGTCATGATCTGGTTGCTTTGATATTTCAGTTGTGTTGTGACCATTTATGCTTGTGTTCTTCAGACTTGATTCTCAAAGAAGAGGACTGCAAGCCCACCCCACCAACCACCGATGAAGACGAGCAAATGCCAGTGGCAGAGCCAGAGAGTCAGTCTGGGCTGTTCTCAGCATACCACAAAAAACAAAAGAAAGATTCATGTTCTACTCCCCAAATTCAGCTGAACCAGTATTTAGACATTTGTGATGGACAGAGTTGCCTTCAGTTTTGGGCCATGAACAGGCACATGTTCCCCTCTTTGTTCAGGGTAGCGGTAAGAGTTATGTCAGTCCCTGCATCAAGCGCACCTGTTGAACGTGTGTTCAGCCATGGTGGGGTGATAATGCGACCCCATCGCTCACAACTGAGCGAGAAAGTACTATCGAATTAAATTTTTTGCAAATGCAATGCATTGTAACTTTAGCTGGCCATGCACCTATAGATTATCTGCAGATGTTCTATGGTTAGATGGAAAAAGTGGGAGATTCCTCCATCCACACAGTTTAGCGAACATAGAGAAATCTGTTGCCCTTTTTCCATCTAACCATAGAAAATCTGCAGATAATCTATAGGTGTATGGCAAGCTTTACAATGCTTTGCATTTGAAAAAAATTAAACAAACAGCAAAAAAAAACAATTTGTAAGTAAGTGACTCATCACCATTCAAGTGTGTACATATACTTTATTAGTTTGAAGTTTAATGTTTAATGCATTGTGACTTAAGCTGGCCAATGGCCATACACCTATAGATTATCTGCAGATGTTCTATGGTTAGATGGAAAAAGTGGGAGATTCCTCCATCCACACAGTTTAGGGAACATAGAGAAATCTGTTGCCCTTTTTCCATCTAACCATAGAAAATCTGCAGATAATCTATAGGTGTATGGCCAGCTTTACAATGCATTGCATTTGCAAAAAATTTAACAAACAGCAAAAAAAACTATTTGTAAGTGGCTCATCACCATTCAAGTGTCTAGATACAGTGGTGTGAAAAAGTGTTTGCCCCCTTCCTCATTTCCTGTTCCTTTGTATGTTTGTCACACTTAAGTGTTTCGGAACATCAAACCAATTTAAACAATAGTCAAGGACAACACAAGTAAACACAAAATGCAATTTGTAAATGAAGGTGTTTATTATTAAAGGTGAAAAAAAATCCAAACCATCATGGCCCTGTGTGAAAAAGTGATTGCCCCCTAAACCTAATAACTGGTTGGGCCACCCTTAGCAGCAACAACTGCAACCAAGCGTTTGCGATAACGTGCAATGAGGCTTTTACAGCGTCCTGGAGGAATTTTGGCCCACTCATCTTTTCAGAATTGTCCTAATTCAGTTACATTAGAGAGTTTTCGAGCATGAACGGCCTTTTTAAGGTCATACCACAACATCTCAATAGGATTCAGGTCTGGACTTTGGCTAGGCCACTCCAAAGTCTTCATTTTGTTTTTCTTCAGCCATTCGGTGGTGGACTTGCTGGTGTGTTTAGGATCATTGTCCTGCTGCAGAACCCAAGTTCGTTTCAGCTTGAGTACAAGAACAGATGGTCGGACATTCTCCTTCAGGATCTCTTGGTAGACAGCAGAATTCATAGTTCCTTTTATCACGGCAAGTCTTCCAGGTCCTGAAGCAGCAAAACAGCCCCAGACCATCACACTACCACCACCATATTTTACTGTTGGTATAATGTTCTTTTTCTGAAATGCAGTGTTCCTTCTACGCCAGATATACTTGGACACACACCTTCCAAAGAGTTCCACTTTTGTCTCATCGGTCCACAGAATGTTGTCCCAAAAGTCTTGGGGATCATCAAGATGTGTTGTGGAGAAATTGAGACGAGCTTTGATGTTCTTTTTGCTCAGCAGTGGTTTTCTTCTTGGAACTCTGCCATGCAGGCCATTTTTGCCCAGTCTTTTCCTGATGGTGGAGGCATGAACGCTGACCTTAACTGAGGCAAGTGAGGCCTGCAGTTCCTTGGACGTTGTTGTGGGGTCTTTTGTGACCTCTTGGATGAGTCGTCGCTGCGCTCTTGGGGGTAATTTTGGGCGGCCGGCCACTCCTGGGAAGGTTCACCACTGTTCCATGTCTTCGCCATTTGTGGATAATGGCTCTCACTGTGGTTCGCTGGATTCCCAAAGCTTTGGAAATGGCTTTATAACCCTTTCCAGACTGATAGATCTCAATTACTTTCTTTCTCAATTGTTCCTGAATTTCTTTGGGTCTCGGCATGATGTGTAGCTTTTAAGTATCTTCTGGTGGACCTTACTGTGTCAAGCAGCTCCTATTTAAATGATGCCTTGATTGTGAACAGGTGTGGCAATAATCAGGCCTGGGTGTGGCTAGAGAAATTGAACTCAGGTGTGGACAACCACAGTTATAGTATGTTTTAACAAGGGGGGCAATCACTTTTTCACACAGGGCCATGATGGTTTGGATTTTTTTTCACCTTTAATAATAAACACCTTCATTTACAAATTGCATTTTGTGTTTGCTTGTGTTGTCCTTGACTATTGTTTACAGGAAATGAGGAAGGGGGCAAACACTTTTTCACACCACTGTATACTTTATTCTTTTGAAGTTTAATGTTGAAAATATTATTTTTAAAATAAAACCTTTCCTGAACAACACTGACTTTTAACTCATTTAAAGGTGGTAAATCAGTATTTTGACTTGATTTGTGACTTGACCAAAATAAATGACTTGACTTGACTTGCTTGACTTCTAGCAGGGACTCGACTTGACTTGCTTGCTTTTCGCCACAGTAACTTGGGACTTTCTTGTGACTTGAAGGTTAAGACTTGAGACTTGCTTATGACTTGCACATGTGTGACTTACTCCCATGTCTGGCTTCTACTACACTATATTTGTCTCCAGAAAAAAAATTATTTGCTGATGGTCCACAAACTGCAATGTACACTACAAATAGCTTGTAATTGGGTTGGAAATAGCGAGCTAAAGGCTGCCCCTGGATGGGAGGGTAAGAGTTAATACTTTCTTGGTTACTTTCGCTTTTGGCGGGTTTTTCTCTAGGTCTGATCCCTGATCCTGTGTTATAAATGTGGGACAGTGGTCTGGAGAGAAAGAGACTAGGAGGGGCAGCCACATGGATTGAGCTGAGAGTTTCTTCAGAGACCCAGGGCCCATTACCCTGTAAGGGAGGGAGATGGAGAACAGAACCAGTGAGGAGCAAAACAAAAGTCTTTTATCACTGCCAAGATGTAAAGGCCATAAGAATTTGGGGTTCACCCCAAAGACAACAGCTGTTGGAGTATGTCACTGATGGACTCTGTAGGATACATGAACTCTACCATTGCAGGCAGTGCCGATCCTGACCTCCCTGGGGCCCTAAGCAAAATTCTGCTAAGGGGCCCTCTACATGACCCGTGATGCCGTGAGCTATGTAAACCATTTGCCATTGCCACACAGTCACACCTGACACTTCAGTGCTCCCAAAACAATCCTCCCTCCTTTAAACAAAACAGTCAAAGAATAAGTACAACAATATAGAACAGAATGAGGTCCCCAGAGAGCCCCCCTTACATCAGGGTCCTCAGAGAGCCCCCCTTATATCAGGGTCCTCAGAGAGCCCCTCCTTACAGCAAGGTCCCCAGAGAGCCCCCCTTACACAAGGGTCCCCAGACAGCCCCCCTTAAATCAGTGTCCTCAGAGAGTCTCCCCCTACATCAGGGTCCCCAGAGAGCCTCCCCCTACATTAGGGTCCCCAGAGAGCCTCCCCTTACATCAGGGTCCCTAGAGAGCCTCCCCCTACATCAGGGTCCCCAGAGAGCCCCCCCTTACATCAGGGTCCCCAGAGAGACTCCCCCTACATTAGGGTCCCCAGAGAGCCCCCCTTACATCAGGGTCCCTAGAGAGCCTCCCCCTACATTAGGGTCCCCAGAGAGCCTCCCCTACATTAGGGTCCCCAGAGAGCCTCCCCTTACATCAGGGTCCCCAGAGAGCCCCCCCCCCTTTACATCAGGGTCCCCAGAGAGCCTCCCCCTACATTAGGGTCCCCAGAGAGCCCCCCCTTACATCAGGGTCCCTAGAGAGCCTCCCCCTACATTAGGGTACCCAGAGAGCCTCCCCTTACATCAGGATCCCAAGAGAGCCTCCCCTTACATCAGGGTCCCCAGAGAGCTCCCCTTAAATCAGTGCCCTCAGAGAGTCTCCCCCTACATCAGGGTCCCCAGAGAGCCTCCCCCTACATTAGGTTTCCCAGAGAGCATCCCCTTACATCAGAGTCCCCAGAGAGCCTCCCCTTACATCAGGGTCCCCAGAAAGCCCCTCCTTGCATCAGGGTCCCCAGAAAGCCCCTCCTTACATCAGGGTCCCCAGAGAGCCCCCCTTACATCAGTGTCCTCAGAGAGCCCCTCCTTACATCAGGGTCCCCAGTGAGCCTCCCTACTTACATCAGGGTCCCCAGAGGGTATCCCCCTACATCAGGGTCCCCAGAGAGCCTCCCCTTACATCAGGGTCCTCAGAGAGCCCCTTCTTACATCAGGGTCCCCAGAGAGCCCCTCCGTACATCAGGGTCCCCAGAGAGCCCCCTTACACCAGAGACCCCCCCTTACACCATGGTCCCAAGAGAGCCTCCCCTTACATTAGTGTCCCAAGAGAGCCTTCCCTCTTACATTAGTGTCCCCAGAGAGCTTCTCCTTACACAGGGTCCCCAGAGAGCTCCTCCTTACACAGGGTCCCCAGAGAGCCCCCCCTCTGACATTAGTGTCCCCAGAGGGCCCCGTCTTTACATCAGTGTCCCCAGAGGGCCCCGTCCTTACATCAGTGTCCCCAGAGGGCCCCGTCCTTACATTAGTGTCCCCAGAGAGCCCCCCTCTTACATTAGTCTCCCCAGAAAGCCCCCCCTCTTACATTTGGGTCCCCAAACAGCTGACTCCCCCCCTTGCAGAGGTTCCCCTGTACCTGGCCGGTGGAGGTGGGAGGCGGCGGTCGGCAGCTATATGGTGTCCACAGGCAGGGGGATCTCCCTGGGGCTAGTAGTTCTATCTCCGAATGTATACAGCGGAGAGGGGAGGGGCATCAGCAACAGTGTTCAAGCAGAGTGAAAGTGAAACTGATACCTGCCTGGGTCAGAGGCCCCTCCCTTCTCCTCTCCACTGTATACACTGATAGTACTACAAACCCCAGGGAGATCCCGCCGCCCACTCAGGCACTATAGACCTGCCGATCGCCGCCTTCTACCTCCTCCCACCTCTCCTCACTGCACTCTAAACGGCCAGCCAGAGGTGCGGGGGGATGCTGGGTCTTGGGGGCCCCCCCACAGCGGCGGGGCCCTAAGCAGCTTGCATAGTGTGCCTATAGGGCTGATCGGCTCTGATTGCAGGTATGCCGGGGCAGCACAGCCTAAATTAGGGTTAGAAATGTAGGAAGAAATAATGTTTTGGCATGTTGGACTCTGCCTTTTCCCTTTTTCAATTAAGGTTTTAAGACCTTGTTCCTACCTGGTCTGAAGTTACTAAAAGGGTTGTAATGTTTGTAATGGTTACTGTTCCATAGTTCAGGTCACTAAGGTACTTTGGGGTACGAAGACATCAGTACTAGAGCATATAGTATGAAGATAAGTGGGTGATGTAGGGTAACGGAAGTTACAAACAGTCTAAAGCCCCATACACACGCGCGGATTATCCGAGGACCAGGTCCGTCGGACCATGTCCGTCATACTTTGTCTGATGTTGGTTTTGCGTACACACGGTCAGACAAAGTTGTCGGAAAATCCGATCATTCTGAACGTGGTGACGTTTGTTGCCTACGACGGGACTACGTAGAGGCTAGTAGCCAATAGCTTTGGTCTTGTAATGTGATCTGAGCATGCGTAGCACTTTGTCCGGTCGGACAACCGTACACACGATCGGATTTGGTGTGATCGGACCGTGTTGTCGGCAAATCTATCCAGCAGGAGATAGGACTTTGTCCGTCGGACAATCCGACGTACACTGTCCGATGGTGCATACACACGGTCTGATTTTTCAACAACATTGTCCAATCGGACAGAATCCATGCAAAAATCCGACCGTGTGTATGGGGCTTTACATTAAGCGTGTGTCTGAGATAGGTGGGATAGTCTCCTGCAGGATGGAGTTGTTGGGAGCATTCTCTCCATGAGCAGCTGGTATCCCATAGCAATGGGAGCAGACTCACTCTGCAGAGTTATCGAGCCTGTGCCCAGGTACGGTAGAGTTAAGTGTAGTGAAATGCTGTATGGAGTTTGTGCTATGTACACGGCAAGACCCCATACCATTACTGGGAGTAAGTCAGTGGTGATACACTAAACAGGTGGATGTTGGCAAGGCTCAGTGTGCCCCTTCTAAATGCAAGCACAGAGAAGGTATACATTGTTATGGGGACCCAAGAGTTAGCTGGAGAACAGTTGTGGTGCAAATGTACATGGTGTACATTAATCTCTGAAAGTAAGGGCCCGTCTTAAGGTCAAGTATTCCCCTGCCGCAGCCTCAGTCTTGTCCCAGGGTATTGGTAAAAATGGCACAAGAGTAAAGGTACCACATACGTAGCGCAGAGTGATCCTGTTACAGGTGCCTAGTGTTGCCCAGAAGAGCCAATGCCCGGGTAGGCCTCCCTTCTTGGTGTGCAACGAGGAGGGAAAACATGGATGATGTGATGACCACAACAGCACTCTACTCTTCCTTAAAAGCTTGTTTTACATCATTGTCTACCTTGCTCAAGTGATTGGAAACAATTTTATTATTAGACCATTATGTATAGTCTTTTTGAAATCACTGACACTCCTGCCCCAAGGAAGGAGGAGACAATTATAGTTTATAATAATAGTCTGCAGGCTGCAGTGTACTGTAAATGTATAATCTTTATATTGGACAAAGAGCTACATCATATATGATACAAGAATTTGCTTAAGGAAAACCCTTATTCATGTCCATCAAGATGACTGCAATCAAATAGATGAATCTCCTGGTGGTCCAATGGCTATCATTGAGCCAAATTTTTCCCTTATGAGAAGGTAATTTATGATAACCAAAACGGCCCTTCAATCTTCCGAAAGCATGGGATCCATGGCACAAATATACATTCACCAATAACCTAGAATAATACAGTTCGATTTTACACTTTTTTGCATACTGGGGTATGGCTTACTTTCACTTGGATCCTTCTCTTTATGTGATCCTTTCTATATTGACACAAGCTTCACATGTAAAGGGTTCAAAATTGATACTGCCATTTTTATATATATATTTTTGTACTTTTGTTTATTGTGTCATTACTGTATTTGTAATGATTCTGTAAAACTGTATATATTGTTTGAGCTCAATAAACAGAGTTAAAAAATATATAACAGAGTACAGTCATCTCAGAGCAAAGCATTGTCATGGACTTTGAACTAAGTAATGGGCACTGAGACATTTGATCTGTGCTTTAAGTGTCTCAGTGGCCATTTCATAGTTCAAAAGTCACAACAATGCTTTACTCCTAAATCAGTTTTGACCATTACATTTTCTTTCATTTGGATCAAGGTATATTGCGCTCAATGGTTGGAAGTCATTGCTTTGCTGCATTGTTACTTCATGCAATTAATAATGGTCACAGTCTCATCCAAAATGTTGATAACACTGATGCTGGACCCCTATCTTTGTCGATTTTTTCAGGCCAAGAAAGGGGTGATATGTGGGAAGTGAAAAGGTTCCTTTTCTTATTTAAATAAATATGTAAATACCCCAACTCTGCACTAAAAATTAACTAAATTACAATATCCCAAACTTTATACAAATGCATTGAGAGCCAATCGCCTCTGCTCCTGTGTCTGAGCCAATGAGGAGAGAGAAATCTGGAAGAGCAGCTGCTCTCATACACATCATTGGATTGAGATTGGGCACAAGTACGTATTAAGGGGGCCTGGGGGGAGCTGCACATAGAAGGTTTTTTACCTGCATACATAGAATGCATGAATGTAAAAAAAAATTCAGCCTTTAGAACTACTTTAATACAAAAAAAGAGGCAAGCAGCACTTTAGATGGCCTTGCGGTTCACCCGGCGGTCGGTTTGCGGCGAACTTTGCTCGTTCGCGATTCGCCAAACCGGCGGACTTATGGCGCTGTTCGCGGCGGCCATATTCTTTTACATTGTGAAGAACTTTGACCCATGACACATCCATCATGGGGTACAGGACAGCCAATTGAGACATTTAAGCACATGGACATACCCCCTACCTTATAAATAGACCTGATCTGGCTGCCATTTTACATTCTGTCTTTTGTCAGTGTAGGGATAGGACGCTGTGTGGAGCAGGGACAGTGAGTCTGTAATCACTAGCTATTACTATTAGGTCCACAAAAGTCCTTTTAAGGACTGGTATAGGTGTACAGTATATAGGGGTGTAATACACTTATATACTTTCAAATATAGAAAGCATATTATAGTTCACTGCAGTGCTGACCGATTCTGCAGCAGTCTTTTCTCAGTGTAGGGACAGTTTGCTGTTTGGAGCAGGGACAGTCTGTAATTCACTAGCTAGCTACTCTTAGGTCCACAAAAGTCCTTTTAAGGACTGGTATAGGTGTACAGTATATAGGGGTGTAATACACTTATATACTTTCAAATATAGAAAGCATAGTATAGTGCATTCTAACTGTGCAGCATTGTGACTGCTGAGCAGTTCTGCAGTGATACTACAAAGAGTGACAAACGCAATTAGAAAAAAGTATTATAACTGGTGTGATAGACCAGTGTCCCCCAAAACGACAGATTGAAGCGGGGTGTTATATACCTTCTTCCATATACTGCACTTCTCTAGAGACTTTTGTCACAGGGTCATTTAAAAAATGACAGGCAGAGGAAGAGGCAGGCCCTTCTGCAGGGGTGGTAGGGGTAGGGCAGGAGCACGGCTTGAGCCAAAGTGGGAAGTTGCAGAAGGTGCGTTCGATTACGTCAAAGGACGCACCAGACTTGGCTGAGTGGCTCACTCAGCCTTACTCTTCTGCACCCTCCTCATCCTCTCTATCTGCACCCTCTTCACTCTCTGCTGTGTGCCCCCCAAAGACATTACCACCAACACCACCACCACATACCCTCCGCTTGAGTCACAGGAATTATTTTCCGATCCATCATCACAAGACATTTCCGATGCGCAGCCATTCTTGGCATTGGATCAGGAAGAGGAGGTAGCAACAACCGCCACTCAGCAGTCTGACGACAGTACCCAGATCAGCCCAAGGAGGTTTGTCCCCGCTGTTGCTGCCTACTCCGAGATCTCTAATTATAGTGGTGGGGAAGGTGACGTTGATGATGACATGTCTAGGGACGTCACGTGGGTGCCCACAAGAGAGGACGAGATGGGGAGTTCAGAGGGAGAGATGGACCAGCAGATAGGGAGGAGAAGCAGGCGGAACTTACATTGCACAGGAGGGACAAACCAAGCTGCTAATGTATCAG
Organism: Lithobates sylvaticus; assembly: GCA_028564925.1. NCBI lineage: Eukaryota > Metazoa > Chordata > Amphibia > Anura > Ranidae > Lithobates > Lithobates sylvaticus. Next base: position 230,496,250 of record CM053029.1, on the reverse strand, counting down.
GAGCGAGGCCTGTACGGTCACATCTGGTGCTCCCAGGACGCCGGCACATGGCTCCGCAGTGTGGGCTTTTTTTAACGTGTCCTCTGCTGGCAATAGTGTTGCCACCTGCAGCCTTTGCAGTCAACGCATAAGTCGCGGTAAGCCAAACACTCACCTAGGGACGACCGCCTTAAGAAGGCACATGAGCTGCCATCACTGAGCCAAGTGGGAGCAATGCCGTCAGAACCCACAAAGCCACACTCCAGGCTCTCACCATCCAGCCTCTTCTCCTTCTCCTCTCTCCTCAGAATTGTCCTCCACTCCACCTTCCATCATGCCGTCCTCACGGTTTTCTGGAAAAAGCCAGGCTTCCATGGCCAAATGTTCGAGCGTAAAAAAATGATGACGCCGGATAACCCTCTTGCCCAACGGTTGACCGCTGGCTTGTCAGAACTGACAGCCCGCCAACTACTGCCATATAAACTGGTGGACTCGGAGGCCTTTCAGAAATTTGTGGCCATTGAAACACCACAATGGAAGGTCCCAGGAATAAAGTATTTCTCACAGAAGGGCATCCCAGAGCTATATGGCCATGTTCAGCGGCAAGTGAATGTATCTCTGGCACACAGTGTCGGTGCCAAGATACATCTGACCACAGACACGTGGTCTAGCAAACACGGGCAGGGAAAGTATATAACTTTTACTGCCCACTGGGTGAACCTTCTGACGGCCGTCAAGCATGTAACCCATGGCACCCGTGTAGATTTGGTTTTACCGCCACGGATTGCATGCAGGCCTGCCTCTTCTTCTCCTCCTCCTACTCCATCCTCCCTCTCCTCCTCGGCTGACTCCTCCTTTTCCGCTGCTAGCGTCTCTTCCGCTGCGCCGCCCAAGATCCCCAGAACCTATTCGACATGCCAGGTGAGACGTTGCCATGCTGTGCTGCGTCTGTTGTGCCTGGAAGCCAAGAGCCACACTGGCCCTGCACTCCTTTCAGCTTTGCGTTCACAGGCAGATCAGTGGCTAACACCGCTCAATTTGACAGTTGGTAAAGTGGTGTGCGACAACGGTACCAATCTGCTTAGTGCATTGAAACAGGGCAAAATTACATATGTGCCATGCATGGCACACGTCTTAAACTTGGTCGTGCAGCGATTCGTTGTCAAATACCCTGGGGTCCAGGACATCTTGCGGCAGGCAAGGAAAATCTCGGCCCATTTCAGAAGATCTTACACAGCCATGGCTCGCCTTGCTGACATTCAGCGCCGACACAATCTTTCCCGGTCAGACGTCTTATTTGTGATTGCCCGACGCAATGGAACTCAATCTTCTATATGCTTGATAGGCTGCTCCAGCAGAAACGTGCAGTTAACGACTACCTGTACGAACTCTGCGGCAAAACAGGTTCTGGGTAGCTTGGTTTTTTTTCACTACGCCAGTGGCTGCTCATGCACGACGCATGCAGATTTCTGCGGCCATTTGATGAGATCACCAAACTGGTCAGTCACAGCCATGGTGCCATCAGTGACATCGTACCTTACGCCTTCTTTATGGAGTGTGCATTTTGTCGTGTCATTGATCAAGCCATGATAGAGCAGGAAGATGAGGAAGTCGCAATGCTGGATGAATTCCCAGGGGGGGCTACTCTATCTGAGACAAGTCAACAACAGGAGTCTGAAGAGGAGTCAGAGGAGGATGGTCGAATGGGCGAATGAGAAGGAGCAAGAAGAGCATGCTTTAAACAGTTCTGGGATCCCTGTTGTTGTCCGTGGATGGGGGGAGGAGAATGAGGAGGATGACATTATCCTGGATGATGAGCAGGAGCCAGGCCACCACACCGCTTCCAGTTTAGTGCAAATGGGGGCCTTCATGCTCCAGTGTTTTAACAGGGACCCCAGTATAAAAAGCATATATAAACGACCAGTACTGGGTGGCAACTTACTTAGACCCCCAGTACAAACATAACATGGTGGAAATGTTACCACTATCACAGAGGGCTGTCAGAATGGAGCACTTCCAGGCCTTGCTTAGAGAAATGCTGCATTCAGCTTTTGCGTGCGCTGGCAGAGGAATTTACACTCCCAGAGAAAGAGTTGCGGGTACCAATCCAATAGCCCCTGCAAGAAGAGGGTGGTTTGAAGATGTGTTGGTCACTTCTGATATGAGATCATTCTTTCAGCCGACCCATCGACAGGAGTCATCCGGATCCAGCATCAGGGAACACCTAGACCGACAAGGTGTCCGACTACATCGGGTTAACGGCCGATGTGGACGCTCTGAGAAGTGATGAACCCCTGGACTACTGGGTGGGCAGGCTTGACCTCTGGCCAGAGCTTGCACAATTTGCAATGGAACTGTTGGCTTGCCCCTCGTCCAGTGTCCTGTCCGAAAGGACGTTCAGCGCAGCAGGGGGGATCGTGACCGATAAGCGCACTCGCCTAGCTCACGACAGTGTTGACTACCTCACATTTATAAAAATGAATGAGGCATGGATCTCGGAGGAATTCAACACATGTGACCACTGACCAGTTGACCATGTATATGCATAACTGTATAAACAATTTATATAATCTAGCACAGTGGTCATCAACCCTGTCCTCAGGGCCCACTAACAGGCCAGGTTTTATATTACCTTGGGGAGATGCAGACTAGAATACTGCAATCACTGAGCAGCAAATTATATCACCTTGATGTATTTCAGTTATCTTGCAAACCTGGCCTGTTAGTGGGCCCTGAGGACAGGGTTGATTACCACTGATCTAGCACACAGACCTTTTTTCTACCTTTGGCTCACTTGTAGACAAAAAGCACACTGTACTCTATGCCCGTATGCCCGTACTCTCCTGTTTGAAGAGGTTGAGTGGTTTCATATTTTTGGGTCCCACAGCGAGTTGCTGGTGTCAGTGCTGGTGTCAGTGCTCTCTATCTCGGTGCTGGTGTCAGTGCTCTCTATCTCAGGTGCTGGTGTCAGTGCTCTCTATCTCGGTGCTGGTGTCAGTTTGCTCTATCTCGGTGCTGGTGTCAGTGTTCTATCTCGATGCTGGTGTCAGTGTTTGATCTCAGTGTTGGTGTCAGTGAGGGAGATAGCAGCGGAGAAGCCAATCAGCAGGCAGTGCCAGCACCATGGCTGAGGATCAGCACTGGACTGGCACCTCCGGACCACCGGAGTGGAGCCCTGCATAGGTGGGGGTAAGGGCCGGGCAGAGGGAGGGGTCAGGGGCTCAAACACATGTTGGCACACTGGGACACTGGCACAGGACTGCGCTGCCCAGACTGTGGCACTGATCATCTCCTGCACCCCCTTCATAGCCTGACCTGACCTTGCCTCTCCTCCATGGTCTTCATGCGCTCCTGAATTGACAACATTTCACAGATAAAAAAAGAATGCTTGTCGTTGCCGATCCCAGATTCACTTAATACTTCTGGTGTGTCAGTGTCCATGTTGTAGGACTATGTGTGCACAGCTAGTAAGTATTTTGTGTCTGCAAATATGACCTGGAGGTTTTTAAGGTTCGCCTGCCATTAAAGTGAATGGGGCCCGCCGCGAAACCTGCGGTTCGCGAACATTTGGGCACGTTTGCGGATCGCGTTCGCGAAACGTCCCATCAGAAGTTCGTCCATCACTACAGTAAAAAATGTGATTGAAAAATAATCAATATAAACACTTCATAAATAAACAGTCGATAATAAATAACCTATAAAACCATAAAGGTAAAAACACTAGATCTCGAGTAAAATCTAGAAACCACAGGAGGAATATATAAATAAATATATAAATAAGTGGGTGAGTATATAGTCCGCAAAGTAATTCATACATATAGTGGTGTGATAAAAGTGACACCCATATGTAAAATAATAATAATAGTCTCTACAACCCAGATGTGCAATGGTTGTTCCTTTCTCCAAAAGTGAGGGGTGCTGGGTAGTGAGGGCCTGCTCATCAATAGTGCTCTCTAGCCTCTCACCTCTCTCATGATCAATATGGGCATCTAGATAACCAACAATGGCAGGTTCCAGCTCTGGATTCCCCCCGGATGGTCCCCAGCACAATCTGTCTCCAGGTAATAAGGTCCACAATCCGAATCTCCACTTCCACACAGACGTGTCCCCAGAGATAGCCCTCCACTCGTAGGTGTACAGAGTGCACTGCAATCCTGCAGTGATGGCTCACCCTCCGTGGGTGGTGAGGTGTTTACCAATGAGAAAAAGTGGAGAGAGGGACCCGATCGTGAAGTATATCAAACAAATTTAATTGTAATAAAAAATGAATGCTTACATAGATAAAAACAGCCAGATGGATGTACGTGCGGTCTCCGTGTCCAACACTTCCGGTATCCTGACCAATCCCTACGCGTTACGTCACGTGACCTTGTGACTTCATCAGGGGATGCTGATTGGTTGCCTCGGGTTGTCTTTTATTTATGAGAACAAAAGACAACCCGAGGCAACCAATCAGCATCCCCTGATGAAGTCACGAGGTCACGTGACGTAACGCGTAGGGATTGGTCAGGATACCGGAAGTGTTGGACACGGAGACCGCACGTACATCCATCTGGCTGTTTTTATCTATGTAAGCATTCATTTTTTATTACAATTAAATTTGTTTGATATACTTCACGATCGGGTCCCTCTCTCCACTTTTTCTCGTTGGTAAACACCTCACCACCCACGGAGGGTGAGCCATCACTGCAGGATTGCAGTGCACTCTGTACACCTACGAGTGGAGGGCTATCTCTGGGGACACGTCTGTGTGGAAGTGGAGATTCGGATTGTGGACCTTATTACCTGGAGACAGATTGTGCTGGGGACCATCCGGGGGGAATCCAGAGCTGGAACCTGCCATTGTTGGTTATCTAGATGCCCATATTGATCATGAGAGAGGTGAGAGGCTAGAGAGCACTATTGATGAGCAGGCCCTCACTACCCAGCACCCCTCACTTTTGGAGAAAGGAACAACCATTGCACATCTGGGTTGTAGAGACTATTATTATTATTTTACATATGGGTGTCACTTTTATCACACCACTATATGTATGAATTACTTTGCGGACTATATACTCACCCACTTATTTATATATTTATTTATATATTCCTCCTGTGGTTTCTAGATTTTACTCGAGATCTAGTGTTTTTACCTTTATGGTTTTATAGGTTATTTATTATCGACTGTTTATTTATGAAGTGTTTATAGTGATTATTTTTCAATCACATTTTTTACTGTATTTATATGTATGATTGATTCACTTCACTTAGTGTATTTATAGTTTCTGAGTCACGATCTAGTGACCACTGACTTTATTTATTATATACACTTATATAGCACTTTAATGTTTGATGCACTTTAGCGCAAAATCACCATCTATTAACTTTCATTCACGGGTTTGCGTTGACTCTTAGATTTTGCAGCTTACTTTAGGAATTTTTCCACTCTCAGCATCAGCGCGCTCACATTTTGGATCACCTTATATTTATTTATTTATTTTTCATTTATCTATTTAGAACACAAATAGTATCTAGTTCAGCATTCAGCGCGAAGGACACCCACAAACACTTAAAGTGGTTATAAACCCACTTTTTGGACTTTTACCTATAGGTAAGCCTAGAATAAGGCTTACCTATAGGTAGTGGAAATATCTCCTAAACGTGTGCCGTTTAGGAGATATTTCACTTGTAGTCCGCCAGAAATTGGTACGACGCATGCGCAGGGAAGAAACAAAACTAAAGGCTGTTTCTTCCCTAGCATATGCCGCAGATCGCAGCTCCCGTGCACATTCACAGGAGTGACGTCATGCGGCTCAGGCAAATCACAGAGCCAGAGTCTGCGGCCCCAAAGGAAGAGGGCAAGAAGATGAACGCTGCGCACACAGGAGACGTTGCTGGATTCTTTTGCAGGTAAGTGGTACATAATGGACTAGTATGCAATGCATACTAGCCCATTATGCTTTTCATTTGCAGGCTATACAGGGAGCAGAAGAGGAAGTAAAACCCATTAGGGTTTACTTCCTCTTTAACATTTAACAATGTAATGTTTTCTTATTTTTCTGCCAGTTTGGGCTGTCAGTTGACTGGCAAATCAGCTTTCAAAATTATCACTTGTTAGTTAAAGTAAACCTATCTCAAAACATCCTAGATTTCTTTATCTCCTTATCCTTTTTGACATTCAACATTTTGGAATTCACTGTTTATGTATGACAACCTCTGTTTATGCATTTACTTCTCAATGGCTCAATTGGAAAATGTTTGATGGATTTATTGTAGGAATCTTCCTAAAACCAAGAGTAGAACTATGCCAAAGCACATCACAATAGCCCAGTAGAATCTGTGAAAAACAACCTCTGTCTGTCCAAGGAAAAGTTGTTGATGGAGTGCACCTGTTGCATAGATTTTTGCATTTCATAAGATAAGCTGGTGGCAGAAGAAGGTCTGTAGCACTATACTGGGAGTAAAACTTTGGCCACACCTTGCTCCCCAGCCGAGGTATATTTTGTCTTTTTCCTGATATATTCAGGGTTGTTGGGGACCTGACCCACTACCACTGTGGTCTCAAAAGCTAGCCAGCAGGCACAATAACCTTTGTTGGATTGTGGACTGAAATTACCCCTGTGAGGCAACCACTGTTTTGATTGTGTTTTTCTGCAATGCTGATAAATATACCCAGCCAGGAAGCCTTTAAACATACTTTTGCAATTGGATCATCTCTCTGCAATCTCCCCGCTTAAAGCTGAACTCTATATATATATATTAGATTTAGCTAAATAGCATATTTCTGCACAGTTGTCAAAGTGTCAGTCGCTTTTATGTAACATGTTGGCGAAAAAGAAATGAGCAGTGCCCGGTATGTTTTGTACTGTGAAAGAATATTTTTTGTAGACTGACAGGGTAAGTTTTTATTTTTTTATCTTTGCAAAATTTATATACTATAAAAAGGGAACACAATGACCAAAACAATTTGTTTTTACAAACAATTAGTTTAATTCATTGTTGGTACAGGGGGTCCCCTACTTACAAACATCCGACTTACAAACGACTCCTACTTACAAACGAAGGGAGGAAACAGGAAGTGAGAGGAAATCCACCCCTAGGAAGGGAAATTCACTCCTGTAAGAGTTAATATGGGAAAAAGGTCTCTCCACTGATGCTTTATCACCAGTCCATGCTTCCCTAACAACCCAAAATTTTCAAAATCCAATTGTCATTGGGACAGAAGGTGAGGTGAAATCTTCTGAACAGGGGCACAGACAGCAAAACAAATGTTACAGGGGTGATAACCATTCTCTATGTTATCTAAAAAACTTAATAGATTTTTTGGCTGGAGCTACACTTAAAAAATGTACCTGTTCTGACTTACAAACAGATTCAACTTAAGAACAAAACCTACAGTCCCTATCTTGTTTGTAACCCGGGGACCCCCTGTACCTGGCTGTCTGATGGCTTGGAAAAGATGTGCAGTATTTAGGATAAGCCAGAGTAGTTTTGATGCTAAATCTGACTAAATCATAATCAATTAATTACTGTGTGCTAATTTTGCACCAGATTCTATTTTTTTTAACCTGCTTGAGTGATTGATCCTAATTTCCCCAGGGTGACATCAAGATCATCACTAAAACATGACGTTCTGCTGATACTGATCAACATGGCTTCACAGTTTAGATAGAATTTGTATTCTGCTCATTGCTAATTTCCAGTTTCTAAGTAAATTTTTCTTCCAGAGATCAATGGTCCTCACCTTCTTTGAGTGTCAGAATGTCAGTGTCATTATTTAAAGTCTCCTATTGTCAGTGCATCATTATTCGTGGAGTGCCAGACTTATGACACTATTCCAATGGAACTGAAGGTGCAGACATCCTAAGATTTTAAGAAAATGTCAAAACTCTTATGGTTATATTTAATAAGCAGCACAAAGAGCAATGAACTAAGTGCAATTGTATTAACTAAAATCCATCTTAGTAAAGTTACAAAAAAATCAATAGAGAATATAAGTAGTTATTGCATTTTGAACATGGGGCACAATTTATAACACAGCGGATATTTTTTTTCTGCTCCCTATTTTACTCAGTAGTACCTTGGGGTGTCTACTTTTCAAAAAGGGGTCAATGTGGGGGGGGTTTATACTCTCTTGGAATTGTAACTTGTTTATAAGTGAAAGGCATAGAACAGTTATTGTTTTTTAATAGTTTTGTTTTTTATTCAAGTATTAAAAAATAAAATACCCAGTGTTTAATAAATACCACCACAAGAAAGATGTCTAAAGCTGTTGGGTACACTGTTGCATGAAGCATAATTGTCAGTCAAACTAACAGTGCACTGGCAATTGAAAACTGGCCTGGTAATTAAGGGGGTGGTACTCAAGTGATTAAGCACATTACTGGGCTTTATACTGTATACTGTATGTGTGGAACTTTTTTTTTTAAATCAACAGTATGGCTGCAGTACTGCCACGTCTGTTTTTTAAATATACTTTGGCACCTTGCACGCTTATGTGGTTTGACAGTTGATTTACAAATATCAACAAAGTCATTGATCACCACCATGTTAGTACTACAATATTGATACATGTTTTTTTTTTATTGTTCTGCCACAGGAGCCACAGTAAACTGTTATTGTTGATATCTGTGCATTTGGCATGCTCCTCTGTTTTCCCACCTGTTCCCAGCCCCACCCTGCTACTGGTCATTGTTGTTCCTGCCCATATAGAGATAGGAAGCTTTTTGATAGGAATGCTTTTTTCACATCTAAGAAACCTGATAAAAAAACGCTTGCAATGTGCCAGTCTTCGATAAACTACATTGTATTCCACTCATGTGTATGCCACATTCAACAAATACAAAAAATGTTTAAATGCATACAAGGAAGTTCTGACCTGTTTAGGCCTTTGATGTTTATATACATGCATTGCTGCAATGTTGTTAGTACACTCACTGCAAGCTCCTTGTCTCTAACATAGAAAAGCCTAATTTATCAAACTATCAGTATTAAGAACTTTCACACAGCCACCAGATTCAAATCAGTTTAAAAATCTGTATATGATTGGTGATGCATCATCCAGAGAAAGAAGGTACACAGGACAATTTTTAGGAAGCACACTCCCACTCAACATCTGTTCTAGAGTTTATCACTCCATGTATTTAGGTCTTTATTTTAGCATTGTTGTAGTGTTTACTAAATAATATGCAACAAAAAAAAAATTTTGCCCTGGGACTTTAAATGAGGTGGGCACCACTAAGCCGATACAAGTAATAACAAGTTACAAGTACAGTATATATTTTTATTCAGTAAAAGTATTACATGCATTATTATCATCAGAGAAAGACACTTAATACAAAGTACATATAACTTGGTAGAATAAAATTAGTAATAATAGTAATAATGGTACATTTGTGTATGAACAATCACATAACATACAAACATCAGGTGTACCCGACATGTTTTGCGAGTCCCAGCTCGCTCTTCAGGGGTAGATGTGTATGAATTGTACCCAAAGGTGAAAGGTAGGGATGGGCCCGGTGCTCGATGCGAACCCATGTTCGCATCGAGCACCGGGTGTTCGCTCGCTCGGCGAGCCCAGAACTATTTTGGCCGCTCGCATCACGTTCGTGTGATGCGAGCGGCCCCGCAATGCATTGCGGCCGGCGCGGCCGGCGTAGTGCATTGCTGGCTGATGATTGGCCAAGCATGCACTGTGACCCCGCATGCTTGGCCAATCACAGCGCCGGAAACTCGAAGAGCCATAATTGGCTACAGGCAGGACGCCTGTAGCCAATTACAGCTCAGGGGCTTTAGTACACGCCCCCTCTTATAAAAGGCCGCCACGCCGTCTGCGCCGGTCACATGCTGTTCCGGCGTAGATAGAGCAGGATCGTTCTGTGTCACTCTGCTGGATTTAGTTAGAGAGATTTACTTAGAGAGATTGAGTTAGATAGATTCATTTAGAAAGATTGATTTAGAAAGAGGGTAGTGAAAGAAACTTGAAACTTGTAGTGTGTTCGTGGCAGGCAGGCACTGGCAGCAAACAGAGCTCCTGTATTTTGTTCCCAGAAGCACCTATAGGACTTGTAGTGTGTTCGTGGCAGGCAGGCAGAGCTCCTATATTTTGTTCCCAGAAGCACCTATAGGACTTGTAGTGTGTTCGTGGCAGGCAGGCAGAGCTCCTATATTTTGTTCCCAGAAGCACCCATAGGACTTGTAGTGTGTTCGTGGCAGGCAGGCAGAGCTCCTATATTTTGTTCCCAGAAGCACCTATAGGACTTGTAGTGTGTTCGTGGCAGGCAGGCAGAGCTCCTATATTTTCTTCCCAGAAGCACCTATAGGACTTGTAGTGTGTTCGTGGCAGGCAGGCAGAGCTCCTATATTTTGTTCCCAGAAGCACCTATAGGACTTGAAGTGTGTTAGTCCCATCACACAGACCTACATTTTCTTCCCAGAAGCACCTATAGGACTTGAAGTGTGTTAGTCCCATCACACAGAGATCATATATTTTGTTCCCAGAAGCACCTATAGGACTTGAAGTGTGTTAGTCCCATCACACAGACCTATATTTTCTTCCCAGAAGCACCCATAGGACTTGAAGTGCGTTAGTCCCATCACACAGAGATCATATATTTTGTTCCCAGAAGCACCTATAGGACTTGAAGTGTGTTAGTCCCATCACACAGACCTATATTTTTCTTCCCAGAAGCACCTATAGGACTTGAAGTGTGTTAGTCCCATCACACAGAGATCATAAATTTTGTTCCCAGAGGCACCTATAGGACTTGAAGTGTGTTAGTCCCATCACACAGACCTATATTTTCTTCCCAGAAGCACCTATAGGACTTGAAGTGTGTTAGTCCCATCACACAGAGATCATATATTTTGTTCCCAGAAGCACCTATAGGACTTGAAGTGTGTTAGTCCCATCACACAGACCTATATTTTCTTCCCAGAAGCACCTATAGGACTTGAAGTGTGTTAGTCCCATCACACAGACCTATATTTTCTTCCCAGAAGCACCTATAGGACTTGAAGTGTGTTAGTCCCATCACACAGAGATCATATATTTTGTTCCCAGAGGCACCTATGGGACTTGAAGTGTGTTAGTCCCATCACACAGACCTACATTTTCTTCCCAGAAGCACCTATAGGACTTGAAGTGTGTTAGTCCCATCACACAGAGATCATATATTTTGTTCCCAGAAGCACCTATAGGACTTGAAGTGTGTTAGTCCCATCACACAGACCTACATTTTCTTCCCAGAAGCACCTATAGGACTTGAAGTGTGTTAGTCCCATCACACAGAGATCATATATTTTGTTCCCAGAAGCACCTATAGGACTTGAAGTGTGTTAGTCCCATCACACAGACCTATATTTTCTTCCCAGAAGCACCCATAGAACTTGAAGTCTGTTAGTCCCATCACACAGAGATCATATATTTTGTTAGTCCCATCACACAGAGATCATATATTTTGTTCCCAGAAGCACCTATTAGGACTTGAAGTGTGTTAGTCCCATCACACAGAGATCCTATCTCGATAGGACTTGAAGTGTGTTAGTCCCATCACACAGAGATCCTATATTTTGTTCCCAGAAGCACCTATAGGACTTGAAGTGTGTTAGTCCCATCACACAGACTATATTTTGTTCCCAGAAGCACCTATAGGACTTGAAGTGTGTTAGTCCCATCACACAGACCTATATATTTTGTTCCAGAAGCACCTATAGGACTTGAAGTGTGTTTAGTCCCATCACACAGACGCTATATTTTCTTCCCAGAAGAAGACACTTTTACGTAATAACGAGACTTAAGACACTCTATTAGGGACGCGGCTACTGACTACGATACTTCTATAATACTATACTCCTCGTAAAAAATATTCAAAATGATGCTTACGAAACTTTAAACGATTAAGAAACTAATAAACGTAACGGAAACGAACTGAAGAAGACGAAAACATAAAGACACGCTACGAAAGTCTCACTAGAAGCACCTATAGGACTTGAAGTGTGTTAGTCCCATCCCACACACAGACCTATATTTTCTTCCCAGAAGCACCTATAGGACTTGAAGTGTGTTAGTCCCATCACACAGACCTATATTTTCTTCCCAGAAGCACCTATAGGACTTGAAGTGTGTTAGTCCCATCACACAGAGATCCTATATTTTGTCCCCAGAAGCACCTATAGGACTTGAAGTGTGTTAGTCCCATCACACAGAGATCATATTTTTGTTCCCAGAAGCACCTATAGGACTTGAAGTGTGTTAGTCCCATCACACAGAGCTATATTTTGTTCCAGAAGCACCTATAGGACTTGAAGTGTGTTAGTCCCATCACACAGACCTATATTTTTTTCCCAGAAGCACCTATAGGACTTGAAGTGTGTTAGTCCCATCACACAGACCTATATTTTTTCCCAGAAGCACCTATAGGACTTGAAGTGTGTTAGTCCCATCACACAGACCTATATTTTTTCCCAGAAGCACCTATAGGACTTGAAGTGTGTTAGTCCCATCACACAGAGAGCTATATTTTGTTCCCAGAAGCACCTATAGGACTTGAAGTGTGTTAGTCCCATCACACAGAGCTATATTTTGTTCCCAGAAGCACCTATAGGACTTGAAGTGTGTTAGTCCCATCACACAGACCTATATTTTCTTCCCAGAAGCACCTATAGGACTTGAAGTGTGTTAGTCCCATCACACAGAGATCCTATATTTTGTTCCCAGAAGCACCTATAGGACTTGAAGTGTGTTAGTCCCATCACACAGAGATCCTATATTTTCTTCCCAGAAGCACCTATAGGACTTGAAGTGTGTTAGTCCCATCACACAGAGATCATATATTTTCTTCCCAGAAGCACCTATAGGACTTGAAGTGTGTTAGTCCCATCACACAGACCTACATTTTCTTCCCAGAAGCACCTATAGGACTTGAAGTGTGTTAGTCCCATCACACAGAGATCATATATTTTGTTCCCAGAAGCACCTATAGGACTTGAAGTGTGTTAGTCCCATCACACAGACCTATATTTTCTTCCCAGAAGCACCCATAGGACTTGAAGTGTGTTAGTCCCATCACACAGAGATCATATATTTTGTTCCCAGAAGCACCTATAGGACTTGAAGTGTGTTAGTCCCATCACACAGACCTATATTTTCTTCCCAGAAGCACCTATAGGACTTGAAGTGTGTTAGTCCCATCACACAGACCTATATTTTCTTCCCAGAAGCACCTATAGGACTTGAAGTGTGTTAGTCCCATCACACAGAGATCCTATATTTTGTTCCCAGAAGCACCTATAGGACTTGAAGTGTGTTAGTCCCATCACACAGAGATCCTATATTTTGTTCCCAGAAGCACCTATAGGACTTGAAGTGTGTTAGTCCCATCACACAGAGCTATATTTTTTCCCCAGAAGCACCTATAGGACTTGAAGTGTGTTAGTCCCATCACACAGACCTATATTTTCTTCCCAGAAGCACCTATAGGACTTGAAGTGTGTTAGTCCCATCACACAGATCTATATTTTCTTCCCAGAAGCACCTATAGGACTTGAAGTGTGTTAGTCCCATCACACAGAGATCCTATATTTTGTTCCCAGAAGCACCTATAGGACTTGAAGTGTGTTAGTCCCATCACACAGAGATCCTATATTTTGTTCCCAGAAGCACCTATAGGACTTGAAGTGTGTTAGTCCCATCACACAGAGCTATATTTTGTTCCCAGAAGCACCTATAGGACTTGAAGTGTGTTAGTCCCATCACACAGAGATCATATATTTTGTTCCCAGAAGCCCCTATAGGACTTGAAGTGTGTTAGTCCCATCACACAGACCTATATTTTCTTCCCAGAAGCACCTATAGGACTTGAAGTGTGTTAGTCCCATCACACAGACCTATATTTTCTTCCCAGAAGCACCTATAGGACTTGAAGTGTGTTAGTCCCATCACACAGAGATCATATATTTTGTTCCCAGGGCACCTATAGGACTTGAAGTGTGTTAGTCCCATCACACAGACCTACATTTTCTTCCCAGAAGCACCTATAGGACTTGAAGTGTGTTAGTCCCATCACACAGAGATCCTATATTTTGTTCCCAGAAGCACCTATAGGACTTGAAGTGTGTTAGTCCCATCACACAGAGCTATATTTTGTTCCCAGAAGCACCTATAGGACTTGAAGTGTGTTAGTCCCATCACACAGACCTATATTTTCTTCCCAGAAGCACCTATAGGACTTGAAGTGTGTTAGTCCCATCACACAGACCTATATTTTCTTCCCAGAAGCACCTATAGGACTTGAAGTGTGTTAGTCCCATCACACAGAGATCCTATATTTTGTTCCCAGAAGCACCTATAGGACTTGAAGTGTGTTAGTCCCATCACACAGAGATCCTATATTTTGTTCCCAGAAGCACCTATAGGACTTGAAGTGTGTTAGTCCCATCACACAGAGCTATATTTTGTTCCCAGAAGCACCTATAGGACTTGAAGTGTGTTAGTCCCATCACACACAGACCTATATTTTCTTCCCAGAAGCAACTATAGGACTTGAAGTGTGTTAGTCCCATCACACAGAGCTATATTTTGTTCCCAGAAGCACCTATAGGACTTGAAGTGTGTTAGTCCCATCACACAGAGATCATATATTTTTGTTCCCAGAAGCACCTATAGGACTTGAAGTGTGTTAGTCCCATCACACAGAGCTATATTTTCTTCCCAGAAGCACCTATAGGACTTGAAGTGTGTTAGTCCCATCACACAGAGCTATATTTTGTTCCCAGAAGCACCTATAGGACTTGAAGTGTGTTAGTCCCATCACACAGAGATCCTCTATTTTCTTTGCAGAAGCACCCATAGGACTTCTAGTGTGTTAGTGGCATCACACAGAGCTCCTATATTTTCTTCTCAGCAGCACCCACAGGACTTCTAGTGGCATCACACAGAGCTCCTATATTTTCTTTGCAGAAGCACCCATAGGACTTCTAGTGTGTTAGTGGCATCACACAGAGCTCCTATATTTTCTTTGCAGAAGCACCCATAGGACTTCTAGTGTGTTAGTGGCATCACACAGAGCTCCTATATATTCTTCTCAGCAGCACCCACAGGACTTCTAGTGTGTTAGTGGCATCACACAGAGCTCCTATATTTTCTTCAAAGAAGCACCCACAGGACTTCTAGTGTGTTAGTGGCATCACACAGAGCTCCTATATTTTCTTTGCAGAAGCACCCATAGGACTTCTAGTGTGTTAGTGGCATCACACAGAGCTCCTATATATTCTTCTCAGCAGCACCCACAGGACTTCTAGTGTGTTAGTGGCATCACACAGAGCTCCTATATTTTCTTTGCAGAAGCACCCATAGGACTTCTAGTGTGTTAGTGGCATCACACAGAGCTCCTATATATTCTTCTCAGCAGCACCCACAGGACTTCTAGTGTGTTAGTGGCATCACACAGAGCTCCTATATTTTCTTTGCAGAAGCACCCATAGGACTTCTAGTGTGTTAGTTGCATCACACAGAGCTCCTATATATTCTTCTCAGCAGCACCCACAGGACTTCTAGTGTGTTAGTGGCATCACACAGAGCTCCTATATTTTCTTTGCAGAAGCACCCACAGGACTTCTAGTGTGTTAGTGGCATCACACAGAGCTCCTATATTTTCTTTGCAGAAGCACCCATAGGACTTCTAGTGTGTTAGTGGCATCACACAGAGCTCCTATATATTCTTCTCAGCAGCACCCACAGGACTACCGACTACAATGACTGGAAGACCGCCAAGGGGAGGCAGAGCGTGCAGAGCCAAGAACACAGGGCAGGCAGGCTCTGTTTCTAGTGGACGTGGCCGTGGCCGTGGACGTGGTCGTGCATCGTCATCAGCACGTGGCCATGGGACACGCGCGTCTTTGTTTTCGGCAGCTGGACATGTGGAGCCGCATCATGCTGAAGGCTTGGTAGAATGGATGACCAAGCCCTCCTCATCCTCCTCATCCTCTCTCACCCAGGCTCAGGGTACTGGCAGAGCAGCTGCCAACTCGTACTCAATGGCATCATCAGCCACCCCTTCCCTAGACCCACCATGTCCTCCTGAGGAGTCCCCCGAACTCTTTGAGCACAGTGTTGGGTACATGCTCCAGGAGGATGCCCAACGATTCGAAGGCTCGGATGATGATACCCAGCTTGAGGAATCTGGCAGTACTGTTCCACCAGCTGCAGCTTACTGCCAGGTTTGCTCTAGTGGTGAAGCGGGAGGGGATGATGAGGTCACTGACTCCACGTGGGTGCCTGAAGGGAGAGAGGATGAGGAGGAGGACGAGGAGGAGGAGGATGCGGCGTCACATGTCCAACGAGGCAGGATGCCCCCTGGAGGCCAGGTAGAGGCCAGCACAGCAACTGTGCAACACCGCAGAGCTCCGCCTGTGCAGGGCGCTGCCTCTGCACGTTATCAGAAAAGTTCTTTGGTGTGGGCCTTTTTTGAGACGAGTGCATCAGATCGCACCACTGCTATTTGCAATATTTGTCTCAAGCGTATCTCGCGTGGCCAAAACATCAGCCGCTTGGGCACCACAAGCATGACCAGACATATGTCGACCTGCCATGCAGCTCGTTGGCAGGCACACATAAAAGACCCACACCAAAGAACTAAGCGGACCTCTCCTTGCTCCTCATCAGCTGGGATCTCCATCCCCACTACACCTTCAGTGCTCTCTGAAAGCTGCTCTGAGAGGACTGAAGGTGTAGAATTAGGTGTGTCACAACCAAGTACTTGCAGTACACCGACGTCCGATTGCAGCAGGCAAATTTCCCTGCCCTAGCTGCTGGACCGTAGAAAGAAGTACACTCCCAGCCATCCACATGCCCAGCGGTTGAATGCTAGCTTGGCTAAATTGCTAGCACTTCAGCTGCTGCCTTTTCAGTTGGTAGACTCGGCCCCCTTCCGTGAGTTTGTTCAATGTGCGGTTCCTCAGTGGCAGGTTCCCAAACGCCACTTTTTCTCACGGAAGGCGATTCCGTCTCTCTACCGGCATGTGGAAGGCAATGTCCATGCCTCGCTGGACAGGGCGGTCAGCGGTAAGGTGCATATTACCGCTGACTCATGGTCCAGCAGGCATGGACAGGGACGGTACCTTTCTTTCACGGCCCATTGGGTCACTCTATTGGCAGCTGGGAGGGATGCAGGACAAGGTGCAGTAGTGTTGGAGGTTGTTCCGCCACCACGCCTCCAAAACGCTACTACTGCTACTGGTTGTGACACACCTCTCTCCTCCACCCCCTCCTCTTCTTCTTCCTCCAGTGCTCTGTCCTTGGAACCAGCGGTGCTCCGTAGGCGTACAAGGGGCTACGCAAGTACGCAGGCAAAAAGATGCCATGCCGTGCTTGCGCTGGTGTGTTTGGGGGACAGGAGCCACACTGGGCCAGAGGTTCTGGCAGCTCTGCAGGGGCAGGCCGAGAGGTGGTTGACGCCACGTCAGCTTAAGCCAGGAATGGTCGTTTCTGACAATGGCACCAACCTCCTCTCCGCCCTGCGACAGGGGCAGCTCACCCATGTGCCCTGCATGGCTCACGTCCTCAACCTGGTGGTGCAGCGGTTCTTGGGCAGGTTCCCAGGCTTACAGGATGTCCTGAGGCAGGCCAGGAAAGTCTGTGTGCATTTCCGCCGATCTTATAATGCCAGTGCTCGGCTGACTGAGCTGCAAAAGGAGCTGAACCTGCCCAAGAACCGCCTAATATGTGACATGCCCACCAGGTGGAACTCAACGTTGGCCATGCTGCAGCGACTGCACACGCAGCAGAGGGCCATCAATGAGTACCTTTGCGACTACGGCACCAGGACAGGGTCAGGGGAGCTTGTTTTTTTTTCCCCACGTCAGTGGAGCATGATCAGGGATGCATGCACTGTCCTCTCACCATTTGAGGAGGCCACGAGGATGGTGAGCAGTGACAGTGCATGCATCAGTGACACTGTCCCTCTTGTCCACCTGTTGGAGCATACGCTGCGTGGGATAATGGACAGGGCACTTGAGGCAGAACAGAGGCAGGAAGAGGAGGACTTCCTTGCCTCTCAAGGCCCCCTTTATCCAGACAGTGTTCCTTCTGTCCCACCCATCACACAGGAAGAGGATGAGGAGGAGGAGGAGGAGGAGGAGGAGGAGGAGGAGGAGGAGGAGGAGGATTGTGTGAGCATGGAGGTGGAGCCTGGCACTCAGCATCAGCAGCAGCAGTCTTTTAGGGATGATGTACAGTCCCAACAAACCAGTGGACTTGTACGTGGCTGGGAGGAGGTGGCTGGCGATCATGTCATCCTCAGTGACCCAGAAGACTTCGGACCGAATGCCTCAGCTAACCTACGCTGCATGGCCTCCCTGATCCTGCAAAGCCTGCGGAAGGATCCTCGTGTTCTTCGGATCAAGGAGAGGGACCATTACTGGCTGGCCACTCTCCTTGATCCGCGGTACAAGGGTAAGGTTGCGGACCTTATCTTGCCGTCGCAGAGGGAGCAGAGGATGAGACATCTCAGGGAGGCCTTGCAGAAAGGTCTGTGCAACGAGTTCCCAGAAACTGGGAGGTTACAAACTCCTGGTCCTGGGCGACGAGTTGCTGAGGCTTCGGTCAGTAGCAGAAGGAGCGGTGGGGAAGGTGGACGTCTGACCGATGCGTTCAGACAATTTTTTAGTCCGCAGCCCCAAGGTATGATCGGTTCCAGCAACCATCGCCAGCGTCTGATATACATGGTGCAGGAATACCTTGGGGCAAGGTCAGACTTGGACACCTTTCCCACCGAAAATCCTCTGGCTTACTGGGTCCTGAGGATGGATCACTGGCCAGAGCTTGCACAGTATGCAATTGAGCTACTGGCCTGTCCTGCCTCCAGCGTTCTTTCCGAACGCACATTCAGTGCTGCTGGAGGATTTGTCACCGATCATAGGGTGCGCCTGTCCACCGCCTCGGTTGATCGACTGACCTTCATCAAAATGAATCAGTCTTGGATCACCACCAGCTACCAGGCACCTGAGGCGGATATAACCGAATCATTTTTAATGTCACATCCCTTCAAGACTGCCTATGCTGATGCTGAGTGACTGTCCTCTTATGTTCACTGACTAACCTCTTCCTCCTCCTCAATGATCCATGCCACCACACCAGTGCCTAAGGCACAATTTTTCAGCCCCTGTTTAACAGGGGCGTGTACATACAATTTTTATAAAAAAATGCTTCGCAACACGTGTGACTGCTGTGCTCCAAGTACAGTATCTGTGAGGGGTTGCAGTGTTGTGGCACCAGCACCAGTGCCTAAGGCACAATTTTTCAGCCCCTGTTTAACCGGGGCGTGTACTTACAATTTTTTAAAAAAATGCTTCGCAACACGTGTGATTGCTGTGCTCCAAGTACAGTATCTGTGAGGGGTTGCAGTGTTGTGGCACCAGCACCAGTGCCTAAGGCACAATTTTTCAGCCCCTGTTTAACAGGGGCGGGTAATTACAATTTTTTAAAAAAAAAAATGCTTCGCAACACGTGTGACTGCTGTGCTCCAAGTACAGTATCTGTGAGGGGTTGCAGTGTTGTGGCACCAGCACCAGTGCCTAAGGCACAATTTTTCAGCCCCTGTTTAACAGGGGCGTGTACTTACAATTTTTTTAAAAAAATGCTTCGCAACACTTGTGACTGCTGTGCTCCAAGTACAGTATCTGTGAGGGGTTGCAGTGTTGTGGCACCAGCACCAGTGCCTAAGGCACAATTTTTCAGCCCCTGTTTAACAGGGGCGGGTAATTACAAATCTTGATCTAATAGTTCACAGCAGGGCCATTCCTGCGCCCACCAAGAGTAACTATGAGGGCCTACAGTCTTGTGGCAACACCGTCCACCACCACCGCCAAAGGCCCAATTTTTTCTGCCCTGTTCATCAGGTGCTTGCAATTACAAATCTTGATCTAATAACTCACAGCAGGGCCCATTCCTGCGCCCACCAAGAGTAACTGTGAGAGCTTACAGTCTTGTGGCAACACCGTCCACCACCACCGCCAAAGGCCCAATTTTTCTGCCCTGTTCATCAGGTGCTTGCAATTACAAATCTTGATCTAATAACTCACAGCAGGGCCCATTCCTGCGCCCACCAAGAGTAACTATGAGGGCCTACAGTCTTGTGGCAACACCGTCCACCACCACCGCCAAAGGCCCAATTTTTCTGCCCTGTTCATCAGGTGCTTGCAATTACAAATCTTGATCTAATAACTCACAGCAAGGCCCATTCCTGCGCCCACCAAGAGTAACTGTGAGAGCTTACAGTCTTGTGGCAACACCGTCCACCACCACCACCACCCCCAATTTTTCTGCCCTGTTCAACAGGTGCATGCAATTACAAATCTTGATCTATTAACTCACAGCAGGGCCCATTCCTGTGCCCACCAGTCTTGTGGCTACACCAACATCTAATAGGGCAAATTTCTGCAGAGTATATACGCCAGGCCCCTACTTTCAAACATCCAACTTACAAACGACTCCTACTTGCAAATGGAAAGAGAAAACAGGAAGTGAGAGGAAATCTACCCCTAGGAAGGGAAATTCTATCCTGTTAGATTTAATTTGGGAAAAAGGTATCTCCTCTCTACTGATACTTTATCACCAATCCTTGTTTCAATTAAAACCCCACTTTTTCCAAAAACATTTGTCATTGGGACGGAAAGTGAGGTGATATGTTCTGAACAGATGTGCAAAGACAGCAAATGTTACAGGGGTGATAACCCCTCCCTATGTTCTCCAAAAAGCTTAAAAATAGATTTTTTTGGGATGGAGCTACACTTCATAATGTACCTGTTCAGATTCTACTTAAGAACAAACCTAAAGCCGCAAGTGGTTTTAAATGGCTTCTTTTTTTCCTTTACAAATGTCATTTTGTGCAAGGACAGTTCTAAACACGGGAAACACATGCCACTTCACAGGCATACTTTAGACACCCCCCAGGTACCATATTTAAAGGAAAATTTCACTTTTTTTTTTTTCACTTTATGCATCATTAAAATGACTGCTCCCGAAAAAACGTTAGTTTTTAAAAGTTCTTTTTGCATTGATATATGTCCCCTGGGGCAGGACCCGGGTCCCCAAACCTGTTTTATGACATTAACATGCATATTGGCCGTTGTAATTAGCACTTTTGATTTCGAACGTTCGCGTCCATTATAACGTATAGGGTTCGAAAATTTGCGCGAACTTTCGGTCCGTTCGAAGGTTCTGGTGCGAACCGAACCCGGGGGTGTTCGGCTCATCCCTAGTGAAAGGATACAGTTTGGTATATGGCATGATATTGGTATTTTAGGGCAGAGGGTAAGAGGGGCCTAATAATTAAAGTCCCCATACTTGCCATTAAACATAGCCAAGCCAACAGGTGTGAAGCCTCCAGACAGCCACAGCAGGTGTCTCGCCAGGGAGCTGAGGAGGCGGAGCCAGAAGAAGGGTAGATTGGAAAGCATTGCATGGATGGATATTGGTCTCATTATGTCCATGGTAAGTAAACATAAAGGTGTATGTCAGATAGTCTGGAGTAGTAGGTAAAGTACAAGAGTAATAACATGGACAAATCTATATGTAAATATAAGACTAGAGCCAGGAATGGCATGGACAAAAGAAATATAGGGAGATGTGGTAAAGAGATACCAGAAACTAGCATAAGTGGAAATAAAAAAGGTGAGCAGAAAGAGAGATGAGAAAGAAATGAAGTGCAAGTATAGGAGAAAGCCTGTGTGATCAGAGACAAGCTGCAGGTGAGCAATTGAGGGGAACCATGTGGAAACAAATGAGTATAACTGAGTAAAATATGTGTATAATTGCATGGGTAGTAGGTTCCAGCAAGAGGCATCCACAAGCATGTATGTTCAGTGAAAGAAGAGCTGCAAATGAATCCATGCAGTGCTAAACCTCCAAGTTATATCCAGGAAGGGCTCAGGAGGCTCCGCCCTCAACGTCATGTGTGGATGACAGGGAGGTACAAAAGCACTCCTATAGGTCATCCAGATGGCACAGTGCGTGCAGCTGTAACAACACCGCAAAATCACAGACATTGAATAGCTGGTGCATGCACATGGTGCCGATGTGTAGGTGGCCCCACCTGCATGAAAGAGCAGGCGGGGGCAGCAGGGGACCAGAAATCCCCCTTTGTACTCATCGCAGCTCCGAAAGTGAAACAAAAAAAGCTGCCAACAGCAAGAAGCAACACATCAGATGGGTGGGTATATGAACCTTAGATTAGATAGTGTATTAACTAGTACATTATAATGACATAGAATGTATAGGAAGTATAGTACATATATTGGCAGAGATGACAGCAGACCAGTTTTGGGCTGTATGGGTGTCTTCCACCCTAATTCAATATAGAAACAAGGTAAGGTCTGGTGTCACCAGTAACACACCTCCATCCCTTTAATATGCAACAAAAAATACAATTTCGCCCTGGGACTTTAAATGAGGTGGGCAGCACTAAGCCAATAAAAGTAACAACAGTAAGTAAGCTATATATTTTTATTCAGTGAAAGTATTACATGCATTATTATCATCAGAGAAAGCCACTTAATACAAAGTACATATAACTGGGTAGAATAAAATTAGTAATAATAGTAATAATGGTGCATTTGTGTATGAACAATCACATAACATACAAACATCAGGTGTACCTGACATGTTTTGTGGGTCCCAGCTCGCTCTTCAGTTGTAGATGTGTATGAATTGTGTCTAAAGGTGAAAGGATACAGTTTGGTATATGGCATGATATTGGTATTTTAAGACAGAGGGTATGAGGGGCCTAATAAGTAAAGGCCCCATACTTACCACTACACATAGCCGGGACAAAGGGTGTGAAGCCTCCAGACAGCGGCAACAGGTGTCTCACCAGGGAGTGGAGGAGGCGGAGCCAGAAGAAACCCCACACAGGGCAGATTGGAGGGAAAGCCTCGCATGGATGGAACATTACTAAATAACATTAACAATACACTGAATGTTTTCATTGGTTACTTGCAATTGTCATTTAATAAAAATGAGAAATGAAATGCGAAAAACACAGATTTCCTGAACACATGATTTAGATTTGCTTAACAAATTAAATGCATTTTGGAAATTAATAATATTATAGTGAAAATACCTATATAAGGTATATCTTATATAAAAGCAATAAAAACTCTTAAGCATTATATTCAAGAAATGTATTACAAAGTTTTCTTTTTTTCCTTTCATATATTGATTCAATTAAAAATAGAAAAAAAGATACCCCCTAAATATTACAAAGTAGTGCAAAAACAGCCATAGTTTTTACAAAATAATATCAGAAATTACATTTGAAAGCTAAAGGCTCATTGTGATTGCAAGCTATAGCCCTTAGGCGCACATTAATGAATGTCTGACTTTATGACACTACGCACATTCATTTTCAGCATACATGTTTTTGAAAATGTAATCTAAAAAAAAAAAAAAATAATGTTTGACTCTCATGTCATAATGCGAGAGAAAAAAAAAACCTTATACAAAAAAAACAATGTATATAAATAACAACAACAAATTACAAATTATAAAGGGTAATTTTATAAATTAGTTTTAAATTGTAAAGGATGTTATCTAAGAAAACATTGCCTGAGATAAATTATAATAACGTTATATATTTAACATTTCAGAAAACAACTGAAGGAATTACTCCAAACTTAAAAGTATTTCCATCTTAACATGAAAATGTTGCATTTAAATTTATGAGAGTCATACAGACCCTCCTCTGAACATAGTTTGTAAATCATTTTCATCCTGCTATTCAACTTAACTTGGCTTCGCAAAATGTTTTTGATTTTAAATGTAGTTCTCAGAGAGGGAAATGTAGTTCTCAGAGAGGGAAACTTTGTGAGTCATATGGCAGAAGCAAACTGAGAGAAAATTTAAGTGGTTGTAAAACCTTTACAACCACTTTTTACTACAGGCAAGCCTATAATTAGGCTTACCTGTAGCTACACTGGATATCTCCTAAACCTGCACGGTTTAGGAGATATCCCTGTATTTGCATGTGCCAACGTCATCGGCACATGTGCACTTAAGCAAACTGAAGCAATGGCACGTACGTGCAGTTGCTTCGGTTATAATGTGCCGTTGCCGGAAGCTCCCACGCGGGAGTGATGTCATTGTGGCTCTGGCCAATCACATCGCCAGAGCCCTGATACACGGAAGTAACCCCCAGAAGAGACGTCGGCTGCCGGAGCGGTGAATGAGGAATGCTGTGGAGGCTTCGATCTAAGGTAAGTAATTCATAATGGAGCTAGTATGCTATGCATACTAGCTTATTATGCCTTTGTCTTGCAGGTTGTTTTTTTTGGGGAATTTTTTTTTTAAGGGTTAACAACCACTTTAATACAACCTTTCGTATTTTACATGGCAAAAATTAAGACTTTAACTACCTTTGTACCACTGTGAATTTTTCAACAGTGGAATGGCAGCCCTTTTATACCAGTGCCACTTATAAATGGCACCTGATAAATAGTCATTGGGCTGCTGATCTGCCTAGTAATTGTTGTGCACAGATAAACTGTACCAAGCTGATCCAAGGGGACAAGGGGGCAGGGTCACATGCTCATGTCACATGGTGACCCCGCCCCCCTATGATGTCACAGTCCAGGAGGATGCTGGGACTGTGACATCATATGTGGGCGGGGTCACCATGGGACATGAGCATGTGACCCTGCCCCCTTGTCCCTATATAAGTCACAACACAGCGCGTCTATGCCATTCCAGCCAGAGAGAGCGACGAGTCAACATCTTAAGATGAAGAAGAAGAAGAAGAAGGCGGCACAGAAGGCGATGACAGTGGCAAGAACAGAAGAGACCCTGGAAGACCCCGTAAGACCCCCAAAGGCCCCCGTACTCGTACCCCATACTCATTCACATAGGGTGGGGGGCCGGGATCTGGGGGCCCCCTTATTAAAGGGGGCTCCCGGATTCCGATAAGCCCCCCGCTCGCAGACCCCGACAACCAGCGGCCAGGGTTGTCGGCAAGAGGCCCTTGTCCTCATCAACATGGGGACAAGGTGCTTTGGGGTGGGGGGACACAGGGCGCCCCCTTCCCCAAAGCACCCACCCCCCATGTTGAGGGCATGCGGCCTGGTACGGTTCAGGAGGGGGGGTGCTCGCTCGTCCCCACCCCCTTTTCTGACCGGCCAGGCTGCGTGCTCGGATAAGGGTCTGGTATGGATTTTGGGGGGACCCCCACGCCGTTTTTTTGGCGTAGGGGTACCCTTAAAATCCATACCAGACCTAAGGGCCTGGTATGCCTCTGGAGGGGGAACCCATGCCGTTTTTTTTATAAAAATTTGGCATGGATTTCCCCCTCAGAAGTAGTACAATGAGTTGCGAATTTAGGTTAGCAGCTAATTCGCACCTAAAATGCGGACAAACCGCAGAACAGCCAACGTTTCACTGCGCAGTCACGCAGGGCCTTCAATTCGCATCGCACTAGTCTGAACCCAGGCTAAACCTAACCTCTTTAGAGCACAGCTTACCTACAAGATTTAGCCAACATGGTGAGGCTTATGCAAAATCTAGTGGTGGAGCTTACCATCGACTTCCAAAACATCCTAAACTTTAATAATAAATATTACTTTTTAAATTAAAAATAATCAAGGGCATTGCCTGCTATCCCCACTTGTTTCCTTTGTAGCATATCACTTTGACCAGGACTGTAGGTGCTCTTTATTTTATGGCCAGATCTACATGCACTTACAGTAAAATCTATGGATAGTTTTAGTGATGATTTAATAATCTAAACCCATTTCATGTAAACTGTTCCCTTATGTGTTTATCCTATTGTTTATCAAAAAGCTGCTTAGAAATAAATCAGACACTCAGCCTCCAAGGCTGCCGACTATGAAAAATGAGGACAATTCCTCTAGGCTAATAAACCTCTGTGAGGAAAAGTCAAATTTAACTGTTAATCACTTTAGGGCTTAAGGCCATTTAATACATCGCTGTGTTCTAATAGCATTCAGACATTCAGCTGAGGCAAAGAAAACAATTAATTATATTATTGATTAGTCCTTACATCCTACATTTGTTGCATACCTGTAGAGGCGGACATGTACATACTCAAGTCATTTGTAAATCAACTGGCACTACAAAATCAAATTAACAATTTGTATCCAAATATTGATCTCATAAATGTGTTCTCATACATTTGTTGTAAGTAGCACTCTTCAAAAGGTTACAGAATCATTATTGAAATATGTCCATATTTTACAAAAATATAAAAGTGTACTTCTAAAAAAAAACACAAAAAATAGAAAATACTTTATTACATACAGGCATACCCCACTTTTAAGTACACAATGGGGTTTATTTACTAAAGCTGGAAATTGCAAAATCAGGCTCACTTCTGCATAGAAACCAATGAGCTTCCAGGTTTTATTACCAAAGCTTAAATGAACAAGCTGGGGTTAGAAGCTCATTGGTTTCTATGCAGAAGTGATCCTGATTTTGCACTTTCCAGCTTTAGTAAATAAACCCCATTGTGTACTTAAAAGTGGGGTATGCCTGTATTTATAAATTGGTGAATGTGACATTCATCATTCACTGCAGATGAAACTTCCTGGTGCATGTGTTTAATATTATAGTGATTTATTCACCTTCAGTGACTGTTAGGGAAATACCACATTAAAGCCCCTTTCACACTGGGGCGGTTTTCAGGCGGTACAGCGCTAAAAATAGCGCCTGTACACCACCTGAAAAAAACGGCCCCATTCACTCCAGTGTGAAAGCCGGCGGGCTTTCACACTGGAGCGGTGCGCTAGCAGGACAGCAAAAAAAGTCCTGCTAGCAGAATCTTTATATTCACCGCTCCTATACCGCTCCTTCCCATTGATTTAAATGGGACACCGCGGTAATACTGCGGCAATACCGCCGCAAAGTGCCGCTACGGCGGCGCTCTGCAGGGGATTTTAACCCTTTTTCGGTCGCTGGGGGGGTAAGACCGCACCGCTAGCGGCCGAATCCCGCGGGCAAAACGACGGTAAAACAGCGCTAAATATAGCGCTGCTTTACCGTCACCGCGGCTCCCGCCCAAGTGTGAAAGGGACCTTACTGCTTTAAAAAGATACCCCTTGGCTTGTGGTTTTAAGTGATATTAAAAGGTACATTTTCTCCTTTTTTTAAATAAAAAAGAGGTTGTACTTACTAGACATGGGAACTGTCAAAAAATGTGTTTTGTTTCGTTTCGTCCCATTTCGTATATAAAAAAATTTGTAATTCGTGTACGAAATTCCTTTCGAATTCGTACGAAATACGAATTTCGTACGAATCGTAATTTTTTTACGAATCGTTACGAATCGTTAGTAAAGTTACGAATCGTTACGAATCGTTACGAATCGTTAACGCGGCTAATGAATTGTCGGTTCTCATAACACAGAGAACAATTTGAATCCAACTACAAATATCGAATTTCAATTTCAAGTTACGAATCGTTACGAATAGATACGAATCGTTAGTAAATCCAACTACAAATATCGAATTTCAACTAATATGAAAGAAATTATAATAGCGGATATAACGAATGCTTCGAATGAATTTGAGATTCAGTATATCTAATATAGAGAACTGTTCCTGCACAAAGTGTCATTTTTGCAGGAGAAAAAGCTATTTAAAATCACTCGCGGCTAATAAAAAGTCGGCTACGTAACACAAAGAACAGTCATTCATTGATAAAAAAAAAAAAAAAAAAAGCGTGGGGGTCCCCCCAAATTCAATAACCATGCCCTTCAAGTCTGGTATGGATATTAAGGGGAACCCCAGCCAAAAAAAAAAATGGCGTGGGGTTCCCCTCAAAATCCATACCGGGCCCTTTATCCGAGCACGCAACCTGGCAGGCCGCAGGAAAAGAGGGAGGGACAAGAGTGGCCCCCCCTCCCACCTGAACCATACCAGGCCACATGCCCTCAACATTGGGAGGGTGCTTTGGGGGTCTGAGACCCCCAAAGCACCTTGTCCCCATGTTGATGAGGACAAGGGCCTCATCCCCACAACCCTGGCCGGTGGTTGTGGGGGTCTGTGGGCGGGGGGCTTATCGTAATCTGGAAGCCCCCTTATACAAGGGGACTCCCAGATCCCGGCCCCCCCCTTGTGTGAAATGATAAGGGGGTACAAAAGTACCCCTACCATTTCACCAAAAAAGTGTCAAAAATGGTAAAAATGACAGGAGACGGTCTTTGACAATTCCTTTATTAAAATCTTCTTTCTTCTGGTCTTCCTTTCTTCATCTTCTCCTTCCAGAATCTTCTTCCATCTTCTTCTTCCTCCGATCCGCTTCTTCTTGCTCCGGTCTTCTCGTCCTTCTCGTCCGGCATCGGCGTCTGTTCTCGGCCGCTCCGCGCAATGGGAGGCTCCCGCTCTGTGAGGCTTCTCTCCGGCTGACAGGTCTTTTATAACGGAGGGCACCTGGTGACTCCGCCCCCATCTGACGTCATAGGGAAAGCCATAGGGAAGTTCCCATGACGTCCCCGTGCGTCAGAGGGGGGCGGGTTACCAGGTGCCCTCCGTTATAAAAGACCTGTCAGCCGGAGAGAAGCCTCACAGAGCGGGAGCCTCCCATTGCGAGGAGCGGCCTGACAGAACAGACGCCGATGCCGGACGAGAAGACCGGAGCAAGAAGAAGCGGATTGGAGGAAGAAGAAGATGGAAAAAGATGACGGAAGGAGAAGATGAAGAAACCGAAGGATGAAGAAAGGAAGACCAGAAGAAAGAAGAAAGAAGATTTTAATAAAGGAATTCTCAAAGACCGTCTCCTGTCATTTTTACAATTTTTGTCACTTTTTTGGTGAAACGGAAGGGGTACTTTTGTACCCCCTTACCATTTCACACAGGGGGGGGGGGGGATCTGAGGGTCCCCTTGTTAAAGGGGGATTCCAGATTCTGATAAGCCCCACGCCCGCAGACCCCCAAACCACCGGCCAGGGTTGTGGGGATGAGGCCCTTGTCCTCATCAACATAGGGACAAGGTGCTTTGGGGGTCTCAGACCCCCAAAGCACCCTCCCAATGTTGAGGGCATGTGGCCTGGTACGGTTCAGGCGGGAGGGGGGGGGCGCTCTCGCCCCCCCTCTTTACCTGCGGCCTGCCAGGTTGCGTGCTCGGATAAGCGTCTGGTATTGATTTTGAGGGGGACCCCACGCCATTTTTTTTTTGGCCGGGGTTCCCCTTAAAATCCATCCCAGACCTGAAGGGTCTGGTATGGATATTTAGGGGGGACCCCACGCCATTTTTTTTTTTTTTTTGGCTGGGGTCCCCCTTAATATCCATACCAGCCCTGAAGGGCCTGGTTATTGAATTTGGGGGGACCCCTAAGCTTTTTTTTTTTTTTTTATATATATATTAATGAATGACTGTTCTCTGTTTTACGGAGCCGACATTTCATTTGCCGGCAATAGCCACGAGTGATTTTAAATAGCTTTTTTTCTGCAAAAATTACACTTTGTCATTCGAATTCATTCGAATTCATTCATTATATCTGCTATAATAATTTCTTTCGAATTAGTTGAAATTCGATATTGGTAGTTGGATTCGAATAATTTGGAGCTGAAATTCGTAAATGGAATTTTTCCTGCAAAAATTACACTTTGTCATTCGAATTCATTCAAATCCAGTCGAATTCATTCGAATTCATTCGAATCATTCGTTATATCTGCTATAATAATTTCTTTCATATTAGTTGAAATTCGATATTTGGTAGTCGGATTTGAATAAATTCGGCGACGAAATTCGTAAACGGAATTTCGTATTCCGTACGGAATTCGTATTTGAAAAAGTTCGTACTACGGATTCGTAAATTTGTACGAATTTTGAAAAATTTGTACGAATTACGAATTCTTACGAAACTAATCGCACATGTCTAGTACTTACCTGCTCTGGGCAACAATATTGCATTAACCACTTCCCGACCGCCCCATGTAGATATACGTCGGCAGAATGGCACGTACAGGCAGAATCACGTACCTGTACGTGCCATTCTTCAGGCGGTTGGGGGGTCCGATCGGACCCCCCTCCGCCGGCGGGGACGGTCGGGATGGCTTCAGAAGCGATGCGGGACGAGGTAACGGCCAGTCGTTTCTGGCCACCCCCTCCCGATCGCTCTGGCCAATGAGATGCTTCCCCTTCCTTCCCCTTCCTGTGTAATTGTAAACACAGGCAAGGGGAAGTGATGTCACGCTCCTCGTGTCGGTCTTTCTGACCGGGACGCCGAGCGGAGAAGACATCAGGTTAGTGCACCAACACTACACTGACACCAGGCACACATAGGCACATATTTCACCCCCCTGTCACCCCCTGATCACCCCCCAGATCACCCCCTGCCCCCCCTGTCACAGTGTCACTGATTGCAGTGATCATTTATTTTACTGATCACTGCATTTAGTGTCAGTGTGACTGCAATAACTGTCAGGGCAGTTAGTTTTAGGCCCCTTTAGGTCCAAGGTAGCCCCCTACCCCCCCCCCCCCAATAAAGGTTTAACCCCTTGATTGCCCCCTAGGTAACCCTTTCACCCCCTTTTGCCAGTGTCACTAAGCGATCGTTTTTTTGATCGCTCTATTAGTGTCACTGGTGCCGCTAGGTAGCCAGTTTTTTTTTTAGGTAACCGCCAGGTTTATATAGGATTATAAATAGGTTTATAGGTCAGGTACCCCCATATTACAACCTAAATAAAGGTTTTAACCCCTTGATTGCCCCTAGAGTTAACTCTTTCACCAGTGATCACAGTATAAGTGTCACTGGTGACGCTGGTTAGCCAGTTAGTTATTTAGTTATTTAGGTTCCCCGTCAGGTTTTTATATAGTGTCAGGTACCCCCATATATTACCTAATAAAGGTTTTAACCCCCTGATTGCCCCTAGTTAACCCTTTCACCAGTGATCACCGTATAACTGTTACGGGTGACGCTGGTTAGTTAGCTTGTTTTTTTATACTGTCAGGGCACCCGCCATTTATTACCCAACTATCGGTTTAACCCCCTGATCGCCCGGCGGGTGATATCAATTAGGTTTTAGGGTCAAATAAGGTCTGCGTCGCCCCAGGTTAGTGCCAGTACCGCAAACACCCACGCGCAAAGCATACACCTCCCTTAGTGGTATAGTATCTGAACAGATCAATATCTGATCTGATCAGATCTATACTAGCGTCCCAGCAGTTTAGGGTTCCAAAAAACGCATTGTTAGCGGGATCAGCCCAGATACCTGCTAGCACTTGCGTTTTCCCCCTCCGCCCAGCCCAGCCCAGCCCACCCAAGTGCAGTATCGATCGATCACTGTCACTTCCAAAACACTAAGCACACATAACTGCAGCGTTCGCAGAGTCAGGCCTGATCCCTGCGATCGCTAACAGTTTTTTTGGTAGCGTTTTGATTCAGTTGCCAGCAGCCTAGGAGCTTTTTTTCCTGTGAATCTCACTAGTGTACTACTAAATTTAGAGCCCAAAATGGCAAATCGCAAGTACACTAGTGAACAGGCCTACTTGTTTCTGAGTATGTCAGATAGTGAAGAGGAGGTCACTCATCTGTCACAATCAGGCTCAGAATACGATCCAGTAGACGACAGCGGCTCCATGACAGATAGCTCTGGCGACGAAGGTGTGGTCCCTGCTAAGGTCAGGCGTACCCGATCCCGATCTTCTGATGTTGTTGAGGTGCAGGAACCGCAGGTCTCTCGTATGGAGCAGAGAAGTACTAGCGCCGCTATTCCTTCTGGTGAACTGGCAAGCACCAGCGGCCTAGTACACCCTGGACGTAGTCAAACCAGCACTGCAGTAACACTTGGTGACGTGGCGAGTCCCATAAGTGCAGTTCAAGCTGGCGAGGTGGCAAGCACAAGTAGTGTCCCGCTGCCACCAAGAAGAAGACAAAGGCAGGTCCGTCGATCACATAGTGTCCTTCCTGCAGAATTCGCCAATCCTGATTGGGTGCCCACCACTTCTGCAGAACCCGTACTTCCCCCATTCACTGGCCAACCCGGTATTCAGGTGGAAACAGCTGATTTTAAGCCATCCGATTTTTATTCGCTGTTTTTCACGGAAGATCTCTATAGATCTATTGTGGACCAAAGTAATATATACGCTGGTCAACACATCGCCGCTAATCCCCAAGTGCCTTCCCTTGCCAGAGATTGGAAACCAATTACGGTTTCCGAATTTAAGACCTTTCTGGGCCTTTCCCTCAACATGGGCATACACAAATTCCCGACTCTGAGGTCTTATTGGTCCACCTCACCGCACCACCATATGCCCGTGTTCTCTGCCTCCATGTCCAGGGCACGATACGAGATGATTTTGCGGTTCATGCACTTCAGTGACAATGAACTTTGTCGTCCTCGTGGAGACCCTGAATTTGATCGGCTCTACAAAATTCGGCCCCTCATAAACCACTTCAACCAATGTTTTGCAGCCTTGTTTACGCCCAATCAAGTTGTCTGCGTTGACGAGTCCCTGATTAAGTTTTCTGGCCGCTTGTCTTTCAAACAGTTCCTTCCCAGCAAGCGTGCCAGATACGGGGTCAAGCTCTACAAGCTCTGTGACAGGGCAACAGGCTATACGTGGAGCTTTTCGGTTTATGAGGGAAAAGATAGTCACGTAGAGCCGGAGAACTGTCCAGATTACATAGGGAGCGCTGGCAAGATAGTGTGGAACTTGGTGTCACCCTTATTCGGAAAGGGGTACCACTTGTACGTGGACAATTATTACACGAGCGTGCCACTGTTTAGTCACTTGTTTGATCATCAGATTGGAGCATGTGGCACCGTGCGACCTAATCGCCGGGGCTTTCCCCAGCGGCTTGTAGATTCCCCTCTTAGGCTGGGGGAGAGAGCCTGCTTCAAGTGTAATAATTTGCTCGCTGTGAAGTGGAGGGATAATAGGAATGTTTTCGTTCTTACCTCCCTTCATGCAGACACGACAGTCCAAATTCGTACGGCGGCTGGTGTTGTGACGAAACCCCTCTGTGTCCACGAATACAACCTTAATATGGGGGGGGTGGACCTCAACGACCAGTTGTTGGCGCCGTACCTAGTTGTCCGTAAGGCTAGACGCTGGTACAAAAAAGTGTCTATTTATTTATTCCAATTGGCTTTGCTGAATGCTCATGTGCTATACGGAGCTTCAGGCGGGACGTTACCCTTCCTTGAATTCCAGGGAGCGGTTGTCATGGAACTCCTGTATCCAGGCGGTTCCACACCTCAACATCCCCTACCAAATGCAGTAAGCCGGCTGCATGAGAGGCATTATCCTCATGTCCTCCAGAGTACCCCTACCCAACGAGCCCCCCAAAGAAGATGTCGTGTCTGTACCAAGCGCGGATTTAGGCGTGACACCCGTTATTATTGTCCACTCTGTCCTGACAATCCTGGTCTCTGCGTTGGTGAATGCTTTGAACGCTACCACTCACTAGTGAGGTTTTAGCGTAGGGTACAGCATTTCACAGGCTAGGATACACTTTCACAGGGTCTCAAGAATGCCATCGCATTTTGAGACCCGACCGTTGCAGTTAAAATTATAGTTACAGGGTCTCAAGAATGCCATCGCATTTTGAGACCCGACCGTTACAGTTAAAATTATAGTTATAGTTTAAAAAAAAAGTGTAAAAAATAAAAAAAAAAAAAAAAACTACAAAAAAAAAAAAAAAAACCCCAAAAAAAATATAAAATAAAAAACCAAAAATAGTTGTCGTTTTATTGTTCTCTCTCTATTGTTGCTCTTTTTTACTCTATTCTATTCTGCAATGTTTTATTATGTTTTATCATGCTTGCTTTTCAGGTATGTTTTATTGTTAACCATTTTTTTGTTTTCAGGTGCGCCATTCAGTTGCAGCGCGGATTTATTTATCTTGACAGCAACAGCGTTTGCTCCCACGATACATAAAGCCGCGACTCCAACACTGTAGGAGGTGATTTCACCACCACAGTTAAAAAAAAGAGCATATATGCCGAAGCATGGGGGCAGCAGAGGGCGGAGGAGCGATTTTGCTCCTAATGCCACGTACATACGGTCGAAAAAAGTCCGACCATGTGTACGTGGCATAACTTTTTTGCGGGAGGATGCCCCCATGCTTCGGCATATATATATTTTAGGCACCGGTTGCGTTAACAAAATGTTTTATTTTTTACTATGTTTTTTTTTTGGTATTTGCTTTGCAGGTATGGTATGGTAAGGTCTTACTGTTATACTCTAATGTTACTTTGTTTTAATGTTAACCATTATTTGCTTAGCAGGTACGCCATTCAGTTGCAGCGTGGATTTATTTATCTTGACAGCAACAGCGTTTGCTCCCACGATACATAAAGCCGCGACTCCAACGCTGTAGGAGGTGATTTCACCACCACAGTTAAAAAAAAGAGCATATATGCCGAAGCATGGGGGCAGCAGAGGGCGGAGGAGCGATTTTGCTCCTAATGCCACGTACATACGGTCGAAAAAAGTCCGACCATGTGTACGTGGCATAACTTTTTTGCGGGAGGATGCCCCCATGCTTCGGCATATATATATTTTAGGCACCGGTTGCGTTAACAAAATGTTTTATTTTTTACTATGTTTTTTTTTTTGGTATTTGCTTTGCAGGTATGGTATGGTAAGGTCTTACTGTTATACTGTAATGTTACTTTGTTTTAATGTTAACCATTATTTGCTTAGCAGGTACGCCATTCAGTTGCAGCGTGGATTTATTTATCTTGACAGCAACAGCGTTTGCTCCCACGATACATAAAGCCGCGACTCCAATGCTGTAGGAGGTGATTTCACCACCACAGTTAAAAAAAAGAGCATATATGCCGAAGCATGGGGGCAGCAGAGGGCGGAGGAGCGATTTTGCTCCTAATGCCACGTACATACGGTCGAAAAAAGTCCGACCATGTGTACGTGGCATAACTTTTTTTGCGGGAGGATGCCCCCATGCTTCGGCATATATAAATGGTGCATGTATGCCCATCATTAGAAGTGGGTGGATGAAGGGAGGTATTCTAATGGTGGGCATACCCACCGCGCCATTGGGAAATTGGGAAAGCATTTTATCACACCGATCTTGGTGTGGTCAGATGCTTTGAGGGCAGAGGAAAGATCTAGGGTCTAATAGACCCCAATTTTTTCAAAAAAAGAGTACCTGTCACTGCCTATTGCTATCATAGGGGATATTTACATTCCCTGCGATAACAATAAAAATGACAACTAAGAAAAAAAAAATGGAAGGAACAGTTTAAAAATAAAATAAAAAAGCTAAATAAAAAGAAAAACTAAAAAAAAAAAAAAAAAAAAACCCCTGCCCCCCCTTCTTTTGCGCAAAGGCGAACACAAGCGTTGGTCTGGCGTCATATGTAAACAGCAATTGCACCATGCATGTGAGGTATCACCGCGAAGGTCAGATCGAGGGCAGTAATTTTAGCAGTAGACCTCCTCCGTGAATCTAATGTGGTAACCTGTAAAGGCTTTTAAAGGCTTTTAAAAATGTATGTAGTTTGTCGCCACTGCGTGTTTGTGCGCAATTTTAAAGCATGTCGTGTTTGGTATCCATGTACTCTGCCTAAGATCATATTTTTTATTTCATCAAAAATTTGAGCAATATAGTGTGTTTAAGTGCATTAAAATAAAAAAAAGTGTATTTTTTTTTTTCACAAAAAATGCGTTTGAAAAATCGCTGCGCAAATACTGTGTGGAAAAAAAAAATGCAACACCCACCATTTTAATCTGTAGGGCCTTTGCTTTAACAATATATATAGTGTTTGGGGGTTCAACGTAATTTTCTTGCAAAAAAAAAATATGTTTTCATGTAAACAAAAAGTGTCAGAAAGGGCTTTATCTTCAAGTGGTTAGAAGAGTGGGTGACGTGTGACATAGGCTTCTAAATGTTGTGCATAAAATGCCAGGACAGTTCAAACCCCCCCCCAATGACCCCATTTTGGAAAGTAGACACCCCAAGCTATTTGCTGAGAGCAATGTTGAGCCCATTAAATATTTTTTTTTTTTGTCCCAAGAGATTGAATAATGAAAAAAAAAAAAAAAAATATTTTTTTTTTACAAAAACTTGTCACTAAATGATATATTGCTCAAACATGCCATGGGCATATGTGGAGATACACCCCAAAATACATTCTGTTGCTTCTCCTGAGTACGGGGATACCACATGTGTGGGACTTTTTGGGAGCCTAGCCGCGTACGGGACCCCAAAATCCAAGCACCGCTTTCAGGCTTTCTAAGGGTGTAATTTTTTTATTTCACTCCTCACTGCCAATCACAGTTTCGGAGGCCATGGAATGCCCAGATGGCACAAACCACCCCCAAATGACCCCATTTTGGAAAGTAGACACCCCAAGCTATTTGCTGAGAGGTATGGTGAGTATTTTGCAGATCTCGCTTTTTGTCACAATGTTTTGAAAATTGAAAAAAAAAAAAAAAAAATTTTTTTTTCTTTACTTTCTTCATTTTCAAAAACACATGAGAGCTGTAAAATACTCACCATGCCTCTCAACAAATAGCTTGGGGTGTCTACTTTCCAAAATGGGGTCATTTGGGGGGGTTTTGTGCTATTTTGGCATTTTATGGCCTTCGAAACTGTGATAGGTAGTGAGGAGTGAAATCAAAAATTTGCACCCTTAGAAATCCTGAAGGCGGTGCTTGGGTTTCGGGGCCCCGTACGCGGCTAGGCTCCCAAAAAGTCCCACACATGTGGTATCCCCATACTCAGGAGAAGCAGCAAAATGTATTTTGGGGTGCAATTCCACATATAACCATGGCATGTGTGAGCAATATATCATTTAGTGACAACTTTTTGAATAAATTTTTTTTATTTTTTTTTTTTGTCTTTATTCAATCACTTGGGACTAAAAAAAAAAAATATTCAACGGGCTCAACATGCCTCTCAGCAAATAGCTTGGGGTGTCTACTTTCCAAAATGGGGTCATTTGGGGGGGTTTTGTGCCATCTTGGCATTTTATGGTCTTCAAAACTGTGATTGGTAGTGATAGGTAGTGAGGAGTGAAATCAAAAATTTATGCCCTTAGAAATCCTGAAAGCGGTGCTTGGTTTTCGGGGTCCCGTATGCGGATAGGCTCCCAAAAAGTCCCACACATGTGGTATCCCCGTACTCAGGAGAAGCAGCAGAATGTATTTTGGGGTGTAATTCCACATATGCCCATGGCATGTGTGGGCAATATATCATTTAGTGACAACTTTGGGCAAAAAAAAAAAAAGTTTGTAATATTCCCGCAACTTGTGGCAAAATATAAAATATTCCATGTACTCAACATGCCTCTCAGCAAATAGCTTGGGGTGTCTACTTTCCAAAATGGGGTCATTTGGGGGGGTTTTGTGCAATTTTGGCATTTTATGGCCTTCGAAACTGTGATAGGTAGTGAGGAGTGAAATCAAAAATTTACACCCTTAGAAATGCTGAAGGTGGTGCTTGGGTTTCGGGGCCCCGTACGCGGCTAGGCTCCCAAAAAGTCCCACACATGTGGTATCCCCGTACTCAGGAGAAGTGGCAAAATGTATTTTGGGGTGCAATTCCACATATAACCATGGCATGTGTGAGCAATATATCATTTAGTGACAACTTTTTGAATACATTTTTTTTTTTTTTTTTTTTTTTTTCTTTATTCAATCACTTGGGACTAAAAAAAAAAAAATTCAATGGGCTCAACATGCCTCTCAGCAAATAGCTTGGGGTGTCTACTTTCCAAAATGGGGTCATTTGGGGGGGTTTTGTGCCATCTTGGCATTTTATGGCCTTCAAAACTGTGATAGGTAGTGATAGGTAGTGAGGAGTGAAATCAAAAATTTATGCCCTTAGAAATCCTGAAGGCGGTGCTTGGTTTTCGGGGTCCCGTATGCGGATAGGCTCCCAAAAAGTCCCACACATGTGGTATCCCCGTACTCAGGAGAAGCAGCAGAATGTATTTTGGGGTGTAATTCCACATATGCCCATGGCATGTGTGGGCAATATATCATTTAGTGACAACTTTGGGCAAAAAAAAAAAAAGTTTGTAATATTCCCTCAACTTGTGGCAAAATATAAAATATTCCATGTACTCAACATGCCTCTCAGCAAATAGCTTGGGGTGTCTACTTTCCAAAATGGGGTCATTTGGGGGGGTTTTGTGCTATTTTGGCATTTTATGGCCTTCAAAACTGTGATAGGTAGTGAGGAGTGAAATCAAAAATTTGCACCCTTAGAAACCCTGAAGGCGTTGATTGGGTTTCGGGGCCCCGTGCGCGGCTAGGCTCCCAAAAAGTCCCACACATGTGGTATCCCCATACTCGGGAGAAGCAGCAAAATGTATTTTGGGGTGCATCTCCACATATAACCATGGCATGTGTGAGCAATATATCATTTAGTGACAACTTTATGAAAAAAAAATTTTTTTTTTTTTTTTTTTTTTGTCTTTATTCAATCCCTTGGGACTAAAAAAAAAAATATTCAATGGGCTCAACATGCCTCTCAGCAAATAGCTTGGGGTGTCTACTTTCCAAAATGGGGTCATTTGGGGGGGTTTTTGTACTTCCCTGCCATTTTAGCACCTCAAGAAATGAGATAGGCAGTCATAAATTAAAAGCGGTGTAAATTCCAGAAAATGTACTCTAGTTTGTAGACGCTATAACTTTTGCGCAAACCAATAAATATACGCTTATTGGCATTTTTTTTACTAATGACATGTGGCTGAATACATTTTGGCCCAAATGTTTGACTAAAATTGAGTTTATTGGATTTTTCTTATAACAAAAAGTAGAAAATATCTTTTTTTTTTTTCAAAATTTGCGGTCTTTTTCCGTTTATAGCGCAAAAAATATCACAAAAAAAAATCACAGAGGCAATCAAATACCATCAAAAGAAAGCTCTATTTGTGGGAAGAAAAGGACGCAAATTTCGTTTGGTTACAACATTGCATGACCGCGCAATTACCAGTTAAAGCAGTGCAGTGCGAAATTGAAAAAAGACCTCTGGTCCTTTGGCTGCCAAATGGTCCGGGGCTGAAGTGGTTAAGTTTGGTGAGAGACGATCCGCGCTTTTCAGCCTCATTCTTTTCAGTTCGTTACTGCTCTTCAGTTTGTACATGTGGGTCCGTATATAGTTTTCAGTGCGTGTTGTCAGTTCATATCTGTTTTTCAGTGCGTTCTTGTCTGCTCGTTTCTGATTTTCAGCTGGCTCTTCTCAGGCCTTACTGTTTTTCAGTGCGTTCTGTTAGTTCGTCTGACCAGCTGACCGTTTTGAAACCATGTTGCGGTTACGTACTCATCGTAGAGTTCGTGCTGTGCAGGGGCTTGGTGTTTGGGTTCTTATTTGACACAAGCCCAGTCCATGAAGAGG
Organism: Lithobates sylvaticus; assembly: GCA_028564925.1. Taxonomy (NCBI): domain Eukaryota; kingdom Metazoa; phylum Chordata; class Amphibia; order Anura; family Ranidae; genus Lithobates; species Lithobates sylvaticus. The sequence goes on along the minus strand of CM053029.1, from coordinate 230,456,971 downwards.
GCAAGGAGGAGTTTGAAGAATTGGTTGCTCCACTGTGCTTCTCCAGCGTGACCAATTCTCGCATATGCCTTTGCTGCGGGAGATCCAGGAGAATAATCCTGATGATTTCAGGAATTATCTCCGGGTGACGGACCCCGTTTTTCACCATCTGTTGGCTTTGCTGTCCCCTTATATTACGAAGCAGGACCTGCATGTGGCAAGCCATCACTCCTGAGCAAAGGATCGTCGCCACCTTGCGGTACTTGGCGACGGGGAGAAGTCTGCAGGACATCAAGTTCTTGACAGGCATCTCCCCCCAGGCTCTGGGGATCATTATTCCAGAGACCTGTTCTGCCATCATACAGGTCCTGCAGAAGGACTATATTAAGGTAAGTTTTCTCCTTTAACATCACATTCTATGTATTTAATGTTTGCTAATGTATTGTATTTATTTCATCATTATTTCATCATTCCATAATTACCATGACTGTGATATGCTGTGAATGTCCTCTTTGTCCTCATGCATGCTGGAAGCTTTTCATACTCCTTTTTTTGTCCTTCATGCATATTTGCCTTCACTAACCTTCCCAGCATGCTCTCCTAGGCCCATACACCTATAGCCTAGCCACTTAATAATGTATTTTGTCAGCTCCAATGTAGTGCTTACCCTAAACACCCCTGAAAATGTGTACAAATGTTATTATTGTCCTTAAATTCAGGCAGAGTTCAAGAGGCTTTTTTTATATTTGGGCCCAAACTCATTTGGAACCCCCCCCCCCCCCAACTACTAAGTCAACCGATACCAATCCTCTATCTGCTGACTTTGCCAAACCCATACATACTATACCTACCTATTTTGTGTTCATATTTATGGATGAATTCACCAAAGTAGGTAGTGCAAGGGCCTGCCTGAATACTTGCAAATGGTACTGTTTAAAGTTTTGTTCTCCTATTATCTTGATAGATAATTGCAGAATGTAAAAATGTGCTTCAATTTGCACAGTGTGTATTCATATTTTTGTATTATGACACTTGTTACCTGTCCAGTGGGCTGCCAATAGTGTAAGTAGTGGCCAAAGTAACACACATTATTTATGCATTCAGCTCTCAATGAAGTGGAGAGGGTTACCTGTCCAAAACATACCCCCCCCCCCCAGCCCAAAAATGTTTACAATGTGCCATCAAAGGGGAGGGGGGAGAAATCTGATAAGTGGACCTTATGCTTTTATCTTTAAAAACTTTAACAACAGTTATACTTAAGTTGGCCAAGAATGTTTGTGTCTAATCTGCTTGCAATGTTATGTGCAAAAGTAACATTTTTTTTTTCTTGTTTGACTCCACAGTTTCCTTCAACCTCACAGGAATGCCAGACTGTGGCTTCCCTGTTTGCCCAGCGGTGGGACTTTCCTTGCTGCGGAGGGGCAATAGATGGGAAACACGTCCGCATCGTCCCACCCCCCAACCTTGGGGTCATACTATCATAACTATAAAGGGTTTAATAGCATTGTGATGTTGACGGTGGTGTCGGCGACATATGAGTTTTTGAATGTGGACGTGGGGAAGAATGGCCGGATGTCGGATGGTGGAGTCATTGCCCAGATGGAGTTTTACAGATGGCTCCAGAATGGTGGCTCGGGCTTGCCACCTGCAGAAGACAACATGGCTAGGTGAACATCTGATGAGGCCTTTTCCCACAAGGACCCTCACCCCGGACCAGAGGGTTTTTAACTACTTGCTGGCCAGAGCCAGAAGAGTGGTGGAGAATGCATTCGGAATAATTGCCAGACGGTTCCGCCTATTTCTGACACCACATGGCGGAATATAAACTGAACCATATTGTGCTTGCCTGCTGCATTCTGCACAATCATCTACAAAAAAATGCAACAAACTATGTGGCCTCAGTTGGGACTGATGCCGGCTTTCCTGATCCTTCAACCCTGATGGCACTTGAAGCTGGCCATCCTGGCTTGCCCCCCAAGTGCCCGCAAAGTGAGACAAAAATATCTGGAGTACTTTGTGGGTAGGGGGGCCATTGATATGCCAGCAAATGTGTGAAACATTTTTAAAAAAAAAATGTATTTTAAACTGAACTAATATTTCATTTGATTTATTGCTTGTGTTTCTTTTAGCTATCTCCTAGGTTCTCCAATGGGCTTTTCTTTTTGGCCATTTTTTTCAATAGTGCAAACGTTATTTATTTGATACATGAGGTGACACTCTCTTCTTCAACTAACTTTTAGGTTGTGGGTCTGCTACACACACACATTTTTTTGGTTGTTAATGTATGTAATGCATTAATGATAAAAATATTCATCCTTTTCAGCACCATGAATTAATTGTCTTGAGTCCCTAAAATGGCCTGATTGGAGCCAATTTTTGAGCACTGTGGGGGTTATTTACTAAAGGCAAATCCACTTTACACTACAAGTGCGCTGCAAGTTCACTTGAAAGTGCACTTGTAGTGCAAACTGGATTTGCCTTTAGTAAATACCCTTATTGTCACTGTAAACTTACTCCAAAAACTGGTATTGAGCATTGAAATAAGAAGCCACACATTGTTGAGTATAAAAATTTTACTCTGTGCACATTCACATGTGCATTAGAAAAGGGTTTTTGAACAAACCAACATCTTTAATGTATACCATTTTTATGGTTGACATTAGAAATTGCCTTTTTTTGGTTAAACAGGCATGTTTAAAACCATAATAACATACACAACAGGTACATTTCAAAAACAATGTCAAATTAACAAGGGACACCAACACCAACCAACCTCTTTGAGGTTAAAAAAAAAAAGATAATAATGGTGTTGTGGTATCTTGACACACAAAACGACAAAAAAAGATTATGGTGAACACTAGAAAAAAAAATCAGGAGATCTTGATAAAAAAAAAAGGAGATCGCTCTCTAAAAAAAAAAAAATATAAACATTATTCTGGACATATGGCGAAAAAAAAAAAAAAAAAGATTTAGGAGATCATGAGAAATAATAAAGAAATCAGTAGACATGTGCACACTGAAATATTTTGTTTCGGAATTTCGTTTTCGTCCGAAAAAATTATTTATTTAGTTACTCCCGAAATTCGTTTTTTTTATTTAGTTTTTCGTTAAAAATAGCATTCGTCCGAAAATCCAAATGAATTTAGGTTGAATCTGTCATTGAAGGCTTATGGTGTCTGTCGAATGCTCAAAGAAGATTCGACGGAGCAGCTAAACGTTATGACTCAGTATAGTTTAGCTGCAATTCCACCCAATTCCAGCAGCAATCTTTTCTCACTACGTCAAATCTTTTCTCTCTATGTCAAATCTTTCCTCTCTACGTCAAATCTTTCCTCTCCACGTCAAATCTTTCCTATCTACTTCAAATCTTTCCTCTCTACGTCAAATCTTTTCTCTCTACGTCAAATCTTTTCTCTCTATGTAGAATAATCTTGGACTAATAGAGTTAAGGTTAGGCACATTCGACCACAGGTTCAATGGACACAGATTGTTATTGTCAGCGTCAAATCTCCTATCTATATTGAACTGTTGTCACAACGAAAATAAAGCATTTGTTTATGTCGGATCTTTCATTATTTTGGATTCTGCAGTTTCGTTATCGTTTGTTAAAACGATAACGAAAATACCAGAAATTCTGACGAAAATGCATTCGGACAAAAACAAATGCACATTTAAAAAAATGTAATTTAAACTTGCTTGTGGCTG